>JAYEPQ010000003.1:62097679-62475179 GCA_036321105.1 Dracaena cambodiana | reverse complement strand
ACCCCGAGACCGGCACCTTCTTTACACCCGTGGGTGAGTTAGGATTTGCTCTCCACGAGATGTTTGAAGTGTCGGGGTTATCAGTGGGCGAAGTCCCTTACGAGGAATATATCCCCACAGCTGAATGATTGAAGATGCTAAAAGCGGGGGACGAGCACATCTACCAAATCTATTGGGAAATGATGTGCCATTATCACATCTGTGCCGACCTGGCTGGAGTAAGGAACCAGGGAATTGGCCATAAGAGTGGGCAGACTATCTCTTTATCAATCTGAAAGAGAGTCTCCCTATGATTCGTGAACGCCCTTCCGTTAGTATCGAAGAAGTGAAGGAGCGTATCTCCAATTTAGAAGCCACAACATATACAACCGAATCAAATGAAGGAGGATTCAGTCCTGACACGGTCTTTCAGAGCTTCCATTATCAAGCCCAGTTCCCCATTTCTGAGAAAGATTTCCTTGCTGGCTTTTTAATGTTGTGGCTGAAGAGGTGTGTCGTCCCATCGCTGCCTAAGAAACTATCGCAAAAAACGTCGTCTATCCTGCCGTTTTATTGGCTTACGGGCGACCGTTTGGGCTATTACCAGCAATGGTTGCCAACCTCCAAAGCGGACTCCGGGCCCTCTGCAACAGCTTCATGCCAGCAGAGAAGAACAAGGGCAAAACTGGAAAGGGTAAAGCAGCCAAAGAAGCTGCTTCGGTGAAGACACCGCACCCAAGGGTAGAGATGCCCTACACCTATTTAATGGCGTGGCTAGTCATGCACTGCCCGTTTTTGATGAGTGCCGCGGATTACAACCCAATTGACAAACCGTTCTTCGTCGAGAAGTACGAGCGCTCTACTTGGAAGAGCTATTATATGTCAGTAATCCACAAAACACTCTGCCACCACCAGAATTACGAGATCTTCCGTTGCTTCCCAGATTTCCCTGGAGGAGAGTATGGATCTAAGTTTAAAGATATTTTGGGAGCAAACAAGTTCACCAACTTATCTTCAGGGGCCTTCTGGTGGTTGCTGAACATTCGCCCCGGACACTTGGTGTACAGGCAAGACACCATGTGCTACATAGAGCCGTATATCCCGAGTAGATTTGCTCGTCAATTTGGATATACGCAACTTTATGTTGGGAACCCGAATAAAGGGCTAGCATACGAGGGAAATTTGTATGCAGGAGCGCGGGGTTGGTTCCATTTCGTCGCCGGGGGAACTGGAGCTGAGTTTATGTTGCCCCAAAAGTGCCAGATTTAAGCATGGTTTTGAGTTTCTGCACCTGATACAGCGTTGCTAATACTATGTACCTAACTTCTCCATCAAGCATAACTGTTGTAAGGAGATTGAAGCCTTCTACTCTGGCCGTAGAGGGGTAAAGAGGGTCCGAGTGAAAGGAATGGATGAATTTCTCGGTACCGCGGCGGATCCATCAGATGCTGGCGATTCTGATGATAATGATGATGACAACGATGATGCTGATGCTGGAGGTGCTCCTCAACACTTGGTTCCCCGCTCCCGGACTCCAGCCATTAAACGCCGCGGGTCTGTAAGGGGCGAACCAATGAAGAAGAAGTAGAAACTGGCCCCGGGGACCCTCTTAGTCCCTCAAGAGGCGGCGGTCTAGTTTGCTTCAGACTTACTGGTCTCAACTCTGCCATCTGAGCTGGCAGAGAGGAACGTGTCTGGTGAAACCCCTAACGCCCCTGAAGCTCCTGATGCTGCGGTTCACCTGCCACTCCAAGAATCGGCCGAGTATACTACGACGCAGCCTTTAGGTGGCGAGACGGGTGTACTTTTAGAGACAACGACGGCTCCACCTTCAAGTCCAACCACAGGACTTGTATCCCCTGGTATGGTTCTTTTTAAATTTTATATTCTATCTTCTGTTCCTTTTTCTATATCATATGTAACACTCCTCGTTTGCTTTTCTGAGATACAGGTAGTCAACTCCACTCTCCTATGCATTCAACTATCAGGGTGGAGTCCGAGGAGCTGGTCGACTACTCTGGCACCACCGGCTCGGTGGGTGGTCTAGGTAGTTCGGCAGAGGAGTTTGGCGTGGATTATTTCACGCCAGCTGCTCTCTCTGTTCCTACTTCAGTTTCCTCAATTGATGAGCTTGGGAGTGATGATAGGACAGAGGTCGTTGTCGCGACCGCAACAAGAGAAGCTACCCCATCTCCAAGTCTGCCGTCTCCAACTCCGCCTGTTAGCTCTGAGGGGACTTTCCCTGTTGTAATTGGTGTGCCTCCTACTCCTCAGCCAGCGATATTAACGTCGTCGACAATAATGGCTGTTGAGACACTGGTGATTCCTCCAGCCCCAAGTCATCCGCCAACAGGGGATGAAGAGAATTTAAAGTTCTCGTTCGAAACCACTTCTGTCATAGGAGGAGTTTCAGGTGAAAACACTCCATTGTCTACCCCTGCTAGTGGCGTTGCTCGAGTGATCTGTACTAGTGATAATTCGCCTCGGGTTCCCAGTTCTGCCAAGTCTTTATTGGCTTTACTGGCTCCGCATGTAATGAGTCTGGTACAGGGACGGACTTCTTCTTCCTCAATCCAACGGATGCCACTCCTCTCCCGGCGACATCTTCCTTAGCGCTGTCTGCTTTAAACACAGACACTGTGGACCCCCTCGAAGAATTCTTCAACCACAGTGTTAATGATTTTATGCGGTTGCTAAGGAGATGTATTGGGATGATCCTGGACGGAAGAGATTTCTTTGATTTTGGACGTCCAATGTTGTCCAGCTACCTGGATAATATTGAAAGGATTGGGGGACGTGACCGAGCAGCTCCTTACCGGGCTCGCTTTGAAGCTTTAGAAGAGCAAGTGAACACGCTAAACACAGTTCGTCAAGCGGATGTGGAAGCGATCACTGAAATAGAGTTGGCGCGGCTACGGGCAGAGTTAACAGCTCGTCAAGAGGAGTTGAGACGACAGGAGGAAGGATGGTCGCGGGAGTTAGCGGAGCTACAGGCCGGCCAAGAGTCGATTCTTAGGGGGCTGGAGATGGTGGACTTTGAGATTGAGAGGAGGCAGGCCGCCATCCTAAGAGCCAGAGAGACTATCGCTAAGGCTCAGGCTATTCTTGAAGCCAGCGAGTCTCGGCTAGGGGAATCCGTTAAGAAACGGGAAGAGCTGATCCTTCAACAAGGACAGCTCGAGCAGGAGGGCATAATAAGGAGTCGCGCTATCGAAGAGTCTCGTCAGTGGTTGACCCAACAACTTGCAATAAATGACGATGATTTGCGTCGGCAAGCTCAACACTCCGTGGAGGAGAGTCGTCGTCGAGTTATTGATGAGACGACAAATAAGTTGAAGCTTCTGCGAGATCCATAACTCTCTTTCATTCTATTCTTTATTTTTTATTCTTTTTGTAATAAGAAATTGTAATAGAAGAAAGAACTTACTGATTCTTTGGATTCTTTTGTAACTTTATTCTTTTAATTTACGAATAAAGATAATTCTTTTGATTCTTTTATCTGTTGGCTACAAAATTTGCTTGTACAACAAATAACTTGTTATCAAAATAGTCACTATTTTGGTAAAACAATTTAAGGCTCATCTGCGTAACTTTAGACTATTAATACCGACCGATTTACAATTATTAATCTCGGTAAAGCCCATTGAATAGAGCTAAATGATAGTTTGGTGACAGTGTTTAAATACTTATACCAGAATGATCGGGTCAGAATCATTAACTCAGACAGAGGCGCCTAATTGCACATGCCTTAGTTTAATGGAGGCAATTCAATGCTCTGATGCGTAATTCGAACTGCACATGCAAAAATAATCTAGTGATGATTATCAGATTTCGGCAGAGGCGCCTAATTGCACATACCTTAGTTTAGTGAAGAAGTTCAAGTGCTCATTTGCGTAACTTGAACTGTCTACTCCAAGATGATCAAATCAGGATTATTAACTTAGACAGAGGCGCCTAATTGCACATGCCTTAGTTTAATAAATAAGTTCAAGTGTTCATTTGCGTAACTTGAACGAGTGGATGGTTATACTTCTAGGGATATGAAGCAGATGTGACAGTCACTCTGTCATCATTCTGGTTTATTTAGGTATAGTATTTCTTCAAAAATTTGCCGTTGATCGGCATCATCATCCTATCGCCATTTTGGTTCATTAAGCGATAGGCTCCACTAGAGTATACCATCTCCACAATAAATGGTCCTTCCCACTTGGGTTCAAATTTATCCTTAATCTTGTGGGTTAGAATCACTGGCCTTTTAATAGCCAGAACCAAATCTCCTTGTTTAAAGGTTCTTGGTTTAACGTTCTTATTGAACGTTTGCGAGATTCGGGCTTGATACAACTTAATTTGTTGTTGAGCCCGGAGACGTTTTTCATTTAACGCTTCTAATTCTCGCAGTCTTTGTTGATGGCGTTCTTCTGTCGTCATCTTTGTGGCTAAGGCCTCTCTTAATGATGGTATCTGGATTTTAAGAGGCAAGACGGCCTCACTTCCATAAATCAAGGAGAAAGGGGTGGCTTTTGTTGGAGTGCGAACGGTGGTGCGATAAGCCCACAAACACTCTCCTAGTTTTTCATCCCAGTCCCGTTTGTTGGAGGAGACAAATTTCCGAAGGAGTTTAATAATCGTTTTGTTGAAAGCTTCGGCCAATCCATTTGCTGCGGGGTTATATGGCGTTGAAGCAACATCTTTGATCCTGAACTTATCACAGAATTTTGAAAACCCCTGGCTGATGAATTGCGGTCCATTATCATGAATGATTCTTCAAGAGACGCCAAAACGGTAAATGACATGATACTTAATGAACTTAATCACATATGTCGTTTTCACCTCTCTCATGGGCACGGCTTCGGCCCATCTTGAAAAATAATCGGTTATCGCAAGAATAAACCGATATCCTCTGGATGACGGGAGAGTTATCGGCCCCACAATGTCCATCCCCCATGCTTCAAATGGCCAACTAGCAACGGTACTGTGCAAGTATTCTGGGGGTTGATGAATAAAATTGGCATGTATCTGACATTCATGACATCGTTTAGCGTATGTCATTGCTTCTGTAATCATCTTCGGCCAGTAATATCCTAACCTTCTTATGCGGTCCCCGAGTTTTGGACCAAGCTGGCAAGCTCCGCACACTCCATCATGCGTCTCTCTCAGCACTTCATCAACTTCCGCTTTTGATATGCAGCGTAGCAGGAGACCATTGCTTGACTTTCTATATAAAGTTTGAAGTGTATGATCATAGTAAAATCTTGGAGCCTTCATCTTTATCGAGGCGGCTTCCTTTGGATCCTCTGGCAGTATCCCATATAAGGCATAATCTATAAATGGAAATCGCCAATCACAGGATTTCAGAGTTAAACCTATCTGGCACACCTCTTTAGTCTGGAATATCATATCTGGATGGAGGAGTTCTCTGCTACCAATAGTGATGCTTTTAGGTTCGCCCGGCGGGATCGCTAATGTTGCAGCTAGTGCGGCAAGAGCATCTGCATAGACGTTCTCATTCCGAGATATATGATAGATATAAAACTGTTCATAATATCCTACTAGCTCGATGGCTAGCTGATGATAGGGGATGAGGGTTTCATGTCTGACTTTATATTCTCCTGTCATCTGGTTGACAATGAGTTTGGAGTCTCCATATGCGTCTAAAGAGTTCACCCCCAGCTGCAGAGCCATCTTTAAGCCAATAATGAGTGCGTTGTATTCTGCCACATTATTTGTACACGGTTCTGTCAATGAGTAACCGTTAGGCAGTATGTGTTTATGTGGGGATATCAGTACAACCCCCACTCCAGCAGCAGATCGTCTGGCAGCACCATCAAAGAACATCTGCCATGGTTGTTCTTTGCTAGTTGTATTAATCTCTGACGTCTGTTTAGAGTTAGACCAAATTGGATGGTCTGCTAGGAAATCGGCGATTGCTTGTCCCTTCATTGCTTTTTGAGAAATGAAGTGTATATCATATGGCGATAGTAATAATGTCCATTTTGCCAATCGGCCATTTAAGGATCCCGGTTTTGTCATCAGTATTTTCAAGGGATTAACCCGTGATATGACATGAATTGTTTGCCCTGAAAGATAGTGTCGCATTTTCTGAATAGCGAACACTAGGGCTAAACATTCTTTTTCAATCGGGGTATACCGACGCTCGGCTCCGATCATTGTCCGGCTTAAGTAATAAAGGGCGTGTTCATGGCCGTGCTCATTATACTGAGCAAGTAATGCTCCTAACGCATTATCCATGGCCCTTACATATATAAGAAATGGCTGCCCAGGGACAGGTGCCATGAGGAGAGGAGGTTTCGTGAGGTATTCTTTGAGATCGTCAAACGCTTGTTGACATGCCTCGTCCCATATGAAGGAAACTCCATTTTTCATGAGTCTGAAAAACGGCTAGTATCGTCCTGATAGGTTGGATATAAAGCGCCTGATATAGGCCAGTTTTCCTTGTAACCCCCTTAACTTTTTAAGATTGCTAGGAGGCGGCATCTCGTTGATCACTTTTACTTTTTCGGGATCAAGAAAAATTCCTTCTGAGGTAACTATGAACCCAAGGAATTTCCTGCTGGACACCCCCATAAAGGACTTAGCAGGATTCATCTTCAAATGATGTCTTCGCATAAGGTCAAAAACTGTTTTCAGATTATGAAGGTGATCGTTTTCATTTTTGCTTTTGACTGCCAAGTCATCCACGTAACACTCTACCATTTTTCGTAGATGTTCTTTAAATATTATGCTCATTGCATGTTGGTAGGTGGCACCGGTGTTCTTTAATCCGAAAAGCATTACCGTATAACAGTATACTCCCAGCGGCGTTCTGTAAGTTGTGCTTTTCATCGTCCAGGTGCATCTTGATCTGGTTATAGCCTGAGAAGTCATCCATAAAAGACATCCTCTCATAACCGCAGGTGTTATCAATCATCACATCGGTGATTGGGAGTGGAAATTCATCCTTAAAGCATGCAACATTTAGATCTCGAAAATCAATGCATATTCGGATCTTGCCGTTCTTCTTACGAACCGGCACTATATTAGCCACCCAATCAGGATGTTGCTCTTCACGGACAAATCCTGATTTTATAAGTTTGTTGACCTCAGCGACTATTGCCTCCATTAATTCTGGTCGAAAGCGCCTTTGTTGTTGTTTAACTGGCTTGGCGTCCTCTTTAATATTTAGCCAGTGTGTGTGGCAATCTGAGGATCAAGACCGGGCATATTGTCATAGCTCCATGCGAACACGTCTATATACTTTTTGATAAGAGATATAAGTTCCTCTTTTTTTAAGGGAGTTAGCGTGTCGCTTATGAAGATGGGCTTCGGATTCTCGTCCGTTTCCATGTTGACCTATACTAGCTTATTCTCTATGGGCGGGTCACGCTGTTCAAAGCGGACATCCCAGAGAGTGTCCATATGCTTAGCCCAGGAATCATCTTGAACATCGATCGGTTCCTCGTCGCTTTCTGGTGCGGCTGAAACCATATTGGCTGTCAGGGATTGAAACCATGTGCCAGTACTTAGATCCGAGTCATGATCAATCGGATGTAGATCCTCATCGGATGAAGATCTCTTTTCGTATATGGATGGTGATGAGGGAGGAGTAGACACATAGCCCAACCCCCTGCGAGTCTTCTGATAATAGTCTGGGCTCTTTCCTCTTGGTCTGAACGAGAGTATGAGATTTCGTCGCCCTTTTCCAAAGTTTAATCCCGGTTTGTGGGTAAAATTATAACCCATATTTTCCATCATTTGTCGGGATTTCTGTTCATATAAGTGAAATTGAGGTGATGTTTGTTCATCACTTTCACTGCTTTGTCTTTATCGAGGTGATGTAATTATTTTGCCGAAGATAATCGGCTTTTGGGACACCTGTCGAGGAGGCACTTCAAAGAAGTGACCTTGTCCCTTAGTTATTTTTGATTGAGAGAGGAGGGATGACTTGAGTGGATAATGGTATGCCGCCAGAATTTCAAGTTCGGATAGGCCATCCACTTCGGTGGAAGTACAAGATGGCTCAGACTCTGTAGCTATAGCAGGCTCGTAGACTAACTTTATATTTTTATTGATAATCCACTCACCCTCTGCTACATCAGCTACATTATTATCAAAATTCAAATTAAAATTTATGTGATGATTGATTTCATAGTCACCCCCATCGTTCTCCTCGGGAGGCTCGTACTCAGTATCCTCCTCGTTGCTGCTTTCATCAAGTTTTTGAGGCCTATTGAGGTTGTTGTCGGAGACTTTGTGGGCTGGCTTGTAGAGCATAAGATCCGTGAAGTAGTTTTCCAGCCCTTTAAATGGTTGCCTATCTGCAACTAGTGTTCTGACTTCTCCTTATTCATCACAGTATTTCATACACTGGTGGAGAGTCGACGGGACTATCATATAGGTGTGGATCCAAGGCCGTCCCAGTAAAATATTGTAGGAAGTGTCTGCATCAATGACGTACCATGTGACCTCCGTCCTCAAATCTCCGATTTGACATCGGAGTCGGATCTATCCAAGGGGAAGCTATCATTGGCATTAAACCCATATATTGTAGTATTAGTTGGTGTCAGGCGATTGGGAGAGATTCCCAATAGCTGCATCAACTTTCTGAGAATGATGCTTAGTACAGACCCTGAATCAATCTAGATGCGATCTACCTTCGTGGATCCGACATATCCGGTGAAATATAAAGGCCTATTATACTTTATATTCTTTACCTGCATATCCTCTGGAGAGAAAGTAATCCGTGGGACCTGCCTCCTCACTTGATGACAACAGGGGCAAGAGTCCTGCTCTTGATCAGCCGGCTCGACAATCTGAGCTAGGAATGACTCAGAGTCTGCCAGAGCCCCTCTTAACGCCTCGCGAGTCGATTTCGACAATCGTAACAACTCGTACAGCGTGACTCGAACTGGAATATTAGCCAGCTGAGCTATTATGTCAAATTTGAAGGTAGCGTTGTTGACTCCTTCATCTTTTCCAGGATTTTTCTAGAAACAAAGCCCTCTCTGTTTTGCAGGTTTTGCGAGTTCCCCGTATATATCTTTCGGGTCTACACTGGTATAGTCCTTGAGATATGTTTTACCAGATCAGGTGCCGGAATGGCCTGCCCCATCCTGATGAGTGACCATAGTTTCGGGCTCTTCTTCAGAGTCTGTAAATGCCCTCGCAATTATGTATTCATCTTTTATTTTCTCGGAAATAGTATTGCTAGTCCTCTTTTTCTTTTGACTCCCTGCGGTAGTCCACTGTTAATCAGGGTGGACCCACATTACTTCCCCCTTTTGAGTTGTTACGGGGACAAGTCCTTCTTGTGCCTTTTTATGCGGATCATGATTTTTCGTAACCAGTTTCCCTTTTGGTATTGGGGTCACCCCTGCGGGGAACTCATGGGTTCCCACCACTAGGGTTGCCATATTAGCAGTGACTTTCTTTTGTTCCTCTTTAAGCGTCAGGACTCCAGCCTCTATTAGTGCTTAGATTCTGTTCTTCAGACAAAAACTTGATGTGATATTTACTGCAAGCGCACAGTATCGGTGTAGCGCTGTACAGGTCGTCCCACAACGATCTAAAGTGTTTTTGCGTTTCTTTACTCTTTTTTTAGTCTAACGGACTAACCAAAGAATCTAGTTTGAAGTTGAGTTAATCTAAATAGCCTATGATCTAGAATCCACTAATTTTTAACCATATTTTTACTTCTATTATCTTCTTCTATCATAAAAAATTGATCTTTTTAGTTTAATCTTTATTTAAAGTGCCCTAAGTATGAGCTATCAAGTGGTGTGCAAGTATAACTCATCAAAAATACTACTTTTCATAAAAACAAACTAAATCTTTAGATAATTTAATGAAAAAGATAAAATCAACAACCCCAACCCCAAACCCTAACTAATGATAGGCTATCAAGAAACCTAATTCAAGTATAACCTATCAAAACCTTAATCTTCGAGTTCTTGTATTTTAATCTTTTTATAGAAAAATCATATCTTTATTAATTTTATTTAAGAAGAAAAATATTAGAAAGCAATTACATGGTGGATCTTAGTTTCATCTACATCTTAGAGCTAAACTAATTAGCTACTCATATTTTTAATAAACAAAATCAAATTTTTATTCATGAAAGCAAATAAAATCTAATCTAGAAAGCGAATAAATCTATACTAGAAAGCAATTAAATCTATCTAGAAAGCAAATAAAGAATTAAAACCAATGGCTTACCTCTGGAGCACGGTATTGTGACCGTCACCCCTTCAGCAAAACCCTAATTTTATTGATTTAAAAACGAGTACAAAACCTCCGTATTCTTTTTTTTTAATACAAGGATACAACCAATATATAGGCTTCGGAAATGAAACCCTAATTCTAACAGAACTGCAAAACTAGAAAATTACAACGAAACCACGGGAGAAAACTCGGCGCATGGGGCCCACATTTGGCCACCAATTAGCGGCTTAAACCTCTAAATAGCGGCTCAAGTAAGCCAAAACATTATGAATATTTTTCGTCGTGAACGTCTTGTCTTGTACGTGTAATTTTCTTGACTGTATTTGACTTTGAGTCTCTGCAGCATCGTAGTCTCGTAGTCTTGCCCACTTTAGAAACTTTTCGGACTCTGATTTCCGACTCCAACTCTGATTTCATACCATCTCCTTGTACGAATCGGATTACCTGAAAAAGACACTAAAAATACCCGAGTAGCATTTATTTATATACAAAAATAGATAAAGTATGGGAGGAAAAATACAATATATGATACTCATCACACCCCACACCTATCTTTTGCTAGTCCTCGAGCAAAACCTAAACCTAAAAAGAAAAAGAAAAAAATCCTAACTCACTTTCGCAGGAATCGTGATTGCACTTAGCACGTGCAATAAGCCTTTAAACCCCTAGGTTACCCTAGTGGACGAGTTGTGTCTTGTGAGGGTTTGCAGTGAATATACCCACAAAATTCAAGAAGAAAAAAGATTAAGAAATAAAGAAAAGAAAATAAAGGATAACCGAAAATCAAGAAAAATAGAAATTTTATACAAAAGAAAGAAAAAAAATTTTTAATGATATTTTCATCAATTAATCTCACTAATATATAAACTGAAGAGCGCGTTTAGATTATTAATTTTCAAATCGAGCGTCATATCAGATACACTTATCATTTTAATCAAAAATTTAAATCCTATCTTTCAATACCCACTAACAGATAATTCATTGGCTCCTATACAACTATGTGCACTTGTGATAGTTAATTTCGGCCTTGGACTCAAACTCTAACTCATGATTCATCTCCTCTCTCATAACAATTTTTTTTTCTTTTTTTCTTTTTTTTTAAGAATATTTCACTTTTCATGCGAATATTCACGCTTGCTTAGGCACAACATAACCGATTACTCGGTTCATACTCTTTTCTTTTTCTTTCTTTTTTTTAAAATATTTCACCTTTCATGCGAATATTCACGCTTACTTAGGCGCAAAATACCCGATTATTTGGATCATACACTTTTTTCACTCTTGAGACTATTGCCTTAATACCAGGCGCACCCCATTATTTTATCACTCTCGAAACTATTGCCTTAATACCAGGCTCACCCTATTATTTTATTCTCACTTTTTTTTCTTTTTTTTTATTTTTTTAGATAGGGAAGACTTACTCAATCGTTATCATCTTTGTTCTTAACCTAATAAACTATTGTGAAGTAAAAAAATTGATGTATACTTACCTCAAAACTACTGTAAGCGGTATTTATTTTTTTCAGATTTTAATTTTTTTCATAAAATTCAAAGTGTATCATCCAAACTACTCTCCTATCCAGTTTCAAATCTAAATTTGTTCCTTTATCTGTAGTTAGATTGATTTATTGAAAAAAAATACATAAATTTGTTGTTAAATTTATTTTTTTCAGTTTTTTTTAGTTTTTTAAAAAATTTTTTTCAGTTAGTTACCCTAAAAACTACCCAAAGTGTAAAATAAAGAAACCCAAAAATCTAAAAAAAATCCTATAAATAAAATCCTAAAAATCTCCTAAAAACTGCTCCCCTACACCTAAACTTGTGTATGCCCTCATATACAAACCAAGTGTGGTAAAATAAATATGAAAACTATTATACAAATACTGCACAAATAATGAGTCGTAAAAGTTACGATCACAATATCATCACTCTATTAACGCATGGAAAGCGGTTACGACCTCTCGATCGCTTCCCACTTTCAAAGTGTGTACGTTTTAAACGTGAAGTGGGTGCATTATTATATCTCATCAACCTCTTACAAGTCACGAAATTATCTGTCTGCTTCTTATGTCGTCCTCGCTTTTTCTTTGTCACATGTAAGTATTAACAATTGGGTTAAAGAATTCTTTATTATAAACCTGCCAATCATCGTTAGTAACAAGTATACATGTAGAAATATTATGAGGTGAGAAGAGTGTAATATGATCAAGTGAACGTGGTGGTGGCTCTTCTAACTCATGAAGCAATGCGAGCTTCTCTGCAAACAAATCCTCAAAAGTTTGCTCATAATTCAATGGCACACTTGCACAAGTATCATCATATATAAAATCAGTATGTGTCAATTCTTCTAATAGTATGAGCTCATCTTTGAATATTTGCTCAAATGAGGGTTCATTATCAGTGCAAGAGGTCGAATGAGAGTGCAAACCGTGAATCATGTTGACCTCAATGAGGGAGCTCGTTGCGTACTCATCCATATTAAATATGTTCAATGCCACAGTCATATTCCCAAACGATAACTTCATGAGCCCACTCCTACAATCAATTAATGCATTTGATGTTGTAAGGAATGGTCTACCCAAGATAACGGGAATTTGATTCCATGGATTGGAGATCGGTTCAGTTTCTAAGACAATAAAGTCTACAGGAAAAATAAACTCGCCGACCTTAATGAGCACATTTTCAACCATACCAAGTGGTCTTTTGATCGAACGATCAGCTAGCTGTAATGTGATCTTGGTAGGTTGAAGTTTTCCTAACCCTAATTACTGATAAACAGTGTAAGGAGGCAAGTTGACACTTGCCCCTAGATCAAGCAACGCCCTATCAAATGTAGTGTTCCCAATAGTGCATGAGATTGTAGGGAAACCTAAATCTTTGTACTTGATAGGTAAGGAGTTAGAGATGATATGTGATATATTTGCAGTAAGAAAAACTTTCTCAGGAACGTTTCTTACTCGTTTCTTAGTACACAAATTCTTGAGGAATTTAGTATAAGTAGGAACCTATTGTATAATATCAAGGAGTGGAATATTAACCTTCACCTGCTGAAATGTTTCAATAATCTTTTCTACTTGCGGTGAAGGCTTCCTAAGCCGATTGGGATAAGGTACTTTCGGTTTAGGAATAGGTTCTTCCAAATGAGTATGTGACAGTGATGGAGGTGATGGAGATGGTTGTGGAGAAAGGGGTGGAAGAGATAGTGTAGCCTGCGAGATAGTAGGAGTGGGATCATAGGGCATGGCTACATTATTGTCCACTTGCTTGCCAGATCTAAGCGTGTGAATGGCATTGCATTGGTGGACATGCGACTGATTGGAGTTTGATGAACTGACATTAGGGTTCGTTATGGGTTGACTTGGAAAGGTACCCTGGCCACGTTCACTCATCTGACTTGCTAATTGTCCAACCTGCTGCTCTATATTTTTTATAGATTGAGAGTTCACGAGTAGTTGCTGACCTGTACTTTGAATAAAGTCAGTTGACACTTTCATAAGATTTTGCATGTGGGTGTCAAGGGTGGACATATGCGTGTCAAATTTGGAATGAGACTTGAGAAGATTTTCAACGTGCTTCTCAAGTGACTGAAGTCGCTTTTCTTGATCAATATTAGACCCCTGTTGTGGATGTGAGTGTTTGGTGCAGGTGGTCTATTCTGGTTGTTCGCATAATTTGAAGTGTTTGGGTGTTGATAAACACCCACATTTGGTCTTGGAAACTGACCAGTGGTTGGAGGTTGCATGTTAGGGTTAGGGGCCCCCTGATATTGCCCTTGACCCCATCATAGATTTGGATGATTCCTCCAGCCAGGATTGTATGTAGGAGCGTAAGTATTGTTCATGGGTTGTTGATATAAGACGTTAGCCTGCTCAAGTGTGTGACCCATAGGATTTATTAATAATGGACACTCCTCCATAACATGATTCGAAGTTCCGCAATTAAAGCATGTGAGAACTTGAATTTGATTTACTTAACCCACTGGTGGAGCACTAGGAGTCTCTAGTGCCTCAATTCTCCTCACAAGGGCTGTCATTTTAGCTTCGGAAGCTATAAACCTGTCGACGCTATGAATCTCACCCTTATGTGTAGAAGTTGATGCACTGGACTTCTCAGCGGGACTCTCCCACTGTATAGTCTTCCACGATAGGTCCTCAAGAAAGTCCCATGCTTCATCCTCGTTTTTCCTCATAAACTCCCCCTGACACATGGATTCAAGAAGAGTTTTGGATGTGTAATCGAGTCCTTCGTACACGATTTAACATAACTGCCACTTTTCTATCGCATGGTGGGGGCACTGAGCTAAAAGGTTTTTAAACCGTTCTAAGAGAAGGCTTCGCCTGGCACTTGACGAAATTGATTGATTTGATTTCATATCCTTGCCGTCTTATGCGTGGGATAATACTTCTTAAGAAACACCATAACGAATTCATCCCAAGTAGTGATTGAATCAGTGGGCATACTGTACAACCACTTCTTGGCGTTATTCTTAAGTGCAAAGGGGATTAAGCGGAGCTTAATTGCGTCCTCCGATAAGTGTTACAGTTTTATCATCACGCATACTTCCTGAAATTCACTGATAAAGAGATATGCATCTTCCGAATCAGAACCAGTGAATTCACGCATACTAATGTACTGCAGTTTCAACTCATAGTGATTACCCACTGCGTGTGGAAGTTTTATGCATGATGGAAGTGATGTGTGCAATGGTAACATCGATCCTGAAGGATCAAGATCGGTTGGTCCGTCTTGACTCCCATGAACAAATCTGATCTCACAAGTCGACCAAATTGATCACGGATCCAATGTGGCATGAACCAATGACCGTGAGTGTATGCGTGAATTTCCTAAACTAATGCAAGAAGTGGGGTGTAGTGGAGAGATTAAACGGTGTAATAGATATTATCAAATAAAAATGTGATTCCTACTGTTCCTAATTTTGTTTATTTTTTTTTATATTTTTTTGAAAAACCAGGGACACAAAATACACAACTGAAGAAAATTTGGGACTCTAATTTACCACTTTGGCCGCTAAATATCGGTTTTGGCCGTTAACTAGAGGCCAAACCAGAGAGTCTGACTCTCTGCTTTCTGCTACGCGGATATGAGGCTTCTTCGATCGTTTTTATCTTCCTGTATCTGCACTTTATATTTCCTGCACACTCAACACACACTGTTAACCCGTAAAACGTCAGAAAAAGTAAGAAAAACACCGTCGATCCCCGGCAACGGTGCCAAAAACTTGATGTGATATTTACTGCAAGCGCACAGTATCGGTGTAGAGCTGTACAGGTCGTCTCACAGGGATCTAAGATGTTTTTGCGTTTCCTTACTCTTTTCTTAGTCTAACGGACTAATCAAAGATTCTAGTTTGAAATTGAATTAATCTAAATAGCCTAGGATTTAGAATCCACTAATTTCCAACCATGTTCTTACTTCTATTATCTTCTTCTATCATAAAAAATTGATCTTTTTAATTTAATTTTTATTTAAAATGCCCTAAGCATGAGCTATCAAGTGGTGTGCAAGTATAACTCATCAAAAATACTACTTTTCATAAAAACAAACTAAATCTTTAGATAATTCAATGAAAAAGATAAATTCAATAACCCCAAACCCTAACTAAGTATAGGCTATCAAGAAACCTAATTCAAGTATAACCTATCAAAACCTTAATCTTCGAGTTCTTGTACTTTAATCTTTTTATAGAAAAATCATGTCTTTATTAATTTTATTTAAGAAGAAAAATATTAGAAAGCAATTACATGGTGGATCTTAGTTTCATCTATATCCTAGAGCTAAACTAATAAACTACTCATATTTTTAATAAACAAAATCAAATTTTTATTCATGAAAGCAAAAAAATCTAATCTAGAAAGCGAATAAATCTATACTAGAAAGCAATTAAATATATCTAGGAAACAAAATAAAGAATTAAAAGCAATGGCTTATCTCTGGAGCACGGTATTGTGGCCGCCACCCCTTCAGCAAAATCCTAATTTTATTGATTTAAAAACGAGTACAAAACCTCCGGATTCTTTTTTTGAATATAAGGATATGACCAATATATAGGCTTCGGAAATCAAACCCTAATTCTAACAGAACTGCAAAACTAGAAAATTACAACGAAGCCACGGGAGAAAACTCGGCGCATGGGGCCCACATTTGGCCGCCAATTGGCGGCTTAAACCTCTAAATAGCGGCTCAAGTAAGCCAAAACATTATGAATATTTTTCGTCATGAACGTCTTGTTTTGTACGTGTAATTTTCTTGACTGTATTTGACTTTGAGTCTCTGCAGCATCGTAGTCTCGTAGTCTTGCCCACTTTAGAAACTTTTCGGACTCTGATTTCCGACTCCAACTCTGATTTCATACCATCTCCTTGTACGAATCGGATTATCTGAAAAAGACACTAAAAATATCCGAGTAGCATTTATTTATATACAAAAATAGATAAAGTATGGGAGGAAAAATACAATATATGATACTCATCAACAATCCCTGATAGGGTGTCCGACATTCTAGTGATAGAGACAATATTTGGGGTCGTTGGTTTTACCAGCGTCCTCCGATTTTCTATTCTCCGGAAGTTTCAACATTTCCTTTCTAAGGAGCAGGTGAAAGAGTGTAGACGTTTGCTCTGCCTTAAAGGTATAGGTCCTCTCTTACTGGGGCCTATTTTGTCTCGTGCCCTTTTGATTTTGAGGCTTTGGGCTCGGAGCATTTGTATTCTGTGGAGCGGCCTCTGATGCCATTCCGCTTTTCCTTTATTCTTATTATTATTTTGGGTATACGGCCTATTATTCCCAGTATTTCTTGACCCACGAGACTCTTCAACTCGACGGATCAAGTTTTCGGCTTGCTCTCCTTATTTGAGCAAATCTCTCAATGTCTTAAACTCTATGACCCCTATTTTAAAGAGCACATTGGTTTTGAGATTATGTCGATATGTCTCTATCAGAGTTTCCTGAACCATTCCATGTTTGCAGTGCACGGACTTCTCTCGGAACCTTTTTATAAAGTCTTTTACTGTTTCTTGTTCCCCTTGTTTAGTTGCAAGGAGGGAATGAACCGTAATTTCGGTATCATACTCGAAGAAACGTGCGAGAAATTGCTTCTCAACATCAAACCAGGTATTAATAGTACCTGGGGGCAACTGCATAAACCAAGTGAAAGCAGGCCCTCGCAAGATACTTGCGAATACCTTGGTCATTACTGGGTCATTGCCCATCAAATGCCCTGCTTGGGACAAGAAGTAGTAAATATGTTGACTGGAAGATCCTTTCCCGTCTTATGGCTCTAATTTGAACGGTTTGTATTTCTCAGGGTATGGTGCCAAATCCCATTCAGGAGGATATGGTCTTGATACCCCTGATTCTTTCAACTCCTTCTTGTGCATTAGTACTTCGAGTTGGCTTTGTAACTTCTCGATTTTCTCTTCATGTGGATCATGAAAATAATACTTATTCTCGTCCTCATGCGTCGAGTGAGCCTTTTCATCTCTATCTTCCTCGTTCGTTTTATTGAACGGAGTTTCTTTTCCTTTTTTGGTATTATTCTCGACAATTTTTTGAGTATTTTTGACTACTTTTGAGAGCATCATTTTAAGATCCTCGATCTTAAAATATTGTTCTCGGATCATTTGTTCTTGGGCCTCAAATCTTTGGTCAATGTCGTCAGATTTGTCCATCATATGTGATGCTGACTTCTGCAATTTAGACGATGCCGAAGAACGAGGAGAGGTTATAGTCGAATTATCGTTATTGTCATCATAAGAACCTCTCACGAGTTTCTTATAGTTTCGGGCCGGGATAGCGCCTGATTTAAGTCGGGTAAAGTGATGAGGTTCTTCATCACTTGATTTTGAGTTATCATTTCTTTCTATGGTTTTTTTACCCCTGCCAACCATATTAGAAGTTACAATTCTCCATTCTTCTCGGGGAGTAGCTTTTGTCTTCTTGGCAGGGTTTTTGTCCGACTCAGTTAATCGATCGAACACCGATACTCTGTCCTTCCTGCAGCAACAACTGTCCACCACAGCAGATACTGCTGTCATAAGCTGCTAGCAGTAACAAGTAGGTTCAGATTAAACTTGATTTATAGCTCTTTTCCTGGTTAGATACTCCCTGAGATCAATGGCTTTAGATATGGGGTGGTGGGGCCCATCCACCTGTTGAGAGGGTCCAGGAACCTGCTGAAACTTTTTGAGGTCACTGGAGTCCAGTTCTGATCCACTGGTGTGGTGATCAACCATGATTTTGTATTCAGGTTGATTTACGCGGGGCTGAGAGATAGCTTCGTGTTTTCGAACGCGGAGCTGAGAATTAGCTCCGCGTTTTGCGTCGCAGGGCTGAGAAATAGCTCCGCTTTTTGCGTTGCGGAGCTGAGACATAGCTCCGCGTTTTACTACGCTAGCCTCGCGTTTTATGCTAGCTTGACGTTCTTGCAGAAGTTTAACTTCTGAAATATTAGCCCCGCGTGGAAGAAAATTCTTGCGCGCTGGCTTATTCTTGCGATTAACGCAAGTCAGAACTTCGCGTTTAGCGTGATTTTTACGATTAATGACAATTTGCCAATCATCTTCGCGATTTACGTGCAGCTGAGGAATCTTGCATTTATCACAAGTATTACTGGCTTCACTTTTATCGCTAAGCTCAGTATTAGCCTCGTGTGGAGAATCACACGCTGGCTCTAAGGAAATTTTATCCTCGCGATTAACGCGAGTGTCAGAAATTTTGCGATTAACTCAAATCTTACTGGCTTCGCGTTTATTGCTAAGCTCAGTATTAGCCTCGCGTGGAGAATCACACGCTGGCTCTAAGGAGATTTTATCCTCGCGATTAACACGAGCTTCTCTGGTTTTAAGTCCAGATAAAATAGTCTCGCGTGGAGGATCACACGCTGGCTTGTCCTTGCGATTAACGCAAGTTGCAGCTTCGCGTTTAATGCGATACTGACTGGTCTTGCGATTAACGCAAGCTAGTTCGCGAGGTGCTGTAGCCTCACGTTCTGCTCCCTGAATAGCCTCGCGTTTAACACGGGCTTCGAGCGCTTTTCGCGTAGCCCTCCGATTTCTATTTCGGAGTTGGGTTCTGGTTAATCCAGTTCCCGAGCCTTCCTTGGCCATAGAGAGATCATCCTCTGCTAGGGTTTCCTGCCCGAACGACGGCTCTATGGCCGCGGTCTCCACGGATCCCCGATTAACGGTGGATTCCCGATTACCCGATTTACGGGTATTGGAGCGCACGCGACGATAGCACCGCGTCTCGGTCAGGTTACCTGACTTAGAGGAGAGATACTCCTCGTACTTCTGCTGGTCGATTTCAACGACTAGCATATCCACATCGGATCCGATCCTCTCGACGTCAGATTACGCCACGATCTCTTCTTTGAGAAAAGAGATTTCTCCCACTGTGGTCGCCAGTTTCTTTGCAGCTGAAATTCGTTGCTTTCCTTCCATTGAAATAACCTGATTTACAATGAAAGTGAACAAGAAAAAGAAAGAACAAACGAGAGGATTTATATTTATCGCTCTCTTTTACAATAAAATGTGAGATCTATATGGCGATGGGATCTATCGAAGTAGTTCCTTTGGACGATCTGACGTCGATGGTCTTCTTGCTCTTGATGAAGAAGATACCGGCCGACTTTGGAGTTGATCTTTTCTGTTCTTGATTCGTTCAAGGCTCTCACATGTAACTCGAACTTCACAAAACTTTCAAAAGATCCCCTAGGTTTTCCTCAAGAGGGTATTTATAGCTTTAGAATGATATGAGAGTTTCTATCTAAATAGAATTTGTACTCATCAAGGATTCCAATCAAATATCTTAGTTTTGATTTAAATATCTTGATTTAGAGTTCTGATCGGACTTAATTTGGGTATTTGGATAAGCCCAAATCTTAATCAATTTAAGATTCTGGTTTATCTGCTCACGCAGAGTTAATCTCACCAACACGCGGAGCTAATGAACCAGAACGCTGAGCTATTGATTAGCTCCGCGTTTTGCTCAAACGTGAGACTAAAATAGCCAATACGCGGAGCTATAAAGTTGGCTCCGCGTTCTGTTATGGAAAATCCTATTTACTTAGATATTTTCACTGTCAATATATATATATATATATATATATATATATATATATATATATATATATATATATATATATGTCATAATAGCCTTATAAGTGGTAAAATAACGAAAGATAGCGTCACCTGGACATAGACACATCTCAGAATGGCCCTATGAATAGCAAAATAATAAAAGGAGAGGTGTCACTTGGATACTGGACACATGACTCGTGTAAGATATCTGAGTGTCCTCAAATGTTTAACATGACAATTTTTAAACAGTATGACAGCAGGACATGAGATGTTTAACATGACAATTTTAAAACAGTATGACAGCAGGACATGAGATGTTTGACATGACAATTTTTAGACGGTATGACAGCGGGGCATATGCAGGTATCTGTGTACACACACATCCCATATTTGAGGAGCAACAGCTCTCTCTGGCACTACTTTTTTACCTATCTCATGACATTGACGGTTAAAAAGAAGCACGATACAAGTTTTGACCATGGGATCAAAAAAATGTTAAGACACTTATTGTTTCCATCATTCCTTTGAGGATCCTTTGTAAATATTCAGTCTGGTTCTTTCTTCTTATAGCATGATAACAACCGCACCCTATCTCCCGTCTTTTAGTAAGCGTCTTGAGTCATGTCGTGTTCGAATGTCCAGCCTAAGTATGTAATGGCCCATTTTTTGGAGGGATACGGAAACGGAATGCGTTACATGCGGGCACGTATAAGTCAACGTGTACGAAACCTATAAGTATGTAAAAGTAGAAACGAATGGAACTAAATACTAGCTATCTAACAGGATTTTGGACGTTAATTTACTGCCATATAAAAGAGAAGAAGAATAAGAAAAGAGAAGAAGAAGAAAATGAGAAGAAGTTTTTTAGTATCAAAATAGGCTTATCTTTTTACCTATCAAGGCAAGTAGAATCACATTCACTCTTATGATTTTATTTTGTAACTAAAATCTTTTATAGCCAATTTAGAATCTTGATTTGTTTAAATTTAGAAATGCGATATCTTTATACAAAATTCTCTATGATTATTTTAAATATAAAAATATGATTTTACACTCTACTCTATGTTTATGTATTAAATTTATGATTTTATTTATGGTTTCCTATGCTTAAACTATAAGTTACAAATTTAAACTATATATTTTAATGTTTTATAGTTAACTTCGAATCTTGATTTGTTAAAACTTAGAAAAATAATGTCCTTATACAAGAATCTTTGTATGTATACTTGTATTTATCAGGCCCGGTCCTAACGTTTTAGAGGCCCGGGGCGAAATGAGAAAGGGCCCCTAACAAGTCTTATTAAAATTTTAAATAAATATGATTCTTTCCAAACTTGAATTTTCTTTTTAAAATATTGAGTGATTGATAGATCACACACCTCCTTATTTTTCAAGTCCATCTTAATCAAGTACTTTGCGAGCATGTTATTCTCACTGATAATTGTGATGGCTGATTATAAGATTAATCAGAGTGGCAAACTGAACTTGAAATTCAGGGGTTGCGTTGAGTACAAGTCAAGTAGGTCAGTTGGATACAGAATCACGTCGGGCTCAGATTCAAATATCAGGTATGCATCCAGGTCTCTCTCCAGCATGACCATCTGAACTGAATAGGCCCCTAAATATTTTTTCATACCAAACCATATGACAGAAACCATCAGCCAAAACATTTTCAAGTGATTCCCATTTTGCACAGATTTCTTAGGACCTGAAATTCCTTACTTTTATCCCTTCTGAACATGCTCTGGTTCCAAGAAACTTGTACAAGGAGGTGCATGCCACCAACTTAGCAAGTTGAAACTTGAGTCTAGCATATATTTACTCTTTATAAGTGTATTTCTTTCAATTTCAGATATCCAACGGTTCTATTTTATATTTCCTTAGAATTTTACTTCTCTATAGTCCTAAAAATAATGGGCTAGTTTAATTAAATAAGCTAATAAATTTGTACTTACCCACTAGTGGCCTGTTTATCATGGTCAGCATCAAGAGAGTTTTATTAGAATCAGAATCAATGCTCTCTTTTCTAGTTAAAATGAAGGTTCATAAAATAAGAACTTCACACACATTTCAATATTAGCATTCTATGTAAGATCTTCCCGCATGGAAAGTTCTCAGCCTCTGGAAACTAGAAACTTGACACAAATTCTTCATCTACACTCTCTGCTCCTTATTCTTCAACATTTTGACCCTATCTACTTTGTTTATGCCATGTGTACCACTAAGCTAAAGTATGATTCATAAAAGTTCACTGAACATGCGCAGCTGATAGAATCATAAATCACTGAAGTGGCTTAAGTAAGAACATAGAAACCCCTCAACTGTTAAGAGCCCAACAGCAGTGCAACAGTGTTCAAACTCCAAACAAGTAAGACATCTGAATGACTCTAATCCAACTGTTACTCTAACCGAATAAAAGAAGAATATAAAATAATAAAAAAACTCTCAACTTCACAAGCTCCAGCCTCCACCCGTAACACCAAGGCATACGTGCATCACGATCTAACCAAAGATCTCTTTTTTAGCCAAATACTAATATCAATGAAGCGATCTTTCACGTTAAAGACTGATTCAGCATTAAAACCTAACTTTACAGCTAAAATCTTACAATTTTTTCTTTCTTTGCAAAATTTACTAACCTCTCTTCCGCTTGCGACAGCTGGAAGATGATCCCTGAACGAAATCCTCGGACGCGTACCCATCCGCCATTGCCGCCGCCACCTCCCCGTCGTGCTCCCCGCCCTCCGCCGGCGAAGCGCCGCCGGAGGCACCAGCTCCCGCGTAGTGCTAGAGATTCCCCATACTGGCGCTCTTCCAGATGGATCCATCAGTCAACCGAACACCGAACAGCTTCACCCCTCGATTAGGGCAAGTCCTCGAGTTGTGGCCGTTGTGGCTGCAATGCGAGCACCTCCTCATCATCTCCCCACTCCCATACGCAGCAGCACAAAGCTAAGGTTAGGGTTAGGGTTAGGATTAGTGGGCCCCCTTTAGTTTATGGGCCCTGGGCAGGTGCACAGCCCGCACCTGCCCAGGGCCGGCCCTGGTATTTATGTATGGTTTACATTCACTCTGTAACGTCCCATTTTTCGGAAGGATACGGAAATGGAGTGCGTCATCGGCGGGCACGTGTAAGTCGACGTGCACGAGACCTATAAGTATGTAAAAGAAAAAATGAATGAAACTGAATACTAGTTATCTACCAGTATCTTGAACGTTAGTCTACTACCATATAAAAAAGAAAATATGCATGTCTAATATAAGAAGCAATAAGTACAATACTGATACAAAAGTTGAAAATAAATTCTCAAAGGGGTGATACATACCAAACCAAAAATACAAAAGCGGAGGCCTAGAAATTACTGCTGCTCGGCCTGCTCAAAAAAGTACGGGTCGTGCAATGGCGGATACTCGCTCATATCTTCAAGAATCTGAGTGTGTGGGGGAACTCATGGTCAAACCTGATAAGTAAAACAATAAAAAATAGAGAACGTGTAATATAATCAAATAAGTAAGATATGAGTGTGGATGTGAAAAATATATGCACATGTATGAGAAATAGTAATGATCAAGTAACAATATCAAGTAGGGATATATACTCATATCAAGTTTAAATTAATATCTTATTTTAGTTTATGTTTTGAACTAAGTGGTGAAGAAATAGACTCGTATCTTGTATCGTGAAAGTACCCGTGCATACCCGGGACCCGGATAAGATGCTGGCGCTGAACCAGCCGTGCTACTAAGTACTCAAGCAAATACCGATACTGAGTATTCGGTCGTCCCATCAATATGGACTAAACAATAGATGATGGCTCAGTACCATTCGGGCGCCCCCGTGGATGGGTTCCTATTTCGGTTGCGCAACATATCATAAACTTTTCACAATACAAATATTTATCCATCCTTAGTTTTTCCATAACCCAAGATTTTAAGTTATATTACATGCAAATCAATCCGGAATATGATGAGCCAATAATGTCAAGATTAATACATATACATGTCTATCATCTAATCATTATCTAAGTAACAAGTAAGATATGATCCACGTCAAAATCAAGTTAACAGCCAAATCAAGATTCATGACATTATCAAGATATGTGTATGAATTAATAAGGGAAATCCGACATAATTTCATGTATTTTTGTACGAGTAATTAGTATGTATATTTCAAGGGCAAGCATGATGGAGTCTAGAATGCTAGAATGAGTGTTATGAAAATTAATCATGTATGGAAACCATGCATATATAATTATGTATATAAACACATATTATATAGATGGATACTAAGGTATAAGGAGAGAAATCAAATAGGCTCAATACTATTATAACCAATACATTAATAATATATGAATTTCCAAATTCTAGTATAATTTCATGGTATGGAAAGTAGCAAATTTATTAAACCTTATTAATGTATATATTTTTAAAGTGAACATAGATTAGCATAAAGGAATCATGATCTAATGTAATAGCTTGCATAAAAGAAATATTTTAGTAAATTTAATATAAAACTTATATGAAAATCTCTCTTTAAAACATGATAATATATATATATATATATATATATATATATATATATATATATATATATATATATATATATATATATATATATATATATATATATATATATATATATATATATATATATATTCTCTAATGGCAAGTGGAAAATAATTTTTAAATCATTGTATTATACACAATGAATTTATGTAGAAAACTTCAAATTTATATCCAATATGATGAACATTCATAAAAGTAGCATTTTTATAATTTAAAAATTAAGCATATAGTTTAACTTTACAACTTGTAGTTTAAAATGAGATATTATAAATAAAATGATAAATTTGATATATAAACATAGAGTAAAGTGTAAAAGGAATCATATTTTATATTTAGCATAATTATAGAGATTTTTGTATAAGAACATTATCTTTCTAAATTTTAACAAATACATTCGAAGTTAACTATAAAACATTTTGAGTTATAAAAAAATATAAGAGTGAATGTGATTCTATTTGCCTTGATGGGTAGGAAGATAAGCCTATTTTGAGACTAAAGGACTTCTTCTCCTTTTCTTTTTCTTCTTCTCTTTTCTTCTTCTTCTTTTGAGTTGGAGTAAAAAAATAAAAAGAAGAGATGAATGAAAAATGAAGGAGAGAAAATAAATGAAAGGAAGGGAAGAAAAAAAAATAGATAAAAAAGAGATATGGGGATAAAATGATGGCTTGTCATGCTTGGCCAAAGAACAAGTATGGTGAAGATAAGGTATGGGTGAATAAAGACAAAATAAGTATAGAACAAATAACTAGTAATAATATGTTATTAGAGTTATTTAAGGTTATAAACTCAAATTAAACTAATTCAAATAAAGTCAAAAGAAGAAAAACTAGTCAAAATATGTGAGGACCCACCGGTGATTAAAATAATATTATTTTAAGTGATTATCTTAAAAATTTTAAGAAAATCACAAAAAAATAGAAAAATGAGACAAACACAACGCAATCATTTTGGGATTAATCTGATATCAAGAATGTAAGTTATGTTGAAATTATTTTGTTACAAAATATCATGTCATGTTAGAACATACATGCATATATGTGTGTGTATAGATATATACACGTGTATATGTGTTTGTGTGTGTGTACACACACACATATACATATATGTATATCTCTCTCTCTATATATATATATATGAGAAAACGGGAAATCCACTGACGGTGAAGAGAGTTCCTTCACTAGTTAGGTGATCCAATAAAATAATTACATGTGGCGCCACTCAAGGTATCAAATCTAAATCAAATTTTTTTCTCTCCCCTCATAACTACTTTCATATTTTATTTGTTACCTTGAGTGGTATCATGTGTAATTATTTTATTAGGTCACTAAGCACTAGTGAAGGAACTCTCTTCACTGCTAGTGAATTTTCCGTTTTCTCACTCTCTCTCTATCTATGTATGTGTGTATATATATATATGTATCCCGTTTTCTCACTCTCTCTCTATCTATGTGTGTGTGTATATATATGTATGTATTAAGCGCATATTAGACAGATAACTTGATAAGTATCATGTTTTACATCACCTTCCACTGTTATTCTTATCGAGAGTATTCTCTTTTTATTTTTAAGCCTCTTTTTGATGCGTGCATATCTAGTATCCACTTCTCAAAATCTTTAGTTGCATGGAAAGGTTCAAGGATTGTTAGTTGCAATTTTATTAGAGTATAAGAAGATAAAAAGGCAAGGTTTGTGATCAACAGCAATGGAAGTTCTGTAGTTAGTTCTTAAGTATGAATGCCCACTAACTTCCATTATGCTAAACATCCCTCAAAGTGGTCCAAATGCTAAATATATTTATTAAGCATCTCCTATATATAGGGAGGCTTTACAAAGCCTCTTGGGTGAGAGATATCACACTTTCTAATGGAAGAGGGTGGATTGATCTCTATCATCACTCCCTCTTCTAAAACATTAGATTTGGAAGATGGAAAGAATGGAGGTGTATTAAAAAAACCCGAGGCTCCTTTGTCCAATCTCTCCATTTTAACCGGCTTTCATGCCGGATACTTCCGGATTAGCCTCTCTTTGTCCGCCCAGTCGCTCCTTTGGAAAGCCCTGACCAACACCACCGTCGACCAACCCCATGCTTTCGGCCGCCTGGTCCTCCCCTCTGCCGCATTCCTCCTTGTTTGGTCCCTTGCACTCTTCTCCCTCGCTACTCTCTCCCTTGTTTACTTTGTCCGCTGCATAGTTCGCTTCCCTTCCATCCGCTTGGAGTTCTGCCATCATATCGGAGTAAACTATCTGTTTGCTCCCTTTATTTCCGCCCTTTTCCTTCTCCAGTCTGCTCCCTTTATTCGTTCCACGTCCACAATATACGTCGTCTCCTGCCTTCTCTTCTCGTCTGCGATCCTCATGCTTGACATAAAAATCTATGGGCACTGGCTCACCACCAGGGGCAAGAGGTTCTTGTCCACAGTTGCCAACCCAACCAGCCAGTTATCGGTGATTGGGAACCTGGTGGGGGCGAGGGCTGCAGCCGTGATGGGGTGGCAGGAGAGCGCAATGTGCATGTTTGCACTAGGTATGGCACATTACGTCGTGCTGTTTGTGACGCTGTATCAGAGGCTCGAATGCAGCGGTGGCAGTTCCCTTCCTGCTATGCTGAGGCCAGTGTTCTTCCTCTTCTTTGCTGTCCCCAGCATGGCCAGCCTCGCTTGGAGTTCGATTGCTGGATCGTTCGATATCCTCTGCAAGATGCTCTTCTTTCTGTCGCTCTTCCAATTTGCTTCCCTGGTAAATATATACAGCCACCCTGATATATACTGTTTGGTATGCTGGATATTGACATGATAACATACTTGACTACTGCCTGCAGGTTTCTCGCCCGGCCTTGTTCAAGAGATCCATGAAGCGGTTCAGCATCGCATGGTGGGCGTACTCGTTCCCCTTGACCGTGCTGGCCCTGGCAGCAAGCGAATACTCACAAGAGGTGAAGGGCGGAGTCTCCAACGCCCTCATGCTCACGATCTCTGTGCTCTCCGTACTGGTGTCACTTGCGCTCATTCTCTTCTCTGCCCTCAACACCAGCTACCTGTTGCCCCGCGATGATCCCTTCCGTCCTTCCCCATTGATTCCCCCTGCGGCTTGAGTGCTGTTGATATCATCAATACGTTCAAGTTGTTATATATACTTTCTCATCTTATTATCGGAAATAAAACCTGTTCAATCAAACATTTTGGACATCTGAATGAATATTATGGTATCAGACCAAGGTTTGAAATCTTACAATGTATAAAATGCCGACCCTTGTACCACTAATCTATATTCGAGAACTCAGACATTGTTTATTCTTTAAGATTTGAACCAAAAAGTGATGTCTGTTAATGCTCTACCAGTGTTTGGCACATGCAATGGTCACAGGCATATTACCAAAGAATCTCTTGTTGCCGAAAGTTTTAGATTGGAGTATGTGTCAAGATGCAACTTTGGTGATAAATGAATTGACTCTGGCACAAGCATGAACAATAAGAAGAGATCGTAACAAATTCCTAGACAACTCGCACTTGTCTTTAGATTTTATATAAGTTAAATGGCCACAGCAACAGCAGCATGAAAACAAAGCTATCATTCCCTTCGTTTGAAAGGCCATCAGCAACCGAATGCAACCAAACCCTCCTCCTCCTTTATCCTTTCTACTGGCTTCGTCAGACACCAAAAGAAAACAACCTAACAATACTGACTTGATCATATATTGCAGCAACTGGAGTGCAATTTCTGAAGCTCGACTAGCAAAAGTTCAGGATGAATCTCTCTTTTTCATCACATAGCATTGAGAAGCGTTGAGAATGTGCAGTGTTACTTGGCTGGCTAACTTTATCTGCAGGCATCCAGTGATCAGTTTCTCATGTAGAAGTGTTAATCCCTTTCCGAGTTGATGGCAGCCGAAGAAATAGTAGACACCCAGAAACTTGGCAGCTTTTGGTGCCGTTATTGCGGAGCTCCACAGAAACTCTGCAAGCTATATGCTTCAGAATGTGGGCATGGTTGGATCAAAAAAGCCTGCAGGCGCCACTTGGTACGGCTGGCTTGCGAAGGACGAATGAAGCACAAATTGGCATGGCCAGCGGTGATTGGCATTATAAGGGGGGGCTTCCAAGATGATGAACAGCTGTTTCAAGTGTCAATTCTCGATGCAGCGTGGTTGAATGTGGACTCAGTTAGGCATTAGATACTGACCTTGCAAGTGCAAGTGGATCAAATAAACTCGTGCCCAAGTTGCTGGCTCCATGTTGTTAGGCTTTTGTCAAGATAAAATTGTGTTCGTCCTGCAAGCAGATCACAATAAAGGTGAATCGATGAATAAAGATACGGCAACCATTTTAATGCCATTGGCGTCTACCCTTTCAACTGGCCTAGTTGCTGCTACACTTGAAGCAGAAGATGCTGCAACTTTTATTGACAGCTAACTGAAACAGGTCCCCTGCAGCATCAGCCATCATCAGCAAACGGAATATTGCAACAAACGTCACATTAACACGGCACTCTTTTACTGAAAAAAAAAAAAAAAAAAAAACTATCCATAAGTAATTTAATTGCAAAAACTAAACGATATCATGCCATGCATGTAATATTTCTATACAAAGCTTGCCGACCTGAAACAATTTTTAATCAAAAGAAGAATGCAATGCAAATCAATTAGGACACAAGGGGAAAACAATTGACCATTGATCTGGTGAATAATAATATCTGAACTATTAACCTTCACCATTATTTTTTTTATAGTTTATTATTATCTCATTGCAACAATTACTAAAATAAATTGATAAATACACTGATATTTAAATACCAAGAAAAGGGATAAGTTACATTAAGATACATGCACCAAATAGAAGGAGCATTACAATCTGGAAAGGGTTTCATCCAGCTTAGTAAATTCTCTCAGCTGTCGACACTGGACGAAGGAAAACAACAATCACAGTGATGTTATCTCCGCTTCCTCGTGCAGCAGCTTCCGTAGCCAATCTCTTGGAACACATTGCTGGCTCTTTAACGGTATCTTTGATGATGGATACCACATCCTCATTGCTGATGACATCCCACAATCCATCACTAGCCATCACCTGAAAGGAGACATGATAACATTGTCCATTACAATCTTATCAGGTATGCAATTAATTTAAGTTTGAACAAAAAACACCATAGTTGACCATAGCGAGTACTCTAGTTTAAGTTCAAAAGAAATATAAGTGCACAGATAGAATAACTAAATGCACTGTCAATTAACTTCTATTCTCAACGGGTGGTTTATGCAACGGGAAACTAGTAAACAGCTAAAATGCAACCAACTGATTTGGAACAAAACTCAATGAGCATGAAATTTATGGATACTTGTGCAGCTCACTGGAAGTTCTCAACATGTAATTATAACCATAATTTACAGGTTCAGCAGTTTGAAAACTGTGAAAATAAATATATCAGAGGGCACTTTTGGTAATGGAGTTAAAGATAGCTGGAGCTATTTTTTGAAGTGGAGGTATGGGTTAGTGCCCTTTCTAATTAAACTAGATAGGGTTTTAAAGAGAGATTAGAGGACTAGCACCTGCATCCTTGTATTATTTTTCAAAGAAAATTGGCTGGGGCTAGGGTTTAAAAAAAAAAATAGAGAGAGAACAAATTTAGAAGTTAAAAGAGAGAAAAAAAGATAGATACGAGAAAGGATGGAAACAAGTTGCGATCATGAAGATCTCAGTAGGCACCATATTTTGAAGAAAGATCTCGAAGTTGAGATTGTAACATCGTTTCCTTTGTTAGATCTCGAAATCGAGATACTAGACCCGATCAACAACCAATAAGGAAGCGGAGGACACTACAGAAGTTGATCATAAGGTTTCCACGATGGTGTGAAGTAATGAAGTAGATCTTTGATAATGACGTTAATAGGCTCGGATTAGGGTTCTGAGAATCTTTTTCTTTTTCATCTCTTTCCTACCCTGTTACCATGTTAAAGTTGATAAGAAGAAGTCATAGTCATCTAGGATTTCTATGTATGTTATTTATATAGTAAAAAAACAAAGAAATTACATGAAAACCCTCAATAATCTAAACTATTGTAACACTCCATTCGTATCTCTAATATCTAGTTACTCTATTTTTATGAAATCCAACCTCCACTTAAAATCTAGAGCAAATCTTGCAAAGTCGATTTTGCATTAACTCCTACCTCAACTTAAAATCTACCTCCAGCATTCTATTTGTTCATTTAATATAATGGGAATACAAAATAGCTGCGTTTTAATTAGAAAAGGCACTAGTAAGCAGTCCTGAATGAATGGGAAAATTCACAAACTAATTGATTGCTGGAGAGAGTCAATTGGCTAATGAACGAAATCACAAAAGATTCAAAAGGTTCATTCTTCCACAAGATTACTATAACTAAAATGTGTTGCTGACCCTTCATGCATACTCCATAACCATATTCCGAAATATGGTCCAAAATTTGGCATATTAACAGCATTCATGTCACCTTCATACAAAAAATGCCATGCATAACATATTGCAAGTGAAGGCAATAACTAATAATTGAAAACACTAACTTTGGGGATTTCTTAGTAATTTACTTCAGCTGGTTATCAAATACTAAACTGGTGCACATCAATTTAGGTCACGAGTACTACAACTTGCATATAAATAGCTCAATCCACATTAGAGGAATGTAGATGTTTGAAAAGAATATACATCAAAGCAAATCATAGTTATAAGTAATTACTAAACTACCAGATACTCATCCTCGGCTGACAAAGAAGTCTCGGTTATCTCAGGCTCTGCTGTCACTGCAGGTTTAAGATCATCATCGCCGATGGACCTTGTAACCTGAGAAAAGAGAGTAAATGAAAGGGAGCAGTTTTAACAATTGAAAGACTTGACCATCAGCCTAATTTAATGTTTAGTTATACTTATCAGAAAAATAAGGAAATCGCTCATTTTCTTATGCAATAAATACTATTTGGTCTGCTATGTAAATGGCGAACACTTGACTGGTCCATAGTATCCTGGGCACAATTTTGGCCCAACTATGAGAAGTTTTTTCTGAGGTAACCCAACAAAGAAAGTTGGTATCACAGGAAAAACCTTGAATAAAACAGTCTAAGATGGAAGAGTTTATATTCTTTGAAAAATTGGTATGAAAGTTTCATATATTACCAGCACATCCTGTAGTTATTCAACATAATAAACCTCCAAAAAATTCCGATGCCTTCGACAAACTTTCTAGTTCTATCCAGAACTAAATGCACACATCCAGAGCAGAAGGTCAAACAGAAATATAATGTTTTCTGTGGGCTGGATACAAATTTATCAGAAAACTGGAGGATTTAAATCTAGCACCTCAAGTTGGAATATCTTGACAAGGATGCAAAGCAAAAAATACTACTCATAGGAAGATACAAGCTTGGGCTATGTAGCAATTTATACTTCTCATGTGTCAATAGAGTACTGAGATGATAAGTGCTAAATGCAAAGAGCAAATCTGGGTGTCATGCGCACGTGGAGGGCATCACAAAAATTCTCTTTCCAGACCATCGTTGCTTAACATCAGCCCTCTCTTTTTCTTTTTCTCTTGAAAAGGACATAAGGTCAAGTCCAACAAATGGGTGTTCCAACTAGAGTTACGACCAGAAGAATTACACCTTCTCAATTCCTACCGCTTGAAGCTTTCCCCAAGTTGACACGCCATTTATCTTCTGCACTTGAATTTTGTTCCCAAGGTTAAATGTGCTGGTTGCCAGAGGAACCATCACATACTGAAAACAAAAGTATGGCCGGATATGCCGGATGCCATAATATCAGATCTATGAACAAATCTCCCCTTTAGAGTCCAGCATAGCCAAATACGCCGTTCGTCTTTATCTCCACTTTATGAGCGTAGATCTTTAGACTTGTTCGTATTACGCCAGAAATTTCTTCACGGAAGGACACGCCAGTTGTCATGGAAACACCAACCCAAGGATTCACACCATAATCAGTTATGCTGGACATCATGGCCATACTACTGTATTGATCTCCTCTTTTTCAAGAGGTCATGGCCGGATATGTCAGATGTTATGGTTGCCACCCCCATAAAAACTAATTTCGATGGTCATATTCTGGACATACAATCTTCATTTTAATTGCAATTCGCCGTGGCCGCATATGCTGGTCATTATGGCCATTACCCACCTCCTCTTTCATCCTCCAAGAGAAGCAGGTTTCAAATATGATAGATAGTAGACAGTAGGAGTTCTAGGGAATAATAGGTATTTGGATCTAACTTGAGGGAATGAGATTTTTTTGGCTATGATTCTATTGATTTGTGTAGGGATTTGGTTAGAGTAAATCTGATTTTTGGAAGGAAAGCCTATGAGATTTGGGTTGGATTTGGAGTTTTTGGTTGTTCTTGAAAAAGAGAAGATGCTTGGGGAGGAGGAATATGTGAGAGATAGCTCTCTGATTAGAGATAGAAAGATGAGACTTGGGTTTGATCCGAGAATTTCCAGTGGTTTTTTGATAGAGAAAGTAGGAGCGGAGAGAGAAGGTTGGGCTAGAGGAGCGACGACTAAAGCTTCCTCTCCCTGGCTTAGGAAACATTTCTCCCCCTTCTTTTGAACAATACCGTCCATCATGGTATTTCTCGACAATTGTTGGAGGCATTGCCAGAACTTGTGATCTCCTCGTCACAGACTACATAATTTTAACTATTTTCAAGTTACTCTTTTTTTAATTCAGTTGTATGGTTCCCTAAGAAGTTGTACCATATACATGTCTAATAGAGACATAATACATACATGCCAAAAATCATATTGGACATGCCACACAGCATATCCAATAAAAAAAGAAAAAATATCGTATTATTATCGTATGCATACTTCTTGTAGGTTATCTCTAAAACAAAAAGTTAAATGGTCTGAAAAATCTAAAATAAATATTGCAAAATTGGTGACATCTACCTACATCTAGTTAGCTTTATAGAGTTATAGTTATACTTTAATATTTTTTTATGGATGTGAGTCTTGTTCGGTTTATATACCTGAAGAAATGAATTTTTTTGTTCATGCTCTAAATTGATCCATGACCCGCTATTATCACCATATTTTCTTTTATATCTTTGTCCATAGAGCAGGAGGGAGAGAGATGCATGATTGATAGAGAGACCTGTTCTTTTTAAAGGAATCAAGATGCTTGAACTCATAAATTGCGAGTACTTGTATTTTCGATATTTTAGTAAAATTATTATATTAATAATAGAAAAATATATATTTTTTTATTTTGTGCCCTTGTTGTGTCCGCATCCTCATTTTTCACAAATATCTTCTTCCGTATCCATATCGATATCCATGCCAAAGTTTGTATTTATATTCATGTCCGAGTCCGTATCCATATCCATACTCTCTAGATGGCTCTAAATAGACCTATATTCTATATATATATGGGATAGACAACAAACAATGTAGGCGAACATAATTCCTACATAAAAGGTACAAATTCCATTATGAAAATGTTAACCTTCAAGTACAGATAGGAGTCCAAATGCCAAAAGATCACTAAACAAAATAAATGACTAACCCACCTTTGGTGCTATTCAAGGCCTAAGCTTAAGTAGAAAACACAGTAAAATCAGCTTTATGTTAGGGATGATAATGGACGCATCCATGAGTCAATTTTTAGCCCATCATAAACAAAATTTTGAATTAGAAAAAAGAATTTTTTATTTTTAATTCAAAATTTTGTATAGGGTGGGCAAAAAATTGACCCATGAATGCCTCCATTACCATCCTATTTCTGTGTGGTAGTTCCACAAGGTGTAAAGGGAAAAAAGAGAAACCTGTAGTGCTGCCGGTCCAACCCTCCATGTATCAACTAGCCATTTGACTTCCATGCCTTCACTAGTAACCCGCTTACGTTCATCAGGACAGCTAGCAACATGCTCCTGTTGATTATTTCAAATATAATCTATCAACTTATAGTAACATGCATGATCAAGTTATGATGAAATTTCCAGGTAAGCACACAAATGCAACAAGAGGGCAATTATTCAACCTTGCTCATGGGGAATGACTGGCCAGAACGGCATAGGATTACCCTACAATCACCAGCATTTGCGACAAATAGCTTGTCTCTGACGATTAATGCAGCAATTGCTGTGCACCCAGGATGCCAATCTTTCTGAGTGACTCTTCTAGAGTTACGGTGCAGCATCAATTCATTTCTGAAGGCAGTATCAGTCTTCAAGAATGCCTTGGTAAGTGCATCTGATGGACTACACCAATATCAACAATGAGACGAGCATGGTAATAGAAATAGATAGATTTCTGTTTTTTTTTTTTTTTAATGACAAATATTGACAAGGGAAAAAAGAGGGATATTACCTGAAAGTATAGCCAAAAGATTGCAAGAACCCAGGCAGTGCTCGAGCAGAAAACTCAGCAGCTGCTGCACCTGCAAAAATGACATGCATTAGGGGCACAAAAAGGATGGCAGACCAGAAACAGACTTGCACCTGCCAATCTATACTAGAAAATGTTTCATATGAGTGAAATAATAGACCCGAGCCCAATGGGTTAGGTTCGCTTACAAACTGAACTCTTGATTGACTTGAACATGCCTTTCCAGTTTAAGACATTTCTAAATGTTATAAATACCAAGGACAAAAGAAAGTCGCGCAAGCTGCAGCCTAGTCATAAAGATTCCAAACTAAAGCTGCTGAAGTAACCTGTCTAATAAGCAGGTTGAATCTGAATCTGAATTCTATATTGACAGATACTAGTTTTCATTTTTATTCAAAAAATGCAACATAAAAAGAACAATGGATACCTCGATGACCATCAAAAATCCCAAAAAGATGAATATCTTTCTCGTTGCACAGTTGTGGAAGCAAAAAGTGTGCATCTTCCATTGTCTCCCTTCTTCCAGACACTGCAAAAGATCCCCATGATAAAGAAGGAAGGTAATGGAGAGAATCCTGCAGAGAACTGGGCCAGAGCTTGACACTTGGCTCTGCTTCATGCGAACATTTCTTTGAAAATTGTTCACCTTGAATGAACCAGTTCAAATCTTCTTTAAAGTTTGGGAGGTCGTCTAGATTGCTTTGAGGAGACGGTGGTATTCCTGAAATTTTGTTGGCCCATTCTACCTGTGCCTCGTGCTTCATGATTATATTTAGCTCTTCAATAATATCATCAAAAGAAGGCCTATCTAAGGGATTGCGGTCCCAACATCTTTGAATAAGTGAAAGAAGACTTGATGGTGCACCAGATGCGGGATCAGCGAGCATCGGCCTCAAGCCTTCTGATACCACGGCCGCAGTAAGTTGTTGTTCGGTATAGCTCATTTCAAGCACAGTATGTGCCTACAAAGATAACTATGGGAATAGTCACAGCTTCTTATAAATAATAGAAGCATGAACGCAAACAAAGAAAATATATCCCTGGCTATATCAACTTATCGAGTATTAACAAGTGACTATAATAAAGCTCCAGCTGGACTACCCAAGAGAAAGAAATGAGATACAGTGTAGTTTCAAATGAACCAATCCCAGTATCAGACGGCCAAAAATCAAGTTGGAAAATTGTGTACCTAGCAATTATTATTTTACATTGATCAAAATGAGCGAATTTCAATTGGGAGTAGATTGTACCTGGGCTTCTGCGCGTAGGTCAGTATAAGGAACAACGCCAGTAAGAAGCTCACTGCACATGACCAAAGCGTTGTCAGAAAGCTATAGAGTTTTTCTTTTTTATCAGAACTTTAACTTTGCTAGCAAGTATTATGTCTAAAAATTCAACAATATTTTAACAATTTGACTTTCGCAAAGTTTTGGGAAAGGATAATTGAACATAGATTGAGGCAGACTGTTAAAATATTGGAGAACCAGTTTGGATTCATGCTGGGATGATCGACGATAGAAACTATTCATTTACTTCGTCAACTTATAGAGCGATTTCGAGAGAGAAATATAAATTTGCATACGGTATTTAGTGACCTAGAGAAAACCTATAATAAGATACAATGAGAGGTGCTTTGGTGGATATTGATAAAGAAAAAAGTCCCCATCAAACATATTGACATAAATAAGGACATATATGATGGAGTAATGGCCAATATCAGAACATGTAGTGGTCTAACAAGTGATTTTTCTATCACAATTGGATTGCATTAAGAATTTGCATTGAGCCTACCCTTATTTGCTATAGTGATGGATGAGCTTATTAGAGCTATTCAGAATGAGATACTTTAGTGTATACTATTTGCTGATAATATTATCCTAGTTGATGAGATAAGTGCAGGAGTGAATGCCAAGTTAGAGACTTAGAGTTATGGAGGCACACATTAGAATTTAGATATTTTAGATTGAGTAGGTCTAAAATAGTATGGACCCTAGACTATAATAACACTGGCGGACAAGAGATACAAATGAGCAGTCAGTTTAGGTATTTGGGTTCTACTATTTAAAGTAACAGAGAGATTGATAGTAATGTCAACCATAAAATACAAACTGGCTGGTTGAAATAGAGAAGTGCAACAGGAGTTTTATACAACCGTAATATTTTGTTAAGGGTGAAAGACAAATTTAATAGAACTGCTATTAGGCCAGTTTTATTATATGGCACGAAATGTTGAGCTATAAATAATGTCATTCACAGAAGATAAGTGTAACAAAAATGCATATGCTTCATTAGATATGCGGCAACACTAGGAGTGATAAAGTGAGAAATGAAGATATTCGTACTATGATAGATATAGCTCTTATCCATGAAAAGATGCGAGAAAAATGCTTACGGTGTTTTGGTCATGTACAATGTAGGCCCACAAATGCATCAGTACGATGAGGGGAGCTTATCAACGTAGGACAAGTTAAAAAAGTGAAGGGAATACCCAAAAAAATATGGATGGAGGTGATAAGAAAAGATATGGATTCTAGAGGTTTAAATAAAGAGATATTAGTTGATAGGAATGAATGGAAAATGATTATCAACATGACCGATCCAGCATGATTCTCTTTTCGTTCATGTAGCCTACCCTAACTACTTGGGATAAAAGGCTTAGTTGTTGTTGTTGTTTTGACTTTTGCAGAGTTTGCCTCAGAAAACACTCTACCAGAAACAATAGCATCAATCCATAATCTTAACATGCTTGGTTTAAACCAGCTGGTGTACGTCGATAGCAATTTAATCAGATAAGCGAAATGATTACATGCTAGTTTCCTGTGAGTACAAGTATGGGATGCGCATGTATACAAAATTTGCAGTGGAGCAACTGCAGATTTGGCTTGTCCTCTATATACACAAACAGCAAAATATTGTACGATCATAACAAAATAAGCAAATGGTCAAGTAGCCATGATAAGTTGCCCCGAATAAGTGAGTACAAAATTGTTGTTTCTTTTACAGTTCATGTCTATAGGAACGTTCGTCCTATTACCTCCTTGTGTGGACTAGGCCAATTTTTCGACCAAGGAAGGTTGCAAAAACCTAAATGGTGCCAGACAGGTACCAAAATGCAAAACTTTTCCATGGCTAGTAGAATTAGAAATTATAGTAAAACAGTCCCTCAAAATGCAAAAGCCGACAGGCATGGCAGGATCTTTTGGGTTGGAAGAAGGGGCAATCTATTAAACAATTAAGCAAGTGGTACTGAAGTTGGAATTTTGGACTTGGAATAAATTCCAGGAAAAGCTGAAGAGCATATAAAAGGGCACTGTAAGTAATCTTGGGTTGGAACGATATTGGAAGGTTTATATGAAGTACTCATATACATGGACTAAAACATGTGAGAGATCACATAATCTAGAGAATGCCAATTGAAGGAGTATTTTTGTGTTAATTTTGTTTCAAGAACTCTTTAAGTGTAGATAACGTTAAGGACAGTTAGTAAAATATGGACAAAGACATAAATCTATTCTTTAAGTTCATATCTGGCGTGTTCGAGAAGATTATAGGAAGTCTTAAAACAGAGGGGGTCCAGTGTTAATGAAGCTTTAAAATTGCACACCAGGTCATATAAAATTTTTTCTAACATGTGATACAGACGTCATCACGTGGACATGAAAGATCAAGCTGAGACCTAGCTAAGGTGGTAAAGGGTCAGGATCGAGTGGTGGGAAGTCTTAGTTTCAATGATTCCAGGCTATGGCTTTTGTGAACATAATAAAAAGATATATGCGTCAATCAAATCTGGACTAAAAGCAACACATAAAAAGAAAAGATGAAGGAAAACATTCGTGAGGTTCACTGGATACAGCAGCTCTAAAGCACAGCAAGGAGGCACAACTATGCTTACTTGATAGACACAGCAAAACTATAGACATCAGATTTTTCTGTGTGGATGTCCTTCCTCAAAATTTCTGGTGCCATATAAATCAGAGTCCCAACCATATTCTTTTTGTGAAAACCACCAGTCGGCTTGCCAGATGATCTCCAATTTTCTGCTGATGTGTGTTTAAGCTCATTCTTTTGCGTAGCTAAACCAAAATCTGCTAGGTGAGGATGAAGGTCACCGTCAAGCTGCATAAAAAATTTAAAAGTATTAAATAATGGCCCAAAATAAGAAAGTAAAATGAGAATCACATTGATGTTATGGAAAAGAACACTTCAGAAAGACAGAAACAGATGCAAGGTAATTACAAGAACGTTTGCAGGTTTTATATCCCGGTGTACAATCCCAAAATTATGAAGGTACTGCAGAGTCTTTGCTGAAAAAAAGGAAACAAACTATCAGTTATAGTTTACAGAAATTGCTTACAAGTTGAAAGTCTATATTACTCCGGATTATAATGATAAAAAATTTCCTTGAAAGAACAACAACAGAAATAATTGTAATATGCCAGAAGAACTGGTTCGCCATAATTTAACTTAAGCGATAGTTGAGGTTTGGAATTAGCCATCTTCAAATGGTGAGAGAGAATAGATGTCTTTATATTTGAGCCCCTGAAACAATAATAACTATCTTTTTTGTTCAAAACAAAAAGTACGGAAATAAATATGGTCAGGATAGTTATATTAACTTATTCCTATATATGATCTTATCTCCCCCTCCCAACCCACCCCAAAATAAATAAATAAATAACACAAACACATACACAAAAACAGAACAAAAAATATACAGGCCTAACAAATTTACTTTTTACGTGCAGGGGAAAAAAAAATCATCCTCAGAATTTTTTTGGAAATATTATCAAATATAGAAAATTTCGATGGGGCTAATTTATCATACAATGTTGTGCCATCTACTCGCTAAAACTTCTTCAAAACTCCAACCTTTTCCCATTAACACAACTCCATTTATATAAGCAGATAAAATGCCCTCTGAATTCTTTTAGTGCCTATAAAAAGATTCTTAACCCCATTATCTAAGAAACCTAAATCAAATCCCAAAGATAAATATAAAGGTCATATGACAACTTTCTAAATTAGTCACCCACAAGAAAAGGAATTTAGCGCAGACTGGGCCTGAAAATAGATCTTCAAAAGAAGAGTCTGTCTTTTTTTTTACCGGATTTCTTATGATATAACACCATTTCACAACCTTTAACAAGCACGCAAGTAAATAGAACTAGAATATTGCCTGAATATATTTTTTTCTAAAAAAGGAGTAATATTGATCCAATTACCAAATCACTGGTATTTTAAAAATAAATTTACAAAGTCCAGAATTACTTCTGTGCTGCTTGTATTACAGCTGAACTTATGTTAGATTATAGGCTATCTATAGCTGGATTATACTATGCAAAAAATCTTCAAATTACTAGCATGTTGCCATCCAACATTAAAAAAAAACCAACTTTATTCAGCCTCTCAAAATATTTTCTTCCGGAGGATTCAATCTACAAGTGGCCATGTATGCCACGGATATAGATGATCAACCCCTTAAGTATCAGCATTTCATAAAACCCATGTGGATCGAAAAATCACATGGATTGAAAATTTCTAGGCTAGAAGTCTCGTGAGCGACTTACCATGGTCTTAAAGCTGGCTACTTCTATTTGCTTGATTTGCAGGACAAATTTTTGGCCCATGCACTTTTTGGGTCTGTTTGAATTTTTGAATGTATATATTACATGAATGGTTTCAATCATCCATGTGGATAGCCCACAGTGTATTTTCACATTTAGGTATAAATTCTCCACTTTCTCCCTATAGATATAAAATTAAAGTATAACATTTCCATGTCTGCATCTGCACGTGCGCGTATTTCACTTGCTCATTGTCATCTCCACTACCTATTATGTTAAAAGGGATTCAGAACCTTCATTTTGACCATTAAAAGATAATCAATGCTCAGCAGATTTGCAAGGATAAAGTCATATACGAGACTTATTGGGATAATAAAAGAGTGAAGCTGTAGATGCGACTAATTTGCTTGCACATAACTTTGAAATCACAATACAGGCAGTTCTATAATATTAGAAAAGTATACCTATTATTCCAAGGAAAAAACCATGACATTCCCCTTAATTAGTCAGTGACACAATCAAACTCATAACTGAAAAAATCCACCTAGTTCCTCTCTTCCAATCTGCCCTTTATAAATTTGGATAACTTTGAGTATCCACAACTTTGCATTGAAATGGTTCTGGGACAAAACTTTCTCATATTACTTTTTGAAAAACATCAAGTGATGGATTTACTAATTTTTCAATAAACAACAGCTCTTTCATATATGACAATCTACTTTCAAAAGAGATAATAGTCGTTCTTCCCATCAAACTTCAATAACATCATTCTTTAACTGAATGCAATTAGTTTGGATTAGCTTCGAGTTGGTTGACGTTGGATTTGAGTTCAGAAGACGGAGAAACATATGGGACAAAGTTCTAGCTATCTTAGAAGCTCTGTCCCTGATATAAATAGTAAATTTAAATTTTTTTTTTTCTACTCCTAGTCTCTTTCATAAAATAAAATGGTATATGTCCTCTTGAGTGGCCAACCATACAAGGTATGACAGAGATTTAGAAATTCAGAATAAATTGTTGGCTACTGAAAAAATGGGGTTAACCATAAAAAGAAGACTTCTTATACAGCCATGAAGGCTATTATTAAAGACTTCATAACTCGACGAATCGACTACGGTGAAGAGGAACAAATATAGGTTCAGTGAACTGATACAAAAGGTGAGAAAAAATATAACTAATTTCCAAGCATAATGAAATAAGTAGTTTGTCAATTACTAAGATCTTTCAAAATTTCACGTCACAATTTTGAAGTATTATGTTATTTTTATTTTCATACTACTATTTTGACATGATATAATACTTTATTCTTTGTTATCAGCTTATCGCACATCCATAGTTTGGTTAACCAACATATTAGTCATGAGTAATGACCAACCAATTTTTCTAAGATAAGCTATTTAATATTAACTATATTGGGTCAACGCATTATATTAATAATAAAATGTGATATGCAACAAAATATATGTAATAAACCCTAAAAAATACAATAACTTTTAATGAAGAAAGCTCAATGATTTCATCACGCACTCAACACTATGAGTCCATTCAATGCTCATCCTTTGCTTGTTCTTCTCCACTATTTTTTAGTGATCTTCATAATACTTGAAGATGCATGTTACACTACATGATCTGCTAAATCTAGCCTTTGGATGATTTCCATGTCCAATGAGCTGATTTATCTCACAGTTGAAGTCCCAATCCACCTAGAAGTATAACAGAAACATACTCCACACTAATTCCTCCAAATATACCCCAAAACTCTCCTTCTGAGAATAAAACTTGACACATACACAAACTCCTTCCGCCATCTCCTCCCCTAGATTTCTGTATGCTCCACTCCCAAAGGAAAGATTAATAGGATATGGAAAGCCAACTGGATTCTTATGCATATAAAGTCTCTTTTGATTCTTTATATGGTTATGCTCATTCAGTTAACTACCATCATATCCAGTATATATAGCTATCTTTTGATTATTTGCAACTGCATGATCCTAAAAGTTACTGAACCCGAGTATCCTCATAAACTATGCACTTGCAAAAAATCCAAAACAAATTCCTCTTATTGTACCTCTCATTTCATAACTAAAGTAGCAAGAACCAAAACAACAATCTATACATCTTTTTCTTTATAAGGTCCAACAAAAAACTTTTTTTTTTTTCGAAGTAAAACATATATTTTCCTTTATTGACCTCTTTAACCATACTTCAATTAAATGTCAAACAACAATCTGTTATCCCAAAACTTTGGGACGATAAAAGAACACTTTTCTTCCATTCAATTAAGCTAAATGGCATTAATTAATAATTAGTTTTTTAAAAGTTAATTTATTAATAATAAGCACTTCTTTCTATATCTCCTTTAGTTACGTATACAATTGCATTCATTGTGCCAATAAAATCATCTATTCTTGGGAAGCGATGTAAATTTGACGAAGGAATATCTCAAAGAGACAAACAGTTGGACAAGGATTGAGCTTCTTTGGAATATAAAATATTCTAAATACAAATTTCTTTCCAACTATTGTGATTATCTTGAGGGGGCACCCTTTGGGTACATGGATTTTAGATTCAAACTCAAATTCAAATTTTGATGATCTATTAGACATTAGTATGTGATTGTTAATCTCATCTATAAGTAGAAATATAATTTAGCATAAAACTTTTTTTTCATAGGTTTATGCTACTACTTACTATAGTGCATGGCATCATCAGATATTATATTCCAAAATCTCCATATAAGCATTTAATATTTTTTAACAGCTGTCATCTAAGGAAATCTCGTTGCATAGTGTTCTCTTCTGAATAGTTAAAATTAGAAACCACAGACTAGGGAAAAATGTGAACCGCCATAGATAATTAGGAGACTCCAAGACGACAGTTGTTCATGGTTATCATCATGATACTAAAGTTCAAGGCATATATGTTACCTTCTCTCTCGGAAATGTATACAAGGCAGTTTGGAAAAACTAAAAAATTAATGTTAGTATCTAAATTTTGTGGTTAAATTAATAAAATCATTTATCCATGTATGTGCAGTGTGCCTGGGAACACACACATCCCCACACATAACATGGTTTATTGTTCCTATGACATAAAAGACTGAGTTATTTCCACCTAACAAAGCATATGTCATGGATTAATGATTCTATGAAGCCTTAAAACAGATTACACGTTATGTCACTTTTTCTTCCTTGATTGTTGCTGATGTCAGACTGCCACATCTAGCTATATCCAAGAAAGTATCATTTCCTGTTATCTTTTTAACCATAACTTGTGCTCACTATGGCACCTTTAAAAGTCAGAAAGACATAACTAACAGATCATCTTTTGTTTCATTTTTCTATTCCATTGTTTCACTTTGCTACAAATCTACATTTTGCTACTCCTTTGCTTCATTTGGTAGAAAGAGCTGCAAACTATAAGAAGAATGTTATAATAGAACTGTTTGGCATCAAGTGCAAATAGAGCTTTAGGATCTCTATGAGGAAGAACTATGAAAACTTAACTATAATTATAGAAATTTTGTGATAGAATCTTATAATTAGTTAGTATAACCATTTTTAAGGCATATTTACATATTTAGCTAAGGTCCGTTTGTAATTATATTTTTATTGGACTAAGTGGAGCAGAACGTGTTACAGTATTAGTAACACAATATCCACATTTACATTCTTCTCCTAAGTAACTACATTCATGGAATTATACTTGGTGGATTCTTATCACTATCAATGTAGATATGCATATCATATGTTTTTGTTTTTTTGTCAAACACAACAATAAGTTTAAATACCACTAGATCCATACTCATATTAGACCATAAGAGTAACAACAAGAATACGAATACAAGTGCATTGTTATCCGGTTCATATCTAAGCCATTTGCTTCCCTATTCATAATAGTAAAAAATAATATTCATTCTCAACTATGAAAATTAAAAGCATAGGTGGATAACGCCAATATATTAATATAACTTTCGATTGAGGGTTCTTGAACAAGCAATTTATTACGGCATTTAAGGAAAAAGATCACCAATCCTTCCCCTTTCTTCCCAACTTAGACTACTAAGGCCTTAGATTGAATATAAATTTGATGTTCATTATAACTTCATCGTTACGTAGTCACATCCCCCATTATCATCAACTTCATCGAAGCCTTTCCCATTAAATTATGGCAGATTATAGAGCATAAAGCTCCAATGAACACTTGACAATTTTATAGAAGGATTCTGCAAATAAAAGACTTGTTTCCTTTTTTATTTTTCACCTATGATTTTTTTGTACAGGTCTCATAATTTCATTTTTTTCATAGCCAACCAAAATCAGAAATATCGCGAGTTTGCATGTATAATTAATTGTATGGTGTCTAAGTTTCCAATGTTACCTAAGATTTTAGAATGAGCATATGTTCCTCAGTTAAAATCCAAATTCCCGTGTTTTATTTGTATAAAATTATTGACCCTAAGAAATAAAGAAAGCATGTCAAAATGAGATTGCGAATCAATTGAATCTAAACAAATGCCCTACAATATGACAAAATACATAATTGTCATGGCTTGTGGATTTATTAGACTTGCCTAATAAGTTAAATCCGATTTTTTAAAGTGAGATGGTGATCCTAAAATTCTAATTCTCGCTAGAAAAATTCGTCAGACCTAATTGAAGGGAAAATTAGACAGTTGTTCCTCTTTGGAAGCATAACCTAGGTGATGAGTAAGGAAGGGCTTGCAAACTATCAACTAGGTTTCTAGGCTTTTTCCCAAGCCTTTGTATTGGTTATAGCTTTTCAGGAAGTTGATATTAGGTTGTCATTCCAATCAGCAAAAAATTGACGATAATTACCTATTGTTTCTCTCCATATTTGATGCCATGTTTATGGTATGGGGGAAATAATGATAAACGACAAATCATCAAGAGTAAATAAGTTATATCTCCATAGTCAATCCAAGTAAGAGAGATGCCAAATTTAAAATCTGGTTAGGTACCAACAGACTAGCCAGAACTAAACATAAAACAATGGACATTTGATGGTGGAAGTACACCATTGTTAGAGAGACTTTGCCTACCCTCACGTGGACTTATCCACTGGCCCAGGACTCGAGCTAAGCTTTTCACGCTTATTGATAGAGAAGTCCGAAAAGAGAGCCTTATTGTTTATGTATTGGGCATGCCACTAGTGGGTATGTAAAGTTTTTTTGCCATCACAAACACCATAATCTCTCGAATAATGCATTTGTACTAAACAAACATATTATTGATCAGAAAATTTCAGAAGAGCATCCATATCAAAAACTTCTAATCATCGTTCTACGACATGATTTGTGTATCAATTGTCAGAGAACACCTACTTCGGAACAAAGAGAGTGCAATGACCTAATTTCTCACACAGTATGCGTAAATTAAGCAAATAATCCTACAGGCAGCACTTAAATTTTTGAAACTTTATACCAAGGTCATAAGCAATCATGAGAGCTTCGTCAATCCTGGGACTCCACTCCTCCACATGCAATCTCTCCGCCAAGTTCCCCTTCTCGTAGAATTCGAAGAACAGCAAATAATTTGGAGGCCTGGCATGCGCCGCAACCAATTTGGCCAGCCCAGGATGATCCACCTCACTTCAGACCCACATAAACCAACATCAAAATTATCCAAATCCATCAACATGGGCACTCCCAAAATCTCAACTTTAAGCCAACAACACCAGAAAAAGAAAATAATAAAAATTAAAATATAAAAAAACCTCACCACCAAAGCTGCAGCTCTCGATGGAACTTGTCGAGGTCGTCAGAGGTGGAGAGGACGGGTTTCTTGGCGGCCACTCTCCGGCCACCGAGGCGAGCATCGTATACGGTGCTTTCAGACCCTGAGATTGAAGGAGAATTGAGTTGGGTACCTTAAACAAAAATAAAGAGAAAGGGAAAAAAAAAAGTTTTTTTTTTTTGGTTACCAACCTTTGGCAATTGGAGAGAGGAGAGAGAAGGAGGAGGAGGGGAGATGGAGAGGGATTGTGTTGCTGGAGCAGCAGCCGCGGATGCAGGTATTGGGTTCCGATACCCCCATCATTCTCTTTTGTTGCTCTCTCGCTCTCTAATCTTTTCTTCTTCTTCTTCTTCTTTTTTCTTTTTTTTCTTTTTTTTTTTCTTTTTCATGCTTTCCCCATTTATTAGGATTGAGATTCGTCTTCTTGGATTCGGGAACGGCTGAAAGAAAACGTGTGTCGTGCTCTCCCTCTGGCGGCATGGGTCATGCACCTCAAATGGCAGCATTTTTGGTTGGGGAGTTGCTCCTCCCCGTTGGGAAATTCTAAATGAGCACCACATCCTATAGTAAAGTGATGAGCAGCACAGGGGAAACCGGCGCTCACTAAATCAAGTATAGTGCGCATTTAGAATTTCCCCTTCCAGTTTTGCCCTTTGGGCTCTTTTTTTTTTTTGGGCCAGACATAGGAAGGGACAGGGATTAAAAAACACACTCAGCAGTTGAGGAGTCTCGATCTGATTTTTTGTTTCCTATTTGTTTTTTATAAAATATACAAAACAGTCTATACTACATATATAATTTTCTTAAGCGTATTTACTGGTTTGTCCCTCAAATCTTTATATATTATGATTTTGCCCCCCAAATCTTCATATTTAGGATTTTGCCAACCAAATCTTATAAGTTACAACAATTTAGTCCCCTTCTCTAACACAGTTAAATATTTAACCATTTTACCTATCTTTTCCTCTTCTATTTTCCTTCTCTCTTCTTCTTCTCTCTTTCTCCTCTCTTCTCCTTTTCTTCATTGTTTCTCCTTTCTTCTTTCTCCTCTCTTCTTTCAGTATTTAACTGTGTTAGGGAAGAGAGGAGAAGAGAGGAGGAAGAGAGGAGAAATAAGAGAGGAGAAATAATGAAGAAAATGAGAAGAGAGGAGGAAGAGAGAAAAAGAAGAGAGGAGGAAAATAGAAGAGAAAAATAGGGGTAAAATGGTCAAATATTTAACTGTGTTAGAGAGGGGGACTAAATTGTTGTAACTTATGAGATTTGGGGGGCAAAATCCTAAATATGAAGATTTGGGGGGCAAAATCATAATATATAAAGATTTGAGGGACAAACCAGTAAATACCCCTTTTCGTAAATAATATTCTATCAAAATTACATGTTATGGTCTTGTTAACGATCAATTTTGATAAGTTAAGATCACCGAATTAAATTTGAGCAGCAAACAAAATCAAGTCATCAACTAAATCAGATTCAACTAAGAAAGGATAAGGGTCTAAGTTCTAGGTGAAACAATAGTCATTTGGTATATGTTTTACAGTAGAATCAAGCTTACAATCTCTTTCTTTTTTCTTGGGAATATATAGAGTTTTTTATAGAGAAGGAAAAGAAAAACGAAATTTAGAAGAGGATCTTGTCAATATGTCTATTTCCTTGCGGAGGAGAAAATCACAATTAAATTCCAATGCCTGAAGAGAGATTCAATTATTATAGTTGAACTCAGTTTTTTTATCTTAAAAAGATTCTGATTTACAAGAGAATTTTAAGCCTATGAATTCTTGCAAACTTAGCGTACTCTTGCTTGATGAGCTTTCTCCTTTTTGATTTGAGCCGATTAATTTATAAATCAACAAGTTTTTTACGGTCAATAACTCTATTAAATAAAGGTCACGTGTCCCCGCAAAGCATCTTTTTAGCTACTATTTCAAAATTGACCCTAGCCTCCTTACTATAACTATGCAGAAAAAGCCAAAAATAAAATGAAATTATTTAAGTAAAAGGGATCATCATAGAATTCCTTCAATCCTCTTTCCTCTTCGGGTTTCTTAATGATAGAGCTATAAGTCCATTGAGAATTATTGAAGAGAGAAAAAATATAAATCAAATACTTAGAAAGTAAAAGAAAGAAATTTGATAATAATAGTTATTGATTAAGAGAGGAAAGAGAAAAATAGGATGAACAATGAAATCAAAGTTAGAATTTTTTATATGTTCTTATGATTATATATTTCAAAATTTGGAGTTGATGTAACACCTCGTAGCGATGTATAGAGTAAAAACAATTTATGATTAGTCATGAATTCTTCCTGCAAAAATTTAGTTACAGTTACTTTTGACTTCATAAAAATTACTGTAAACTATTCTATTTCTTATGCCACATTCGATATAGAACCATTGAGTTAGGAATATCACAATTAAAGATTTGAATCTTCATTTGGGCAGAAGAAGTAGGAGAAAAAAAATAAATGAGATTAGATAAGAAATATAAGAAGGAATATATATATATATATAACACACATAGGGATTACTGTAAATTAGCCACTAGCTCAGGAAAAGTTAAGTGAGCTAGCGGCAAAATTATAATGATCCAATGATTTTTCTTCATTTTTTTTAACAAATATTATCTCTATCTCCTTAACTTCTTTTGGATTAAATTTCATAAATTTTGGAGTTCATTTACCCTTTCATCAATCATCAAATGCCTACAAAATGTTTTATTCATTGAAAACCGTTAATTTTGTGTTAACTTGATAGAGGACCAAATCAAAACTAAAACCTAAGAAACTGGATATGGGTGAACCTTAAGGAGTCGAGATCATAATCCAAAAGAGATTTTTTTTTTAAAAAAATTTATTGAAAATAGTGGGAATGAACTGTAGCTCAAGTAATTTGCATGAGCGGTCACATCATTTTCATTTTTCTCATATATATATATATATATATATATATATATATAGAGAGAGAGAGAGAGAGAGAGAGAGAGAGAGAACGGGAAATTCACTGACAGTGAAGAGAGTTATTTTATTTGTTAGCTTGAGTGGTACCACGTATAATAATTGTATTGCACCATATAAGTGACGGTGAAGGAACTCCTTTTACCGTCGGTGAATTTCCTGTTTTCTCATATATATATATATATATATATATATATATATATATATATATATATATATATATATATATATATATTGCTAAGGAAAAAGAAAATGTAGTTCATAAGGGTTATGACTAACACCTATTATGGTAAAAGGAATATTTTGTATATTTTAAAATTTAGTTTTTTTTTAAAAAAAAAATGGACGATAGGCTTATGTAAAAAAAATCATAATTTATTTAAATAAAAAAATTAAGGTTTATTAAAAAAAACCAAATTTAGGTCAAATTATTACCTCTTCCCCTAATCATTTAGATTCGAATCTTAATGGTATTGTCTGAAAGTTTTCATCCAGGACAATTAATTTGGAATGTAAAATGAGATATTTAAAGAGAATGGGTTTAATCAAAGCATGGGAATGTAAATTATGGTGAAGGAAAAAGATAAACTAGTTATATTTTGAGAAAGGAAGAAGAAAGGCAATTTTTTTTTTTTCTCTTTCCTTTTCCATGCAACTCTGACCTCATGCTCTAGGTTCATAATAAAAAGAACAAAAGTTTAAATCTAATAACTCTCACCTCATGATCTAAGTCTATGCCCGTTTAAATGAAAAAAACAAAGAAGGAAAAAGGAAATTCATTATAAGAGAAAAGAAAATTAACACAAGGAAATTCTAAATGCGTCACTAATTTTCTAAGTATATGACTGGAAAGTTAATTTTATTATAGGTTTACTATTATAATTCATTGAAGAATTTATCTTCACCTTCTTCATTTTGTTTACATATCTTTTATTAATCTCTCTAATATCAAACTTCTATTAATTTTCAATACTCCAAAAAATAGAAAGAATTTAAATTCTAATAATTCTTAATATTCTAAAAATAGAAAGAAATCAAACCCTAATATTTTTCAATATTCAAAGTCCAATAATTCTCAATAATAAGAAAATTAAAGAAATTTAAAAATTAAAGTAGAAGTTAAAAGAATTACTTTTAGAAGACTTCTTTAAGGGAGTGGAGGTTGGGGGTACTTGGAAAAAAAAAAAGAGGTCGGCACTGAAATCGGGAATGTAGGGAAGGAAGCAGTGGAAAGATCAGGCGGCTGAGGATGAGACAGCGACATGATCAGTTAGGGACAACAGGAGAGGGGAAAAAAAGAAGAAGAGAAAATTAAAAAAAATGACAATTTGGAAACATAGTAAGTTGTATTTAGAAAAAAAATTCTTTAATGTTTAACTTAAATGGCGTGCTTTGAAAGCAAAGGTGTTTTAAAAATAGATGGGACCATTTAAAATTAATCACACTCGCAGCATCGGTCGGTTTCGATTCGATTTTTGCCAATTTTGATAAAACCAAACCGAACCGATTAAGAATGAGATTCGGTTCAGTTTGGTTAGAACTGAATTTTGAATAAAAAATATTTTAAAATTATAGTTTTAATTATTTTAGTAAGTATATCTCTTTTGAGTTATCTAATTTGTATTATATATATATATATATATATATATATATATATATATATATATATATATATATATATATATATATATATGAAAAAACACTCAATTCACCGGCGGTGAAGTGAGTTATTTCACCGCCGCTTAGATGGTCCAATAAAATTATTACACGTGGCGCCACATAAGTTAACAAATAAAAGAACTCAGTTAATTACTATTTGAGTGGCGCCACATGTAATAATTTTATTAGGCCACCTAAGCGGCGGTGAAGGAACGTCGGTGAATTTCCCGTTTGCTCATATATGTATGTATGTGTACATGTTTATATATAAATATATAAGTTTTAAATAATTCAATTAGTTTGGTTCGATTTCCATTTCCACATCCCGAAACCGAAAACCGACTGAATTATTTCGGTTTGGTTCAATTTTACTTATTCAATTGGTTTCGATCAGTTATTTCTGTTTTAACTAAACTCTGCTTATCCTGTTGTTGTGGCCTCTTCATCCGTTAACCGAGAACTACAGATCCCACTGGAAAAGGCCCTGGGCATGATCTCATAAAGAATCGGTTCCAGTATTCAACCAGATTCGACCCCAAAACTTTCGACTCCAGCTACCAAATATTTTAAAAGATAACTTTTGAGAATTACTAGATGCATTCCATGTTTTTCTTAGTAAGCCCAAAAAATTTGAGAAAAAATAATTTCCTCCTCCTGGTACTCACTAAGAAAAACGTGTGGTGCACCTAGTAAGTCTCAGGACATATGAATTTCCTCATTAATAAATAAATACCTTCGATTTTTCCTTTTTCCCGTCCTCTCTCCTAAGGGAATTTCTAGATGGGCACAACTTTTTTTCCTACTGAGCTCACTTTTCCTAGTGAGCACACCATCTCTTTTGAAAAGAGAGGGATTTTCTTAGTGAGCACACTATTATTTTCAAAATACCCTTCTATCTCCTCCTCTCTCTCACGTACTTGATCCGGACTAACAGTCCCAGATCAATTTGAAGTGATCCGGGACTGTTAGTCCGGATCACACTGGTTGATCTGTACTGTCTAGCCCATATAAAAAATGATTGATTCTTTCCTCTTCTCTTCCTCCTTCCTCTTTTCTTCTCTTCCAAAAAATCTTCTCTAACTCAAATACCTAATTCCTCCTTCTGCTTTCTATTCTTTTCTCTAAACCTAATACTATCCAACCTCTTTTCTCTCCCTTTTGCCTACCGCCGCCGTCTTCGTCGTCGCCGGTCCAGGAAACGTCACCGCTGATCCTCTTCCCCGCCATTTCTTGTGGGTTTTAGGGTTTTTTTTTTTTTTTTTTTGTTAACTGAATTCTAGTTTGAGAAGAGAATGAGAAGAGAGGAGGAAGACATGGGCATTTTGGTCCAAAAATTCGATGGTAAGATTATAATTTGATAGAAGTTTTAAGTGGGCTCACTAGAAAAAATATTGTGCCCATCTAGAAACTCCCCTCTCCTAACCTTGCTAGATCCTGGCCCTAACCCTAAATTAAACCAAGGGAAATAAATCCATTTTTTAACCATTACCCTCCTTTTTTTTTTTGGGACAATGGAGGAATCCTTAAGCCCTTTATCAGCGTCATCGGAATTTTTGCCGGGGAATGTGCCTCTGGTGTTCACCATTGCTGCTGTGGAATGGGTTTAGGTAAAGAAGAAGAAGAAGAAGAACTGGTGAAGATGAAGAAGAAAATAGAGAGCAACAGAGAGGAAATGGAGAGAAGATTTGAGAGAGTAAGAGATTATTATTCAGATATTTTTTTTAGAAGAATTCTCAAATTTATACAAGAAACAATTCTTCGTCTCTCAATTATTACATGAATGCCATTGAAAAATTTACATGAATGCCATTAACAGTTATAAATGTCTTGAAGAATTAGTGGATATATATTGGGTTAACGGGTCGAAATATAATCCAACCGCTCCGCAACTTAACCTTTCTTCCTCCTCTTCTCACCCTGTCGCTCCTTCCGCTGCACCCATCACAAAACTGAAGGAACCAGAGACCCAATCGCCTCAATCCTTGACAATTCATCCTCCATCTGAGCAACTTCGTCCCCAAAGTTGTTTTTAAAAGAATAATAATCTTCCCAAGTTGCCTCTGATTCATCCAATCCTCTCCATTTGATCAGAATTTGAGTCACAACCTTATTTCCCTTTTTAACCATTCTCCTCTGCAAAATTTTCTCAGGTTTCTTCTCTTCGTGAACCCAAAATGTTGGAAGCTGATTATTAGATGCCGGAGGAACACCATAATATTTCTTCAGTAATGATACATGGAAGGTATTGTGCACTTTAGATTCTGGAAGTAATTGAAGTCTATAGGCTACACTACCAACTTTAGCCATGACTTGATATGGACCATAATATCTAGCAGCCAACTTCTGAGGAACATTTCCCTTGATTGAACTTTGCCTATGGGGATGAATCTTCAATAACACCAAATCCCCAACTTTAAAGCTTCGTTCAGACCTTCTTCTGTCAGCAAATCTTTTTATATTCTCCTGAGCCTTCAAGTAATGATCCTTCAATAAACGTAACATCTGTTCTCTATTTAGAAGCAATTCTTCTACTCCTTGAACTCTGGATGTCTTTGGAATATACTGTAGGAGGCTAGGAGGTGCTCGATCAAATGCTACTTCATAAGAAGTGCAACCAGTAGAAGTCTTCCAACTTGCATTATGCCAATACATACCCCAAGCCAACCACTCACTCCATTCCTTCTCCTTTGTACTGCAAAAATATTTCAGATATGTTTCTAAACACTGAATCACTCTCTCCGATTGACATCGCTTTGAGGATGATATGCAGTGCTCATGAGTAATTTTGTACCATGAACATTTCCTTCCAAAATGAATTGATAAAGATCTTATCTCTATCACTAACAATGGATTTTGGAATTCCAAACCATTTAACAAACTCCTTAAGGAAGATGTAGGCCAATTGTACTACTGTAAAGGGATGTTTCAGAGGTATTAAAACAATAAACTTTGAGAATCTATCAACTATCACCCAAATGATATTATATCCATGACTATGAGGAAGACTTTTTATAAAATCCATTGAAATATCTTCCGAAACTTGCTGCAGGCATCTGAAGAGGCTGAAGAAGACTAGGAGAAGTTATTGTTTCAATTTTGTTTCTTTTGCAAACATCACAATTCCGGATTGCTCTCTTAATTGCTGATCTCATTCCTTCCCACCATAAACTTTTCTTTACTCATTTCAGAGTTACATTGTAACCAAAATGGCCACCCTCCAGTGTGCTATGACTATCATAAATCACTTTTTCACATAGTTCATTCTCTGGATCTAATACAATTCTTCCTTTATAATACCAAAGACCTCCATGAAACTAGAATAAACTATTCTGTTCATTATCAGTGTATTTGTTTTGCAGATTCTGATAGTATTCAGAATTTTGATTCAAATTTTGAATTCTTGCTATCCAGGTAGGTTGAACAATAAATATAGCTACACACTGCATGTGGGAATCTTTTTCTTCAATGAATTCTCTTTTAGACAATGCATCGGCTGCCATATTTTCTTTACCTTTCTTGTATTCAACTAAGAAATCAAACTCATTTAATTTCTGCAACCATGGATGTTGAGATTCATGGGTTAATCTCTGATCTAAGAGAATTTTAAGGCTTCTCTGATCAATTTTAATTAAAAACCTTCTTCCAAGTAAATACTGCCTCCATTTCTTTATAGCTACCAATATAGCCATCATTTCTTTTTCGTATGCTGATAACTGCAGAGCCTTTCCTTTGAGTTTCTGACTTAGGTAAGCAATCAATTGTCCCTTTTGCATCAGTATAGCTCCTAGACCAACTCCTGAAGCATCACACTCAATTACAAACTCTTCATCAAAATTTGGCATGCACAGAACAGGTGGAGATAGCAAAGCCTCCTTCAATTTATTAAAAGCTTCCTTAGCTTTTTCAGACCAACAAAAAGCTCCCTTTTTGAGTAAATCAGTTAATAGTACTGCAATTGAAGCATAACCTCTGATGAATTTTCTATAATAACCTGTAATTCCCAAAAATCCTCTCAGAGCTTTGACTGAAACAGGTTCAGGCCATGAAGAAATATCTTCAATTTTCTTTGAGTCCACTGCAATTCCATTCTCAGATATGGTATGTCCCAAATAATCAATTTGTGTGCAACCAAATCTACACTTACTCATCTTAGCATATAACTGATTCTCCTTGAGTATAGTTAGTACTTGCTTAAGATGATTCAAATGATCTTCCCAATTCTTACTGTATTCCAAGATGTCAGTAAAAAAACTAACACAAACTTCCTTAAATGAGCTCTAAGATATCATTCACGAGGTTTTGGAAGGGAAAATGTGCATTAGTCAATCCAAAGGGTATTACCAAAAACTCATAATGTCCATTGTGAGTATTGAAAGTAGTTTTGTATATATTTTTTTTCAAAAACTCTAATCTGATGATAACCAGACCTCAAGTCCAGTTTAGAGAAATATCTTGCACCAAATAATTCATCTAACAAATCATCTATCAAAGAAATTGGAAACTTATTTTTAATGGTGTTTGAATTCAAAGACCTGTAATCAACACAAAGTCTCCAACTACCATAGGATTTCTTCACCAAAACAACCGGAGAAGCAAATTGACTAGAACTAGCCCTTACAACTCCAGAATTGAGCATTTCCAAGATCTGTTTCTCAATTTCATTCTTCTGAAAATAAGGGTATCTATAGAGTCTTGCTGACACAGTTTTATCAGAATGAATCAAAGGAATGTGATGATCACAAGATCTATTTGGAGGCAAGCTTTTAGGAGTTTCAAATACTATTTCAAACTGTTGCAGAAGTTCTTGTAATTCTGCTAGCCATATATCAGCTATATCAGTAGAGCATTCTGCAGAATCCACCTGAAGTGCAAATGCCAAGCCTTTAACATGTAGTATTTTTTCACATTGACTTCTATCAATAACCTCTACTTTTGTAGGCATCAATCCTTTTAAAACAACAGATCTTCCATACCTCCATAACTTCAATGTGTGTTTATTGAAATCCTAAAGTGTTGGACCAAACTTCTACAGCCAAACTGTCCCTAATATGATTTGAGTATCACGTAAGGGAGCAATGAGTAGATCAGTTATAGTTTCAGTGCCTTGAATGAATATTTTGGTGTTTCTACAACAACTTCTTCCTGCAACCCTTATCTTAAATTCCTTAACTTCTTCACTTTTTAACTTTAATCTTTCTGCAGTTACTGGGTCCACAAAGTTATGAGTTGCTCCTGTGTCAATTAAAAACCCAACTTCCTTACCATTGACTTTACTAACTAATCTGATATAACTAATTCTAGTGACCCCTTCAATTGTATCAAGAGACAAAGTTATCTGATTATTCTCTAACTGATCTTCTTGACAAGTATCATCAGGAACTCCCCATTCAACATCTTCCTCTACATCAGCTACAATTTGTAATTGCATCAATTTTTTATTCTTACATTTGTGACCAAGTACAAATTTTTCTTCGCAATGGAAGCATTAACCTTTCTCCCTTCTTTCCTTGCATTCTTGATTGCTTAATTTTTTAACAAAATTTCCAGCAGAAGAAGTATCTGCTACTGAACTTGATGCTGAACCTGGTGCAGAACCAGGTTTTGCTGCTACTGCTGGAAATAGTCCCTGGTTCTTATTGAATTTCCATTTCTTCTTGATAGAAAAACTCATGTCTTCTTCTAATTGGGCTAATTTCATTGCTTCTTCAATAGTTTTTGGTTGCTTAGCCATTAACTCAAACTTAATAGAATCTTTTAACCCACTAATGAAACATTCTATCAAGAATTTCTCTGACAGTCCATGCACATGGTGAGAAAGCCTTGTAAACTCCATCATATAATCTTCATAAGTACCTTCTTGACGAATCTTAGTTAAATCACCAATATAGCTTCTAGTTTTATTACGGTCGTATACTGATAGAAGACCTCTTTCAAATTCTAGCCAAGATAGAGTTTTTCCTTTCTTCCTCACTGTCCACCTGTACCAATTTAGAGGACCATCATCCAAATAGAGGGCTGCCATTCTTACCCTAGCCTCTTCACTAATTTCAAAGAAATCTAATAATTGCTCTACACAATACAACCAACTTTGTATTTCTTTACTCTTTAGGGGAAAATCAGGACGAGGTCTAGAGAATTGAATTCCCTCTATAATTTTTCCAGAATCTTGAAAATCTGAAGTTAAGTATAAAGAATTCCTTCCTTGATGAGGTGGAGTGGGCAGCAGAGGTTTATTTCTATCATCGTTTTGTCGAGGAGGAGGTGTAGGCAAAAGTGGTTTCTTCCGATCACCATGGATCTGATTATTCTTGTTCTCATCTAGAGAAGGATTTGAAAGACTCACCTTTTCTATTTTCTGCCTTGAATTTAAATCAAGAATCAAGTTCTTAATCTCTTCCTTATTCAGAGATCTATCAGCATTCATTTTCTTCAAAAATATTTTCAACTCCCCCAATTCTTGCGTATGCTCAGTGACCATATTCTTCAAGAAATCGACCTCCTCAATGATTGAGTTTTTGCCTTGCTCCGTTTCCTCCATTACAGCTTTTGCATCGAACCGCGCTCTGATACATTTATCAGCATTATCGAAATTCTTGCCGGGGAATGTGCCTCTAGTGTTCACCATTGTTGCTGTGGAATGGGTTTAGGTAAAGAAGAAGAACTGGTGAAGATAAAGAAGAAAATGAAGAGCAGTAAAGAGGAAATGAAGATAAGATTTGAGAAAGTAAGATATTATTATTCAGATATTTTTTTTTTACAAGAATTCTCAAATTTATACAAGAAACAATTCTTCCTCTCTCAATTATTACATGAATACCATTGAAAAATTTACATGAATACCATTGACAGTTATAACTATCTTGAAAAATCAGTGGATATATATTAGATTAACGGGTCGGGTCGAAAAATAATACAATCGCTCCGCCATTTAACCTTTCTTCCTCCTCTTCTCACCCTGTCGCTCCTTCAGCTGCACCCATCACAAAACTGAAGGAACCAGAGACCCAATCGCCTCAATCCTTGACACCCTTCTCCTTCGCTACGCTTCGCGTCCAATTTCCGCCGCAATCGTCAAACGTCTATGGTCTTCGCTCTTTCCTTTCGCATCTACCCCAGCCCTAGGGTTTCAATTCTCCATCATCACTCATTATTCCCAATTCTAGGGTTTCTGATGCTTTTGCTTACTCGTCGAAGTCGAGCGACGGCACTGGAGCTTCCAGATGCATCTAACGTGTAAACAATTTAGAGGAAATCTCTAGATTTTTTGGCTGTAAGTACTTTTTTTAAGAAAGGATTTTTTGAGGATTTTTTTTTTTTTGTAAATTATCTCGAAAAATTTAACTTCGTAATTTGCTTGAGATTCTTGTTCGTGGGGTTGTATTGCACTGTCCATAAGTTACGAGAACAGTAGAGGCTCCTGAAATTTAAAAGTTTCGTTTTTGTGTTTGTTACTGTTACTAGATTATCGCTATTCTGTTTTATTGAAAGATTACACGTTAATTGAAAAATGCAAAGAAGTTTTGAGATTAGGAAACTGCCAAATATGACAGTTACAGGGTATAGGAAATATTTGGGAGCAATCGCTTCAATATGTAAATTTCTTTTGATTAAAAATTTTGTAGATAGTAGCATACATCATTCACAAGTTTTAGTTTTTTGATAAAAAGATTGACTAATTGCTAGTAATCATTGGTGCTTTTACAGTGTTTTGTTGAGACTAACGTTAACTTCTATGTGTTTTTTATGCAATTGAATTTGTTTATTAATTAGAAATTTGCACTTGCTAACTGTTTGTTAACATATCTCAACCATTTTCATGATGAGAGCCATCCTGGAAAGATTGCTGAAATGACTGATGCATTGAATGTTATGTATCATGGTTACTTTTACTCCTAAGCCCGTGTTGGTGTTAGGATGATACATCAGACATGCCACATCTTACCCTGTCATTGCAACTGCGAAAGTATTTTTGATTCTTTAAGAACTACTATGTTGTTGATGTGTCATGTTGTCTCATGCTCATGGACCATGTTTGGTGTGATAGTGCTTAATTTTAAGGTTGATCATTAACTGACCACTCACCGATCATTGTCGGATATACTAATCGCTGCTAGGACTAAAAACACGTTCTAACTGTGTCAGTGCACATTACACAAATTTCTTCTACTTGGCAGTTTAATTTTTCTAGTAGCTCCAAATGGGCCATCAATTTCTTCATCTGTCTACTCTTAAAGCATATTTCTTTTCATTCCCCGATACTGTTATAGCATGAATGATTTAAACTTAACGTTGAACATGTCGTCAGTTGCTTACTTATTCCTGTGATGAAAATTTTGATGTGTCTGTGCACACCATGGAGTGAGGTGCAGGGAATGATAAAATCATGGGGTCTGGACCTCATTTGCCAATATGTCATTGTCCAAACTTGTTCTTTTCTTTAAAAACCATAGTTACTATTTAGTTAACAACAACCACCACTCTCTCTTACCTAGGTTGGATCTTATAACTTGAGTTCTATTTTGAAGTGCTGGTGACTCCTTGGGACGTGCAAAGGCCCATGAACAGGATAAACTTGTCTAATTTTATGTAGGCTATAATGATTCAAAAAGAATGATCCTATTTGAGTTATAGGTCTAAATATATTTAAATACTTGTTCATTTAACCCCTCTTTCTAATGTGCGACAAAATCCTAAATATCTCTTTGCCTTTTACCTTAATCTAGTTCTTAATGAACTAATCTGCCCTTGGCCCTTCTCACCATTGATATGATTAACGGAGATAGCATCTCGGTATTTTTCTTAACTAGCCAAGTGGACTATTCTCGCAGTAGCATGTGCACTCGTATATGGAACCTTTTACCGTGTCTGTTCTGCTCCTGCTGTTTCATATGAAGCCACAACGTCTCTCAAAGAGGTCCGTCGAACTATGTGCTCTGATATTACTTTTTGCGAGTTGGACATGTAAAGGCTCATGAATAGAGATAAACTTGTCTAAGTTTATTTAGGCTGATAAACTTGTCTACGTTTATTTAGGCTACAATGATTTAAAAGGGAGAAATTCTATTTGAGCATACACTTTGCTCAGTGAGCCACCTTTCATAGTTAGGGATTAGTCCTCCGAATGGTTCACCATTTGGGATTAGTTCCTGAATGGGTTTAATATCATTTGAGAATTAATCCCCGGCCAGGGAAAGAAACATGTTCACAAAAAGTAATGGTAAACTTGTAATTTTTTACAACTTTAGGAGGTGAACTCAATGAGCAAAATGGTGTGCGCAAATAGTACTTCCACATAAAAGGATTATAACCCTATTCAGCTAGGAGTCTAAACATATTTAAACATTTGTTCATCTAACCCTTTTTCCAAATATGGGACTAAATCCCAATATCTTTTTGCTTTTTATCTCACCTCGCTTCTTAATAAATTAACCCACTTCTTAATGAATAGATTCTAGACATGCCTAACAGTTGGTAAATAGGTTGTCAACTTTATTCTGAAAATGAATAAAAAAAAAAAGGAAAATGAAAATGTTCCATGCGAGTTGTTCTTGGTTAATAGCAGTCTCCTCCTTTTGTTTGCTCTGTACAAGAAACAATAAACAATTTGACGATACTTAGTTAATGAAAGGATACTAATTAAATAACAAAAACAGTCATTAATAGCCAAATATATTTTCTTTCGCATGTATTATTTTATTTTTGTTTGAAAGTCTCAATTACTAAAAACTTTTTTGTCCAATCCTTGCCCCTTTCTTTGAGCATTATTTATAGGAATCCCTTCTCGATTTCTTTTACCATTATTACGGTATACACTCTTGCAGGGGCATTATAATGGTTAGCATAAGCTTGTTATAAAGTCCCTAAACAAAATTAGTCATTTCCAAAGGTGAAGAATGGGCTTGGAGAGTGTTATTCAAGTGGTAGGAGCTTCAGGGCCACAATCTATGCCCAAAATTCATCATTGCAGGTCAAAATCTTTTTCCAAAATTTATATTTCCTTTTTTATTTGGTTTTAGCATGTTATTTCTCTGGAGCACAACTTTGGCAGATTGTGATGCTTAGATTTGAGATTAGGTTCTGTTTTCGTTATTTGGAAATAGGAATTTCCTTCATTTTGAGAGAAAAAAGAAGTCACGAAAAAAAAAAAGAGAGAAAAACATAGATATATGATAAGCTTAGGTTTTTGGCTGCCAACGTGTACAGAAAATTTCTCCTTATTCCAGCTTATCTAATCAAACAAAAATAAATTGTTATATGTGCAAACAAAATCTAAAAGATAAAAACAAGTGACAAACAACAAAAATTGCTCTGTTTCCTTTTATTTAGTTTAGTCTTGTTCCATTTTTCCCTCTATGAGAATTGCTTTATACATAGAGAGAATGCACATATTCAATTGAGTTTAACACTCTATTTTCTTATACTTGTGATTCAAAAGAAGAATCAGATGTGATGAAACACTTAATTGTTGGCACAACAACCAAACTCGTTCTCTCTACATTCCTACCCCGCTTCAACATAGCTGATTTAGGCTGCTCATTGGGACCGAACATTCTGACTCTCATTGAAGAGATTGTGAATGCCATTGATGACAAAGTGCGTAGAAAGCTTGTTGATCGCTCCCCAGATCATGGTTTCCTTAACGATTTGCCATCCAACGAATTCAGTTTTCAAGAGCTTATGGGATTTTAACAGTAATCTTAAGTGTGCTTGGAGGCAATGGGAACAGCCATCAGTTTTTGTGGTGGGAGTTCCCCGAACATTTTATGGCAGGCTCTTTCCGAGCAATAGCTTGTGTTTTGTCCACTGTGGCCATAGTTTGCACTGGCTCTCTCAGGTGAATTATCTAAGTTAATTATTCACTCTTCATCGTGATAATGATGTTAAACAATTAGATTTTGTACAAAAAGCAGGCTCCTCCTGGACTTTTTGATGAAGATGGGAGGCCGATAAATAAGGGGAAGATCTACATTTCTGAAACTAGTCTTCTAATCGTAGCGAAAGCCTACTTACGACATTTCCAAGAGGATTTTGGTGTGTTCCTCCGGTGTAGATCAGAGTAAATGGTACCTGAAGGAATCTCAGCAAGAGCCATTGCAGAACCATACAATGAGAAGACAGCTCAGGGAACTCCTAACCAGATCCATGTCTATCTTGACCTCCCAGGTATTTGGCACTTGCATTGATCCCTTTACATAATCTAAGAGGTGGAGTACATCTATAATGAACTTTTGTTTGAGAGAAATCAAAAAGTAAGCTGATCTGAGAAGACATTTAGTCCTACCTTTGTGTAAATTTCTCACTTTCTTTCATTGAAACAGGGTGATATTGAAGATGAGAAGACAGATTCATACAGCGTTCCATTCTATTATCCATTGTTGAAAGGAACAGAAGATGAAGTTGTTAATGAAGGGTCTTTTGTAATCGAGCACTTTGATACATTTGAATGCAAGCTCACTGAGCTCAGCAACCGGGACCCCAAAAGAGATGGGAACAAGTTGACAATGACAATCAGAACTGAGCAAAAATTACCCCACTAGAGGCCATAAACTATGCATGTCCACTCACTGTAAGTGTTTCTAAACCATGATCTCTGAAGAGTCACTATATATATACACGTGCATAGGTACCTCCTATGGGGCACAACAGAAGGCTTATTGATCGCTGAATTTTGAAGAAGAATCTCTGATGGACCAACAAGAAACCACAACCACTCAAACGATGGCATCCCCTCTCTTGTTTAATATTTCTTTTTTTAGAGCTTTCTCCACCTCTCTTGTCCTCCTCCAGCTCCCAAAATAGAAAGTCAACAAGATGGCAACAACAATGGCAACAATAATAAACTATTTATGTCAACTTTTGCGATCCACTACATGAACTTCTTATTACCTATCGGGTTTTGATAAAGACCACATCTGCTTGGCCTAACTGTTCATTGTTCCTTGTTAGCCTGGTCATTGTTTTTGTTCTCCAAGAACTCACCCTCATTTTCTATTCAAGGTTAGGGATGAGAATGGGATTTTTATTTTTCTAATTCAAATTTTTGAATAGGATAATTTAGAGCTAGTTCTTAGATCTGTCAATTATCATCCCTATTCATGGTTAAAGCAATTACTGAATAATCCAGCATATATCCATCTAATCTCCTTCTGATAGAAGTCAACCTCCACGTCCCTAATTGACCAAAGCCAATATAACATTTCTCATGATATATCTGATTTTTAAAAACTTTACATCCATTTCACGTGTACTCTGTTATGGGTCAATAGTACTCCAGCTCCCACCACTATAATCACTCTACTTCTATTCTATGAGTTATAAATTTAAAGTTGAAATTGATACATCATCACCAAAATTGCTACTTTAAAAACAATGTTGACTCTTGGCCTAACTTTTGATAAAAAATTCAACTAAGTTATCTGCATTACTATTTGATGGGAACAAAAATAGCCACACTCCCCATGAAGAAGTGAAAAGTCACAACTGCGTGGGTGGGGTCTCTTGAACATTAGCTATCAGCCCAATCGTGCAAATTTTAGTGACTGCTACTATATAAGCCTGATCCCTTGTATGCATCACAAAGTAGATAGATCTTTCTACATTCAAAAAACTCCAATGGTCTCCTCAGACTTCCGAAGTTCTCGCAAACTTGCATCCATGGATATTGAAAGAGTCCTACACATGAAACAAGGCCTTGGAGAGGCCAGCTATGCCCTTAATTCTTCCCTTCAGGTCTCTCTCTCTCCCCCCCCCCCCCCCCCCCCCCCCCCCCCCCCCCCTCCCCTTCTCTCTCTCTCTCTCTCATTTTCATACCATCTCCTGAATTTATTTTTTTTAACCTCTCTTATCATCCCTTAGAAGAAGAGCATGGAGGCTTTGAAGCATATAATCATCAAGTCAGCAATAAACTTCTACACTTCAAACATGCCAGAAACGCTGATCATGGCTGATCTTGGATGCTCGTCTGGCCCAAACACGCTATCCATAGTAGAAAGCATCGTTGATGCAATCAACAGGACTTGCTGCGAGGCCTCAAAGCCACCACCTGAATTTATGGTGTTCCTAAATGACCTACCGACTAATGACTTCAACACGGTCTTTGCAGCCGTGCCAGAGTTCGTCAAGAAAGTCAGCAATTGCCACAGCCACGAAAGCTGTGGCCCGTCTGTGTTTGTGGCTGGAGTTCCAGGGAGTTTCTATGGGAGGCTGTTTACCAACAGGAGCTTGCACTTTGCATGCTCGTGTTATAGCCTGCACTGGCTCTCTCAGGTCAGTGCTTCTTCTACCATCCACTATGCCCTAACAAAATGAATTTTTCTTTTCTTGCTAACTTAAAATTATGGTTTTGTGAAGGTTCCTCTAGGGCTTTTCGATGAAGAAGGGAAGCCGATCAATAAAGGAAAGATGTACATATCTGAAACAAGCCCTGCTGCAGTAGGGGAATCATACTATCGGCAGTTCCAGAGAGACTTCAGTCTCTTTCTCAAATCAAGATCGCAAGAGTTCATCGGTGGGGGGAGAATGGTGCTTGCCATGTTAGGAAGGAAAACAGATGATCATAATGATCAGAGTACGAGTTTCCTATGGGAACTTTTAGCACAATCCTTGTCTATCATGGTGTCTCAAGTAAGTGAGGTATTCTCTTAGGTTATAAATTCTGCTTAAATTGGGATCTGCATTGATGAAGACTAGACTAATTCAATTCAAGCTAATTCTAAAATCATTGTTACACCGAACGTTTATTGTAGGGAATTTTTAATTTTGGCTATATTTCAGGGTTGAGATCAGGCTGGGTTACAAAAACCTGATACTTGGGTCCCTACTTGGATCCTGATGAACGGGTATATACTAAGCCTAAAAGTCGAACCGTGTATAATATTGGATAGGGTACAGATACCATTGAAATCGACCTGGACCCATTCATTCACCTCACAGTAATAAAGTAGTAGAAATTAGAAGAACATATGTCAAACTCTAATTCTCGGAATCGACCCAACTTATCAATTAGGTAGGGTCTAGATCTTTGAAATATATCCAGATCCAGACCCGTTCACAATGGGTAGAGTCTGGGTACAAAATTGCTAGTGCTCAAGTCCATGTCTGGGTCTAGTAGTACCCGGACCAATAGAATTATCTGCCTCTCTCGAATGCCCAACAGTTTCTCAAATATATAGTCAATTTGGCCAATATATCATTTTTGAAGCCTAGCCGCCACAATATAGGCAAAAAGTATCCCATATTGTTTTTTTACCAACTTTTCTACGATATATAAATTTTTTCCCATTATATCAGCCGCTAGGTTATAATGTGTATATTGACTGAGTTTTTCCTTATATCATGTTTCATCGACTTAAAAACCTTCGGACGGACATATGTGGCCATATGTTTGTCTTTTGAAGGTTGGACATTCAATTAGTTTATGCCTTATGATATGTGAGTGGTTTTTATAAATAACCAGTCAGTATATATATAGGCTTAATGTACTTCCCCAAGGAATGTATATCCTAAAGTTACGTTTTATGTAGTTTTTATGGTTTATGTATCTGTTGCCATAGAAAAGGAAGTATGTATTTTCCATGTCAAAATCTTACTTGGGGCATCCAGGACATGTTTATTTACCATTTGATATAACATATTTATTTAATACCCTAATATATGGCATGAGATATTATGTCCATATATATATTGAATTTGCCCTTCCAATATGATTCCAGTATCTAATATTTAAAAACTTGATACACTGTATATCACCACTTGTAAAGTCTTTGAAAAATATTAGTAGTGTCAGTGTCTCCTCGCTGGCATTGATTTTGCCAGTTCATCTAAGAGCTCGGCCATTTTCCTTGGCCATTAATATTTGTGGACAGTAGGCTAATGACCATCACAATCAACAACTTCTTGGCTGCAAGCAGATATGTTGAAAATTAGCTGTACCTCATTATGACTTCTTAATATGCCTGTGTGTGCAGGAATTGGTTGAAGAAGGGACGGTGGATTCATATAATGTCCCATTTTATGCTCCGTCGCTGAAGGAAATAGAAGATGCAGTCGGAAAAGATGGATCTTTTGCCATTGATCACATACAAGTGTACGAATTGAATGCGAGCACAGGAAATGCGAAGGAGGACGCAGCAGTCACCTCAACGGCTATAAGAGCGATTCAAGAATCGATGATTACTCATCATTTTGGTGAAGGGATTGTCGATACACTATTCCAATATTACAGGGAATTGCTAAGTAAAGCAATGTCAAAAGAAGAGATACATAGCGCTCACCTGGTGGTAGTCCTAAGAAAGTTGCGTTAGCTAAAGATGATTACGATGAACATTTAACTTCCCTTTTCCCCTTATCTAAAGCTTAGAGAGCCCATTGAGTATGCCGTCTAAATCGGTTTATTGACAAAATTACACTTACTCATGTTTAAAGTTTACATTTTCAGTACACATTGATTAAAGTGTTAAAGAAATTTAACCGTGTACTAATATTTATAAGGGTTTCTGTTCATATAAAGTAACACAAGCTGTAATTTTTCTTGTCAGGGACATATATAAAGTACCCATAAGTGGTTAGTAAAGTCTTTAACTATTTTGCTTGATGAAGGTTATAACCTAGGTTTTTAATATGGCTAGTATGTCACAGTTGCAAACTTCATGTTTTTGCCTTCTAAGTTGAATATCTTGCTAGAAAAGACCACTAAATTCATTGCCAAAAAAAAAAAAAAAAAAAAAAAAAAAAAAATCATTGGTTAACAATGATCACGAGCTGGACACTGTTTAACAAATTGTTCTCGACAGTTAATGGACACTACAGACATAATGTAGACTACTTCAGGTGTAAGGGTTAGGATCAATATGATCGCCGACTTCAGCGGTTTTGTCCGACTTCGATTGATTTCGGAAAAAATTTTCGACGGCGGTCGGAGTTTTCTATTCTCGGATTCGATCGGAGAATTCCGACTTCGATCAAAATTGATCGCAGTTTGGTCGGAAAATTTTTTCAGTGATGGTCAGAACCTTCTATTCTCGAATCCGATCAAAAAATTCCGATCTCTGACCGCTCCAACCAAACATCCCTAGTAAAAGTTTGGAAAATTGTTTGTTCGTGGATGGACAATGCTATTGAAAAATCAATTAGGTCATCTCCTCCACAAGGTTCTTTCGAATCATTGTAAGATGGGAGGACAACTGAACGAGTTTTGTTGCTATTACAGGGAACTGGAAAGTCAGACCCCAGCACTATTAATGGAGTTGGTCACATCAGATAGAAACCAATCAATCAGAGACGATGCTTAAACTCAATTTCAATGGGGCTTTTGCTCGAGGCATCTGAACCTAAATATGTACAAACAGCATGAAGTTGGGGAGTCGACTGAAGCCCAACCCAAATTGGAAGTAGGTTGCAGGTTTTAGGTCCAGGCCAAGTCCAAATTTTCAATCTGCAGCTGAAGCTCAGAACTAGGAACCCTAGTCGCTCAACTAGTTGGGCTACAATCCCAGTGAGGAAACAGTATGGAAACCTATTAAACTGTATAGATAAAGTTCGGTGCTTACTTATAAAGACAATCTCTCAGAGTTATGCAATATCCCCCTGAGAACCATAGAAACAAGTTTGTCTTCTCAAAGGATATTCCTCATTTACACATTTTCACATTAATATAGTTGTTTGCCATAAAATTGTAAATGATTCTTTATTGAGATTTTTCAATGAAAAATTACAATTATGAATGGTTTTCCATTTATAAAAAATGAGAAAAATCTAATTCCCTCTTTGTTTAAAAATGGGCTCAAGAATACTTATAGAGGACGATCTTGCTCTCCGTTAACACTCTGTATAAAATTTTAGTTGGCGAAGATTTTGAGTTTTTGATAACACCAACACTTAAGCGAAAATAACTTTTTTTAATACTGATCTCCATGTTTTTTTTCCGCCTAAACTTCTGCTATTTATAGAAATTTGGAGACTTTTGAATTGATGTAACTGTTCAACTGTTGGCCTCCACGATCTGAAAATTAATTTATCGCCTTTTGATCTTGTGGATTTGTATTAAATCTTCAGAATTTGTAACCGACGTATTTAATTCTCTAGGTCGTAACTGAAAGGCGAAACGCGAATCTCAAACATGGTCCTTTCAGACTGCAACTGGGATGCAAATCTTAAATTTTAGATTTGCAGTTCTTTCAGACTGCAACTGAAATGCGAATATCAAATTTTAGATTTCCGGCTTTGTTGCACTGTGAATCTCAACTTTAAATTTGCGATTTTGTTGTGATGGCACATTCGTTTTGTGCATAATATGTTTGGGCGCGAAGATGAGACCCTGCAGAGCTCACTCTTTATTAAGTCTGTGAATCAAGAGAAAGAGATTCACACTTCAGTTTCATTCGCGAATCAAAATTCACGTCTCATCTTTTATGAAAAATAAAATACAGCTCTGTGAAAATCATATCTTATTTTTTTTGTAATTTATACACGTGAATATGTCTTTATGAGAGATAATCCTCAATAAAAGAAAATTCTGCCAACAAAATCCCCTCCAAAGTTTTCAAAACTTCATGGGTTTAGAAGTGTTTTGAAATACTTTGGATAAATTTGGCCGAAATACAATCTTCGCATCAATGTTTAAAATAGAGAGAACGGTAACGTAACGTTTTGCCTTTGTTAGGTTATGTCGTATATAACGTAACGCATAACGTAGGTTACATAATTTTCTATTTATTTAATGAAAATAAATATAAACTATATAAAATAATTTTAATAAATTGAAATATAAATATAATATATATATATATAACCATTTTATAATCATAATCTATTCTAATTTTAAATTTTACAATAATTTTCACATTTATCTTCATAAATTATATTAAATCTACAACCGTAATTCCAGTCATTATTTAAACAAGAAAAAAATATTCCAAATTTTTATTTTAGTTCCAGTTATTATCACTGTTACAATTTATATTTTATAATATTCAATTTATCTTATTTGTAATTGTTGATTCAGTTCAGTTAAAAATTCAATATAATTAACAATTAAGATATTTCAGTAATCGGAGAGAAATTACAAGCGAACAAGAAAACAATCGCAAATTAACAAGTTAGGAATTCCATAAGCAATCAAACAAACCAACAACTAATTAAGTAATAAAATTACAGCAATTCGTTAATAATCAAAATAATAATCAACAACAATATAGAAATTACTAAATGATAACTGTAAATAACGTAACATAACGTAATTTAACGTAACGTTACGTAATATAACGTAAAAAACGTATTGTTATGGTGCATTGAATTATTTCTAGTTGTTACGTAGCGCCGAGGTTCCGTTAGGTTACGTAACGCAATATAACGGGTTTCATAACGCGTTATTTTCATCATTACTTCGCATTTTGAGAGGAAATATGACTTTGTATCAGAATTGCGCGCTTTTGGAAAATGCACGTCTCTGCATTGGAGCCGCGGATCTCGCGCTTTTGCCTCTATATTAAAGTCGCGGATATCGCATTTTTGCATAGAGCACGACTCTGTATTAGATTTATGCGTCTATAGTTTCTAAGTTCAAGTCCGCGAGTTTTTTTTAGTCCAACTCTATGAGCTTGTGTATGAGTAAGATTCTGAACTCTAATTTATGATCAGTGCAACCCTGCATTAAGATCTGCGGGTTTATATATAAATGTAATCCTGCATTAAAATCCGCATCCTGCGTTAAAAATCGCGGGTTTACATATAAGTGTAACCCTGCGTTAAAGTCCGCGGGTTTACGTACAAGTGTAACCCTACATTATCCACGGGTTTATGTATAAGTATAACCCTGCATTAAAATCCGCAGTTAACTCTGCGTTAAAATTTGTGGGTTTACATATAAGTGTAACTCTGCGTTAAAATCTGCAGGTTTACATATAAATGTAACCCTGCATTAAAATCTGCGAGTTCACATATATATAATGACTTTCCATTAACTTGATTGACTTTTTGGTGCAAAGATCTAAGTGTTGTATGCATCCATTAATGATAGGATTTTAATCAAAGATCTCAGCTGAAGATCTCATTTCCTTTGGGCAGATACTGAAGCATCCCATGCAATAATAATAAATCTTATTGATATTCGAGTAAAAAAATCTCAACCGATGATTTCGCCTATAAAATCTCTTGGCCAAAGATTTGGATCATGAAATCATTTATATAAAGCGCCCAACTTTTCTTCCAAAAAGCTATCTTGACTTGAGAATTCTTCTCTACTTTTATAAAATTCCTCTCCTAAGCCAATGGCTTCTTTCTTTCCTTTGATCAAGGCAACGGACTGGGGTTGGTTAGATGAAATGAACTTTTTAAGAAGCTTTACAATAGTTTTATTAAAATCCTCTGCCAAACCATTGGCTATTGGATAGTATGGAGATGAAACTACACTTTCAATTCGATACTTATTGCAAAACCTAGAAAATGTCTGACTCACAAATTGAGGTCCGTTGTCATGAATGATTATTCTAGGTACTCCAAAGCAATATATAACATGATGTTTGATGAATTTAATCACATCTGAAGATTTTACTTCGGTTAAAGCAACAACTCCAGTCCACTTTGAGAAGTAATCAGTTATAGCCAATATAAATCAATGGCCCTTCGTTGAAGGCGGGAAGATTGATCCAATAATGTCCATCCCCTATTGTTCAAATGTCCATTATGTAGTCATTGGGTGGAGATACCCCGAGGCTTGATGTATGAATTCCGTATGTATCTAACAAGTTCTACATTTCTTAGCATAAATGACTGCATCTGTTATCATTTTAGGCCAGCAATAATCCATTCTTTGGAGTCTATCCTAAAGTTTTGGTTCTGATTGATGTGCTCCACAAATGCCATTATGAGCTTTTTCAAGTGCTTCTTGATCTGCTTTATTAGAAAGACAACGAAGTAAAATTCCATCATAAGATTTTCTATATAATGTCGTAGTTCGACATTATAATATAATCGAGCAGCTTTTCTTTGAATTGTTGCTACTTTTTTAGGATCTTCTGGTAATATTCCATAAAAAACATAATCTATGTAAGCAAATTGCCAATCTCTTGGTTCAAAATTAGACTCAAGAGCATATACTTCATCTGCTTCTTGTTTCTTATCAGAATTCAGTTTCACCTCAAGCTCATATTTAGGCAAAACAATTCTTTACTTTCCACCGTTACAAGTTTGTTAGCGTTTCTAGGTAACGCTAAAGTAGCAGCCAAGGAAGGTAGTGCATCTGCATAATCATTCTGGTAACGCGGTACATGACTGATATAAAAACCATTAAAGCTATTAGCCATTTTTATTACTGCTTGGTAAGATGACAACAGATCTTCATTTCTGACTTAATATTCTACTCTAACTTGGTTAATAATAAATTGGAAATCTCTATATGTTTCTAAATACTTCATCCCTAACTGTTTGACTACTTTTAAACCAACCATTAAGACATTGCATTCAGCAACATCATTAGAGCATGAACTTGTCAATGAGTATGCTCTAGAAATAATATAGTTATAGGGAGAAACAAAAACAACCCCCACTCCTGCTACCATCTTACCTTGAGATCCCATTCTAGAAACGCCATCAAAGAAAAATTACCATACATCTTCTATAACAACATTTACTTCAGCAGTTTCTTGTTGAATATCTTTCTTCGGAATTATATTTCCTTCACCAACTTTACTAGGGATATCCTCATACAATTTTGAAGATGTTGAAATCGGGTGTTCAGCTAAGAAATCAGCTATACCTTATCCTTTAATTGATTTTTGTGGAAGGAAATGCATATCATATTGTGATAGTAGAATAACCTAATTAAATAATTTGGAATTTAATGACCCCGTTTTGGTCATTAATATTTTTAAGCGATTAACCCTCGATATAATATGGATTGTTTGTCCCACTAAATAATCTCGCATTTTCTATATTGTAAATACTAAAACTAGACATTCTTTTTCCATTAGATTATATCAATATTCAACTCCAATTATCATTCTACTGAGATAATAAATGGCTTATTCATGCCCTAATTCATTCTTTAGCGCCAATAAAGCTCCCATGAAATGATCCATAACTCTCACATATAACAATAAATGTATTCCTGATACTGGAGTTACAAGAACATGTGATTTAGTGAGATATTCTTTGATTTATTCAAATGCTTTCGAGCATGCATCATCCCAAATGAATGATACTCTTGTCTTCCTCAACCGTGTAAAATGTTGGCATTTTCCAAATAAATTTGATATAAATCTGCGAATGTATGCCAGTCTGCTCTGCAATCCTCTCAATTCTTCGAGATTTTTTTGTGGCAGCATATCTTAGATTGCTTTAATTTTGTTTGGATCAAGATGAATTTCTTGGGACGTGACTACAAAGCCAAGAAATTTTTTACTGGAAACTCCTAGAAAAGATTTAGTAGGATTCATCTTAAACTGGTGTTTCCGCATGAGATCAATTCTCAAATCACGAAGATGATCATTCTCGTTCTTACTTTTAATTGTCAGATTACCTACATAACATTCAACTGTTTTTCGTAGATGTTCTTAGAATATCATATTCATGGTGCATTGATATGTAGCACCAGTATTTTTCAGACCAAATTGCATGACTGTATAACAGTATACTCCAAGTGACATTATGAAAGATGTATACTTTTTATCATCATGGTACATCTTAATTTGGTTATATCCTGAATATCCATCCATAAATGACATCTTTTTATAGCCGCAAGTATTGTCAATCATGACGTCCATAATAGGTAAAGGAAATTCATCCTTCGGGCATGCTTCATTCAAATCCCTTAAATCAATGCTTTCCATTCTTTTTAGTTACGGAGACTATATTCGCGACCCAGTCTGGATGTTGTTCTTCGTGAATGAAGCCTGATTCAATTAACATTTTGATTCCAGCTTCAATTGCCTCTATAATTTTAGGATGGAACCTTCGTTTTTGTTGTTGTTTTACTGGCTTTGCATCAACTCGAATATTTAATTTATGAACCGCAACTTTTGGGTCGAGTTTGTAGATACCAGAAAATTAAATAAAAAAAAAAATTGCTAAGCGGGCCCACCCGCGGGAATTTCTCCCGCGGGTGCCCGCGGGAGAATCTCGCGGGTTGAACCCGCGGGAGAACTCCCGCGGGTGCATCCCGCGGGAGACTCCCGCGGGATGCTCCCGCGGGAGAATCCCGCGGGAGAATCCCGCGGGTTGCACTCGCGGGTTGCACTCGCGGGAGACTCCCGCGGTTGCACCCGCGGGAGAGCTCCCGCGGTTGCACCCGCGGGAGAGCTCCCGCGGGTGCAACCCGCGGGAGAAATCCCGCGGTTGCACCTGCGGGAGAGCACCCGCAGGTGCAACCCGTGGGAGAATCCCGCGGGTTGACACCCGCGGGAGCGATTCCGCAGGTGCCAACCCGCGGGTTTGTTTCCGTTGTTTTCAGATTATTTATTTTCTATTTTATTTCGCTAATATTCCGTGATCCGATTTTTCAGGGAGGAATCGAGACGGATTTTGAGCGGATTCGGTCTATAAAATAAAGGGATTGATTCCGGAGAAAGGACTTTTGGATTCTTGGACTTTGGGAAGATTTCTGGTGAGCTCGGAAAATTGAGAAGTGGAACAGAGCCATCTTTTTCCAGTCGGACGGTCAACGGAGGCATTAACGAGACTCCATCGCTACCCGAACCCACATAAAAAAAGAGAATCAATTAATATTCTCGTTCTTGTAATTCCTCAGAATTTTTTGTAATCTCAAATCTTCGTTGTAATCAAATAATTTTAACAATGAAAAGAGAAATCCAAATTTTGAGCAAACAATAACTGGCGACCACAGTGGGAGTCTCTCTGTTTACCACAGAGAATCTGGTGGCGCAGTCCGACCGGGTGCCGATTGGCTCAATAGTTGAGACGCTGGTCATAGAAGTTGACTAGCAAAAATATGAGGAATTTTTTTCTTTCTCTGATTTGGAGTTAATCAGAGCCCAGGCGTCATCGCCGGGCAACGATGAAAAAAGGTGAGGCGTCATCGCCCACGGAAATCAAAAGGCATCATCGCCTATGAAAACTTACGAGGCGTCATCGCCCGTTGAAACTGACAAGACGTCATCGTCTGTCAAGTATACGGTGTTATCGCCCGTTCCAAAGTCAAGCCAAAAGTCAAACCAGTCCCTGACCCGCTCCCAAAAGAGAAATTTGAGGCGTAAAACTCAATGAGCACGCCTCAATCATACAGCAAAATTTGCAGAAAATTCCGGGACAGAAAAATCCGGGACGGTAAAAAACCTCGAAAGCAACCCCATGGGTGCAAACCCGCGGCTTACAACCACGGGAGGCAACCCGCGGTTGCCAAACGCGGGAGGCAACCCGCGGTTGCCAACCACGGGTGGCAACCCGGGGTTGCCAAACGCGGTTGCCAAATGCGGGTGGCAACCCGCGGTTGCCAACCGCGGGTGGAAACCCGCTGTTGCCAACCGCGGGTGCAACCCGCGCACCCGCGGGTTGCACCCCACAGGAGTGAACCCACGGGTATAAACCCACAGTTGCAACTGCGAGTTGCATCCCGCAGATGCCACCAACGGGTTAAATTAAATGAACACAACGCTCATGTCTCTTCGAGCACGTCTATGGTGAGCACACTACATGCACCAAGAATTTTAATCTCTCTATCAGAGGCGTGCGGGGCCCACACAACTACTCAGACTAATGTGCACTCCAGAAGAATCCGTAGAGGAATTGGGAAACAATCTGATGTTGGAAAAGAGTTCAGCCCTGAGATATTGCAGACTCTCCAGTATTATGAACCAAATTTGCGACGCAAGAGGAGTCAAGATGCAGATAGAGAGGAGAAGATAGCTCAAGATTTGAGAGACTATCTCAATTGGAAGAAGAACTCCTCACAAAATATCCCTCACTCTCAACTGTTCTATCAAACTGCCAGTGCAACTCAAAACGATCAGTTTTTCAGCGGATCACCGAACCTAAAAGAATGCGAATGGTGAAAAGGGTGTGCTCGAAAACCGATCTGCCTGCTGCCACATCGCATATGGTTAATAAAGGCAAAAAGTTGGTTGGAAACAACATTTCGGATAAGGAAATCACTCCAGGGTCAAAAGGAGTTTCTATCGAACCAGAGGGCGCGCTTCTAGAAGAAGTTTCTGAAAGGTTTGAGAGACAAGAAAAACGTCTCTTAAGAGGAACCATAGAAGAAATGAAACAACTTTTAATTGAGTTGTTAGCCCAAACTAGAAAGAACCAATCCTCGTCGTCCGTTTCTGATCGACAGGAAAGAAAACGGCCTGCCCAAATAAATGAGGACAGCGAGGATGAGAATGAAGAGATTCCTCCTCATTCAAGAGAAGAAGAGAAAGTGAAGGTTATCATAAACCCTCACGCAGAGAAAATAGAGAAGATGGAGAATCAACTACAAGCTCTTCTTCATCGAAAGAAACTGCAAGAAGTGGGGGTAGTACGTCCTTATCCCATAGAATGGGAGACCGTACCCTATCCTGCAAAATATAAACTGTTGAACCTTCAATCATTCGACGGTAAAGGTTCGCCACAACAGCACATCTTCTACTTCCTGTCGCAGACAGGACATCTCATGGGGAACGATCCGACTATGACTAAGATATTTGCGAGCACTTTACGGGGGCCCGCATTTACCTGGTTCATGCAGCTACCCCAGGGAACAATTAAATCATGGGCTGATGTAGAACGTGAGTTCCTAGCCCGATTCTTTGAAGATGATGCTGAAATCTCTATACTATCCTTGCTAGCAGCGAAGCAAGAGGAAGACGAGACGGTCAAAACTTATGTCGAGCGGTTCCGAGAGCTTTCTGTTCGATGCCCACATGGCATGACGCAGGACATGCTTGTGGAAACCTGCAGACACAACTTGTTGACCGATATCCTAGACAAGATGAGCTCGGTCGAATCCAAATCATGGAAAGATCTGCTTAAGTAGGGTGAACAGGCCGAAGAAATACTTCGATGCCTCGAAAAACAACAATCTTCAACCGGAAACAGTACAAATGAATCTCCATTCCATTTTTCTCGTTCCAAAGGAAAGGACATAATGGCAATGGCGGTAGAAAGTACACCGAAGCAGAAAGAATGGCTAAGCAACACAGCAAAGTCGCCCAGACTTCAAAAGCAGTATTCGTTCAAGGATGAACATACTGCTACTATGTTCAATCTGCTCAGCAAATGCAAAATGCTTAAGTTGCCAGAGAGCAAGATGCCGGAAGAGATAGGAAAGACTAACTATCCGAATTACTGCCTGTACCATCGGATTGTAGGTCACCCTACAAAGAATTGTTTTATCTTAAAAGATAAAATTCAAGCGTTAATTGACGCTGGAACAGTTCAGCTCAAACCTGAACAAAAAAGGAGTTAGAGCTAACTCGGATATATTTAAGGTGGGTGGTCTAAACGTACCATTTGGGCTCACAAGAATTCCAAAGACGAGCTCAGGGCGGTTAATTTAAACCCCATAACCTGTAAAAAAAAATTAAAAAAAAAAAACAAACCAAAAAAAAATATATCAAAAAATTAAAAAAAAATGAATTGCCCAATGCCGTCAAGGCAACGGGAAGAGAATAAATTTCTCGTCAACCCCAACATGTTGGGGGTAAAAAGTATGAATTACCTAACGCCGACAAGGCAACGGGAAGAGAATAAATTTCTCGCCAACCCCATCATACGGGGGATAAAAAGTATGAATTACCCAATGCCGACAAGGCTACGGGAAGAGAATAAATTTCTCGCCAACCCCATCATACGGGGGGTAAAAAGTATGAATTACCCAACGACGACAAGGCTACGGAAAGAGAATAAATTTCTCGCCAACCCCATCATACTGGGGGTAAAAAGTATGAATTACCCAACGCCATCAAGGCTACGGGAAGAGAACCACTTTCTCGCCAACCCCTTTATGCTGGGGGTAAGAAGCATGAATTGCCCAACGCCGATAAGGCTACGGGAAGAGAATAAATTTCTCGCCAACCCCATCATACTGGGGGTAAAAGTATGAACCGCTCAATGCCGTCAAGGTAACGGGAAGAGAACCAGTTTCTCGCCAACCCCTTCATGCTGGGGGTAAAAGTATGGAATGCCCTGCACTGCTAAGGCAAAGGAAAGAGGAAAAATTTGGCATTTAAGCCCAAACGAAACTTTCGACAACTCACCATGCTGAGGATAATAGTATGGCTAGCCCAACTCAAACGGTAGTTGGTAAAGGCAAATCAAACCCGTTGATAGCTGGGGGTTTGCTAAAAATCCCACGACAAATCTGTCACAACAGTATTCTTATCCAAATATAAGGATACATCACTGCCCTACGCTGCTAAGGCAAAGGGAAGAGGAAGAGTTTGGCATTTAAGCCCAAACAAAATTCTCGACAACTCACAATGCTGAGGGGAATAGCATGGCTAGCCCGACTCAAACGGTAGTTGGTAAAGCCTAATCAAATCTGTTGATAGCTGGGGGTTTGCTAAAAACCCTAATCATATAAATCTCTTGTCACGTTAAGATTTCACTTTTAACAATAAAACTTTTCTCGTCATTTTTCTCCAACAGAGCAAGTGACACTCCAAAATATTTGTCAAGTAAAATCATACCTCTGACATTAAAATTCAAAATCAAATGAGATAAAATCCGATTAAATCTCCTGCCATGTTAAGCTTTCACCTCTGACAGAAAAGAAAACTCACACTTCATCAAGTCCAATATTACAACCTCTGATGAACTTGTTTCGATATCGTTAAGTTAAAATTTACCTCTGACGAAAATCATCTCCCTATCAAGTTAACAGTTACCTCTGATAGTCTGATTCCAAAACTAAATATGTTAACCGTCACTTCTGTTTAGTCAGCTTGTCCCTATCACGACCAGATCCTCTGAATAGGTTAAACTCCAAGACACGTTTAATGTCACCTCTGTCTTTCCCTGATCCGTCATACCAGATATCACTGAACGGTTAGGATTAAAATGAGCACGTTAACATGACACCTCTGCTTGACTTAAAATAAGCATGTTAACATCATACCCCTGCTTGTCATCTAATGAGTACGTTAAAATCATACATCTGCTTGTTATTGAATAAATGAATATGTTAACAGTTATCTCTATCGACCAAATCCTTTAAAAGGTCTATAGCCAAAATTAAAGGATCCAAAGTATTTTGAAATTCAGTACGGTTCAATACAGAACTTCGAAAACTTTGGAGGGGGTTATGTAGATACCAGAAAATTAAAAAAAAAAGAGGAAATTGCTAAGCGGGCCCACCTGCGGGAATTTCTCCCGCAGGTTGCACCTGCGGGTTGAACTCCCGTGAGTGCATCCCGCGGGAGAAATCCCGCGGTTGCACCCGCAGGAGAATCCCGCGGGTTGACACCCGCGGGAACGATTCCGCAGGTGCCAACCCGCGGGTTTGTTTCCGTTATTTTCCGATTATTTATTTCCTATTTTATTTCGCTAATATTCCGTGATCCGATTTTTCAGGGAGGAATCGAGGCGGATTTCGAGCGGATTCGGTCTATAAAATAAAGGGATTGATTCCGGAGAAAGGACTTTTGGATTCTTGGACTTTGGGAAGATTTCGGGCGAGCTCGAGAAATTGAGAAGCGGAGTAGAGCCATCTTCTTCCAGTCGGACGGTCAACAGAGGCATTAACGAGACTCCATCGCCACCCGAACCAACATAAAAATAGGGAATCAATTAATATTCCCGTTCTTGTAATTTCTCAGAATTTTTTGTAATCTCAAATCTTCGTTGTAATCAAATAATTTTAACATTGAAAGGAGAAATCCAAATTTTGAGCAAACAGAGTCCTGGCATATTTTCATAATTCCAGGCGAAAATATCAATGTACTATCGAATGAGAGAGATCATTTCTTTTTTTTTCTTCCGAAGATAAATTTTCACTTATAAAATATAGGTTTAGGGTTAGTTTCGTCACCCATATTTATTTAGATCATTTTATCTTCAGTTAAAGTTTCTCTTTGTTCAAATTGGATTTCTCACTTCATATTAAGGTGTTTTGCCCAAGGATCATTTTTTATTGGTGATAATTCATCATCTTCTTCTTTATCTGCAGAGACCATATTGACGAAGATTTTTTGAAAAATAGCACAAATACTCACATCTGAATCCTAACATGATGATTCTGATGAATGAGTTTGCTGCCTTTCTTCAGATTTCATATCTGAAAGATCTTCAGGAGTGATAATATATTCTACCTCCCTGCCAGTTTTATCGTAATAATCGGACATCTTTCCTTTCGGAACAAAAGGTTGAAAGAATATTTTCCTCCATTTTTCAAAATTTAACTCTTGCCTTTGGCTAAATTATATCCCATTTTTCTCATTATTAACTTATGAGAATTTTCATCATAATGAAAAAACTCGGAATTTTCCTGTTCTTTCTCAGAGTCTAAATATTTTCCTTTATTCTTGTTATTTGCTTTTGCAAATATCACATATTTTTTATTTTTATTTTTAGGAAGAACTTCAAAAACAACCTCATTTGCATCTCAATCGTCATCACTTTGTATGTAAAAGGATGATCGAATGAGTGCTTCAAATGAAACTAAAGAATATATTTTATCTAGGCGATCACTGACCACATCAGTACTAGTACTTGAGGATTCATAGTCAACACCAGAAGAATAAATAAACTCTATATCTTCATTAATTATTCACTCACCATCAGAATTGGCGGTGTCATTTACATCAAGACCTTCAAGGATTATTACAATGTGATCTATTTTTCAGATTTCATTATCGGATTCTGAATTTTCGAATACTAATTCAGTGTCAGCTTCATTGCTGCTATCAAATTCTTCTGGAGCAGGTTGTTTAGCTATATCAAATGTGTCTTGATATAAAACAACGCGTCAGTAAAATAGTTTTCTACTCCTTTAAAGGGTTGTCTTTCTGCCACCAGGGTCTTCACATTCCCATATTTGTCTACATATTTCATGCATTGATGAAGTATAGAAGGAACAATGAGGCTGATATGAATCCACGGTCTTCCAAGTAAAATATTATAAGACGTGTCAGTATTTATTACATAGCATGTGACTTCTGTCTTCAAATCTCTAATCTGACATTTCAACTTTATCTCGCTTAGAGGCCTGCTACCATTAGCGTTGAATTAAAAAATGGTAGTGTTTGTTGATGCCAATATGTTCATTGGGACTCCAAGATATCGCAACATCCGTCTTGGTATTATACTTAGGGCGAATCCAAAATCAATTTGGATTCGGTCGATTTCTAATGACCCTATGTATTTTTTGCAATATAAAAGACGATGATGCTTCTTATTTTTCATTAGCATATCTTCTGGAGAGAAGGTTATGCAAGGAATCTTTTTAGAAATTTGATGGCATACTATGCATAATTCTTCTTCTTCAATTGTTTCTGGAATTTGAGCCAGAAACACTTTTGAATTTTGTAGAGTTTTTCTTAAACCTTCTCTAGTTTGCTTAGATAGCTTTAGCAGCTCATACAAAGTAATTCTTGTAGGAATATTGGCCAATTGCACCAATACATCAAATTTGAAAGGTTTCTTAGAACTTTTTGCAGGTTCTTTATCTTTACTTTTAAGAGTTTTGTCAAATTTAAGCTCTTTTGGCTTATTCTTTTTTGGAGATAACTGAGACTCTGCTATTTGATCATAATTTTTTAAGTATTCTTTACCTAAACCAGTCCCATAAGGCTTTGGTTGATTCGTATTAACTGCTAAAAAATCTTTTGGCTCTTCTTCTTCTGAGTCTGATAGAGAGGGATTTTCTGTATCATCCTCGGAAATTGCAGTAAAACGTTTGAAGTAAAAATTTTCCCTTTTGATTTATTCTTTAATGAATTTAAAATCCATTGCTTGTCTTCCTTGATTTGGATGTACCCACATTATCTCTCATTTTGAGGTTTCAAAAGGATGTAATTTTTTCTTTTGTTGCTGACGAGGATTATAATTCATAATTCTCATTGTGCCTTTTGATAATGGACTGAACCCCGTCTTGAACAATCGACTCTATCCATTCAGCAGTTTTTCCAAATCTGACAGTTACCATATTTGCGATTACTCTCTTCTGATCTTCTCGTAATTTGATGACCTTAGCATCCACGAGAGTCTGAATTTTATCATTAAGGATATAACAATTTTGAGTGGAATGATTAATGATCCTATGATCCATACAATAATTAGGATCATTAACTTTTTCAATTTCTTTAGATCGCTTGGATTCTGATAGCTTCAGCATATTTTTAGTCATGAGTATATTGAAGATAGTATTAGTATGCTCATTTTTAAAAGAATATTGCTTCTGAGGGAACCACAGTTGTGAAAGATTCTTTGGAACAAACTTTACAGAATTTGATGTATTAGTTGCCATTGTCTCTTTCCCTCTGTGTTCCTTAGCTCGAGAAGACTGGTGCGATCTAGATTTATTATTATTTTGCTTCGGTTTCTCTCTTTTTTCTTCTTCAAACATTTGTGTAATTTTTTCAATTTCTTCAACTTGTAACAAAAGATCATTCCAAGTAGAAAACTTTATAGCTCTCATTCTAGGAAGAACTTTGGTAAAGAGATTATGTCGGTAAATTTCTACCAATATTTTCTTTGGCATCCTATGCGAACATCTTAGAGAATCATTTCTAAATCTTTTTATAAAATCTCAAGCTGATTCTCTTTTCTTTTGCTTCGTGGCCAAGAGTATTGGCATTGAACTTCCATATCATCTTCATAAAACCTTGGTAGAAAGGTTTTTTTAATGTCATTCCACGAATTGATGGTTTCCGATTCCAACCTTCGGAACCATTCGAATGTTAGACCTGTTAAAGTACTAATAAAAACTCGTGTAATGATCAGGTTATTTCCAGTTAAATGTCTCATCTGCGACTTAAAATAGTAAAGATGTTGATTTGGCGACCTTTTAACATCGAATGATTTGAGCTTCAATGGTTTGTAATTATCCAGAAATGGTATACTTTCCCATTATATCGGATATGGTTTTATAACCCCTAACTCTTGCAAATCACTCTTATGCATGAGGGCATCAAGTTGGTTTTGAAAACTCTCCATCCAAGCAGTGTTTGCATTTCCTTTTCGATTCGAATTTCCTTCTTGATGATAGGAATGTACAGAGCAATTATCTTTTTCTTTATAACGATCCTCATTATTTTCATTCTCATCCCTAGGAGGAACACGAGATGATTCTTATGTATTCTTCCCTTTGTCATTTTTTGGATTACGTAGAGTTTTAGAAGAAGATTCTCTTTTATCATTTCTTCTTACTTTTTCCAAGTCTAAACATAAAGCATATCTCTGATTTCATTGATAGTATTTTGTTGTTATTGGATGATCTTATCTTATTCATCAATCCTCGTCATAATTCTTCTGGAGTATTTTGTGTCATATACACAGATACGGAGTCTTTAAAGAATGAGTCTGATGCCTGGAACTTGGCCACAATTGAATTTACTATATCTTCTTCATCAAAAGAGACCCCAGCCATTTGTCTGTAGTCTAATGACGTTGTTACTCTTTTTTTGAGTCGAGTGTTCTGAAAAACACCCCGCATCTCACTAAATACACTCTTCAAACCTGAAGAATGTTCAGAATCAGAGTAATCTTTTCTAGGAAATTTCTTTGCTTTCTTTTTCTTTTTATTCCTGAAACTTATCATATTAGATGATACTTCAGGATATTCAGACTCAGAAAATTCCTGCTTGTTCCATCGTCTTCTTTTTTATGATTGAGACGAAGACGTCATAAGTCGGCACATTGACAATGTGATAACACTGCACTGATCAACTGCTCACAATGACAATGAGATATTCGAGATTTTTCTCTCATTTCATTGAGAAATTTCCTGAGGTCTCTTGTATCGAAGCTCATTGTTTTGCTAATGGAGGTGTCATTGCCTCCAAATGATATCTTCGGGATGTGAATTTCTATCCCTTTGAAAATTCCAGGAGCAAATGTTACTTTAGCCATGGTAATAGATGGATGAACTTCTGGAATAAGAGCTTTAAAAGTTAGTTCTTTTTTAGAAGCGTGCTTTTGAAAACCGCGCTCTTCTGCTGGTACGCAAATTTGTGGTTCGCGTCTATTTGTAAAAACGCGATCTTGAATATCACGTTTATCTCCCGAGGCATAAGGGTGGGGCCGTTGTCTGATTTGTGGAACGCGAACTAAACTTCGCGTTTATAATTATAAATAAATTTGGTGGGTGTACGGTATTTTTTGTAAGAAACACGAGTAAACCCATCTATATCTTAATTTTTCTTTTTGTCATCTAGAACTACCACTTTGCTCTTTAGTCTCCATACTTGAACTGTACGTCCTCGTGACTGTGATTCAACAGCCTTTTGTTGCTTCATAACTCTGCGGAAAGCGTGAGCCTTACTTTTTCGTAAGTTTCTTCTCATCGTACGGGGAGAGAAATTTTGTTTTCTGAGTCATTTTCTTGACAATCAGAAAATCATCGTTTCCCCTTGTTATTATGGGGATTCTGATCCATCTTCTCGAGGAGATCCTTATGGATCTTGATTGGAACAAACACCGAGTCTTGTGCTGGTGAAGGAGATGATTCTCCTTTGAGACCAGCTTGGTCTGAAAAGTCTTTTGATTGAATTTCTGTTTTCGAAACCTCTTTGGTGGCTGAATTGTTAGAAATCTTATGGCATTTCCGTATGGAATTAGGACTTCTGGAGCCAGAGGAAAGAAATTCTTCATATTTCTCCTGATCGAACTCAATGATGAGTGATTCGATCATACTGCCAACTGGAATATTATCAGATTGAGCTACAACTTTATCATCAGTGATAATAGGTGTCCCTAGTGGAGTTGCCAATTTTCTGTTTGCCATAAAATTATAAATTATTTTTTATTGAGATTTTTCAATGAAAAATTACAATTATGAACGGTTTTCCGTTTACAAAAAATGAGGAAAATCTAATTCCTTATTTGTTTAAAATTGGACTCAATAGTAGCTATGGAGGTCGATCGTGCTCCGTTGACACTCGGTATAAAATTTTAGTTAATGAAAATTTTAAATTTTTGACAGCACCAATACTTAAGCAAAAATAGCTTTTTTTTTTATATTGATCTCCAGATACCTTTTTCTGCCTAAACTTTTGTAATTTATAGAGATTTGGAAACTTTTGAGTTGATGTAACTGTTTAACTATTGGCCTCCACAATCTGAGAATTAATTTCACGTTTTTTGATCTGATAAATTTATATTAAATCTCCAGAATTTGTAATCTGATAAATTTATATTAAATCTCCAGAATTTGTAACCGACGTTTTTAATTATCTGGGTCGTATCTGAAAGGCAAAACGCGAATATCAAATATGGTTCTTTCAGACTGCAACTGGGATGCGAATCTCAAACTTTAAATTCGCAATTCTTTCAGACTGCAATTGGGATGCAAACCTCAAATTTTAAACTCACAGTTCTTTCATACTGCAACTGGAATGCGAATTTCAAACTTTAGATTCGCAGTTCTTTCAGACTACAACTGGAATGCGAATCTCAAAATTTTAATCCGCATATATAAACATGTTCGCTTTTTGCATAATATGCTAGGGTGCAATGATGAAACCCTGCAAAGCCCCCTCTTTATTAAGTTTGCAAATTTAGAAAAAAATATTCATACTTCAGCTTCATTCGCGAATCAAAGATTACGTCTCATCTTTTATAGAAAATAAAGCACAGCTCTGTAAAAACCACGTTTTATTTGTTTTGTAGTTTATATATGTGGATCTCTTTTTATGAAAGATGATTCTCAATAAAAGAAAATACCGCCAACAATAGTCCTTATAGTTTCATGATAATTTCCACAATATATGATAGAAAGAAAACAGAAATTTTGCAAACAAAGCAAAGTAGTACTGTGACTGAACATATACACCCAATACTGCAGAAAGAATATAAAATAAGTTCTCCATTCCGGAAAACAACAAATTCTTCCCATATATATAAACATCAAACGAAAGCTCACCAAATATTTACGCGCACAAGCGAACTGTACTTTCACCGGCAAACGCTATACATGAATTTTCGAGCGTGGTCCATGAAAATCCTTATTTACAACTGTAGGAGGGAAATCCAAAGTCAAAGCTAACATTTTCGAGTGATATCTTTTATCCAGATAAAATAAGCATAAACATGACAAAAAATTTACCAAACTGCAACAAAGTGGGAAATGGCCTCTCAAAGTTTCAAATGCAGAATTTCTTCTTCTGCAGAGAAAAATTATCAATCATCATCAGATTAAAAATTATCATATACTAACAGAACATTTTTCTCAAAAATGTTGTAGTATTAACTTTGCAATGGCAAATACTATTCGTACTATAGTAAAAGGGAAACCTGCTCGACTTACCCTGAACTTAGCCTCCCGTTGACCATCAATGTAAGCTAACAGTTCCTCTTGCCTCATCAGAGCCTCATGCAGTGCCTGCAGCAAAGAGGCACAATTAATTTGTAGTCATATGAAAATAAACATAGGTGTGGTGATGTAGAGGCTGTTTGTTTGGTTGGAAGTAGAATGAAACTAGTGGAAATAGGCTACTGCTACTATGCCTAGCCTAGAAGTAAATCGAAAGTTATTTATACTGGGGTGATGTGAATCCTATATGGCACCTATACTTTCAACTTATTTTTCTAATTCATCTTATTTTGGAATGGAAAAGCTCTTGGAGCTCTATGAACAAGACAAAAAAATAATATTTATTTGAATATCATGATTGCTATCTAAGTCTAGTCTAAGAAACAAATTAAATATGATAATTATTAACAATAAAATATACTCTATCTACTGCTTAGTGTTCTTCCTTCTTCCAAAAATAATATTTATTCTAATATCATGATTACTACTATACAAGTCTAGTATAAGAACCAAATTAAATATGACATTTATTATTTTATGTAACAATAAAGTAATACTCTATCTACTGCCTAGTGTTCTTCCTTCTTCATTCAATACTGATAAGTCCTTTATGATTTGCGTATATTCCTTACTATAAGCAGTAGTGAGAACTGCCTGAAACACGAACCTAGAAGATTGGTGCTGAGACTGGGCAATACAGTAGATGTTACACCAACTCAATGCAGCTGACTAAACTCGGACATTTACCCATGCTACAAATATACACGAAAATACATTACTACCTTCTGAGTTACATTAACTTCTAAAAAATAATATAAAAGCCAACGAGTCAAATTGAAGAAGCTTCCTTCATTCTAAATATATTTACATGGATGGCATGGATTTTTTTTCCTTCTCTTTTTTCTTTCCCTTCTTCCACAATTCACACTGATGCTAAATTCAATGAAAGAACGTAACAAGCTTTAGAACTTTCGTTATCTTATTTCTATCTGAATGAAAACATTGATAGAACTACTAGGTAACAAGCTTTGGAACTTTCATTATCTTATTTCTATCTGAATGAAAACATTGATAGAACTACATCAGTACTGTTATAAAGGAGTTCAGAGGCATACCTTTTTGGTAGAGATAAGCTCAGCTTCTAGTGCATCCACACGACGGACAGCAGCATTAAGCAACTCTTCTTTCTCGTAAGGCATTTCGGATGGCTTTGCCTGAAGAGTGCCGACCTTTTCTTCTAGTTCCCCTAACTTTCTCAAAACAGATGGGAGGAGATCCACATCAGTGAATCCAGGTGTAGGTGAAGGCGGACGGGAATCCTCTTTTTGCAGAAGGTCTACTCCAAATACAGGACATTGGTGATCCATTAGTGAATCTCTACCATGGAGCCTCTTAGTCACTTTCCTAGGAATTGACTGAAGCAACGTAAAGAGCATAGTCAAGAAGGCCATAATGATTGCGAAGATTCGAGCTCCAACTGCTTCAATAGGCTTATCAGTATTGGACAAAGTGAACGAACCTGGAATGTCAATTATAGTGCATTCAGCCAAAGTTAGTCATCAATGCAGAATAAGGATGTATTGTTTAACACAATGCTTAACAAAGCACAATCCAGGCCAAAAGAAATTAAATAATTTCCAAGGGTCTTATGTGGGATTTAAAAACAAATCCACAAAATTGTGAAGGTAAAGAGAAAACATCAAACATCAGGTTTGCAATACACTGCTCCCCACCAGTAATATCTATATCCTCATAGAAAAATATTTATGTTTGAATTCATAATGTAGCATAAGAATTCAAGGATCATTTGTTGAAATCAATTAAACATAAAGATAATGACAAACATAATTGGTTTTAAGGCAACTCTCACTAAGTCATCCTTTAAACCAAAATTGGTTCAGGTACTGCACTAAATTAGGGATGTCTTAAGGATCATTTTTCTGAGTTAACCATCATTCAAACCATCTTTCAAAATGAGTACAGACTGTATAGTATAAGACATACACTATTGTGTTCCAACAGTCAATCAAATGACCAAATTGTAAACACATGAATAGTATACTCATGCTTCCAACAGCTCCAAGACTATATAGGAAGTGAATAGAGCAGGGAAGGCTTCATGAAAAAGATCAAATGGGAGGAGCACTCAACAATCAAAGGCATATCTCAATCAATATTCCATAATAATTAAAAATATGGCCATGGTTTTCATGAAAATTTTCATGCAAAAAATAAAATTAACTTCTAGACCTTTAGAAGGAGAAGATTGCTGATTAGAAACTTCTCTCTCCCCTCCTGAGTCCACGACAACCTTGTCAACCATGGGAACACTTTCATCTAATTCGAGAATAACAGGGCGACTAGCCTTCACATGCACTTTTGCCTGCATAAGTATTAAACATGGAAGTATAACAACTACAAGAATTTTAGACCCAAATATATACTGAAAAGACAACAGTCAAAAACCACCGAAGCTACACTATAATACAAATATAACTGACAATCAGAATTTTTCTGCTTAAATATGCTAATGAATTGCAGTTTCACCTATTAACATTAACTACGCCACAACCTCCATTTCTCCACAAGAAGATAAATATTAAAGTGGTGTATCACATGTAAACTAGACTTCAAACTTGCAATACTAGTGGACATGAATTAACATTGTTGTAGAGCGAATAAATGTCACCAGCTAATGCATCTAGAGTCATAGTCAGTTAAGTAGCAACTTGCTGGTGATCCAATTAGCAGTTTTTTTTTTTTCCAAAATAAGAATAGTGGTGTTGGATCATGAACATCATTCTACTATGAAGCAGGACATTTCAAGCACTGATATCCATGCAGAAACTGAAGCTCATCCAAAATACCCAGATATATATGCAAAAATAAATGACATGGAAAAAGAAATACACATAGATAGAACATAAGGAAAATGCATGCAGGATCAACATTACCAGATAAGTTACGTATTCGATTCACAGTCGAGGGATGAGTTATGCTACCTTAAATAGTACACGGTTCAAAAGGGTATAGACTTAATCTGATTGGTATTTAGGATTGTCCTACAGATATGAGGATTCACCAGGATCAATTTGCTAATTACATAATTACTTACAAATGTGTTCCGACAGGAGACATTCATATAAATTTGATGACATGCAAAAACTAAGTATTATGGTATCAAAAACTTCATTTTTTTTTAACATCTATAGGACAAACCCAGATCTGTGGCTTGAAAAAAATTGAAAGCAAGCTAGTTCGATGGAAAAACTTGACCACGATTTCAACTAGATTAAATAATCAAAGATCAAATTCCAAGCTTTCAAAGCTATACTTAAGTCTAAAAAAACTGAAAAAAAAAGTAACTAGAAAAAGCTAAATCTTAAATCTTCTTGTCAAAAGAACCCGCTTGAGTCAATTAGCCATTACTTCTCTTCATGTATTCCTTGGTTTCCATTTTTGGTTATTCGGTTAGGAAATGTACCCGAATAAGGATGCACTCAGTCACTAACTGAAGTATAATTTGGGGGAGGTTCACATGAATTAGTTAGCACAGAGCAGGATCTATGTGGAAGCAATAGGGTATAAAGTTTTCATTGAATTATGGATTGGTGGTTCTGTGGGTACTGATATTTAAAAAGGGGGTATTATGGTTTATTTAATTTCAATTTAATTTTTAAAAATGGATCAGCACTGCTTTCATTATTACTTGTTATCACATAATAACATGGTTAAAGACGTAGCTTTGTTATTTGTTAACCATGTTTCAAAATTAAAACGGAAAAGAATTAAACAAATAGAAGGCAAAAAAAGTGAAGCCTGTTACATTCAGCGTATAGGGGGCAAGAAATAAAAATTAAAAAAATAAATAAAAAAGACATACTAACCACCAGCAGGAAGCTCATGGTCAAGGTACATTAGAGCCATTCCAGGTCTATATAAAAAATAATAGTACAAAATGATTCAAACGACTATAAGGTCTCCCTCAAAATCATGGACCAATCGGATGGAGACATATGAAATTATGATTCTAAGGGCTTATTCAATTGTCTTCTATTATGAGATGGTTTCTTTTGTTTCTATGGCTGAAAAGACTGAAATAGCATGTGCTTTGCAAACAAATTATGAAGGTGAGGGAAGTTTTGAAATCACTTGATCCGTCATTCTCATAGATTAATTTGGAAAGCTCAGCAGTGTAACTCATCCAGGGGATGAACGACTATAGAATTCTCACAAATATTCTCACAATCTAGTTCACTACAGAACTTTTAAAGATATATACAAGAATATTCCTATCTTAAAACTTAAAAATCAATCACGGGATGTTTTTACTTTAACTGTATCCACATATTGCCAAGTGTGAGTAGAGTAGTGCAGATTTTGCAAGCTTCTAACACTAGCTACTAAATTTAACTTCAACAGTCATAAAGAAGGAAGAAAGATTATTCAAATAACATAGATATAGCCAGCATTCTAAGCATGCACTACCAGAATATAAACACCAAGAAATTTAGTTTATATATCCCAAGACTGTTCTTCTTTCTTTCCCAAGGGTTACCTCTTCGCGAACAGGGGTCAACTGACAATGGGCAATGTAATTCCTTGGTGCTTTAGGGGAGGTAATATCTTCAGCTTCTGACCCAGACTCAGCAGTTGATGTATCACCACCTTTTATCTGATACAAGTACACAGACAATTCAATTTCACAGGACTTAATAAATCATATCAAATAATCATAGGACATGAACATAGATCTTACTGCTGGGTATTGCGGCTTCGCATAAGCAATGATCTTTCCCTCACAGTTGGAAACAGTAACAATTTGTCTGGCAAATTGTGCTTCTCCATCAAGAACCATCTGGGTAGTGCCAACTCATTAGAACTCGAGCTACAACAAGAGTAACATTAATTATTAACAATAACAGAATACAGTAGGATACCTTCAGTATGTGAGGGTCATTCCAGGGGCCCTTGTCCGAATTGAGGCATCCTCCATGTTCGGCACACGTGCAAGAACCACCAAGAAATTCTGGCAATTCACTACACAAAAGAAAACACAACAGAAGTTGATAGGGTTAAATAGAAGCAAAAGCAGAATAAACAATGATTGTAAATAAAATAGAACATAAAGCACTCACCTTGAATCAATTATTTCCAGCAGTTTATTCTGGTACTTGGTTCCAAGAACCTGAAAAGAAGTTAGAATAAGCATATTTCTTCAGTCTCTAGACAAAAAAAAACTGAGAGTTATGAATTAGAATCGCTAATACTTGCATGAATTTTTGAAGTTGTTGTGGGATCAAGAAAAGATTTCACAGTGCTCCATAGAAGTCTAAAGCCTGGGCCAGCATTAATGATAAACATTCGATATAGCGTCTGCAATAAGCCAACAGCATACAGATGCATTAATAATAACCTTTCTAAGTGCAAAATCATAGAGATTACTACAGTCTAATAACATGTAAAGATTTTGATTTTTAATATCAATAAATTCGTACTTCTGGATAGTTATCACTGTCAATCTTCTGCAATCGCAAAATCAGTTCTCGTGCAGTCTTGGTGAAGTTCTTTAAACCCTACAAAACAGTGGAAGCAAAGAAACAGTATGCAATAATCAGTGGTGACTGCAGTGCATTACAAGTAAATGGTTTTCAGTAGTATAAATTGAGGATACAACATACCACTCCTTGAACATCCAAAATTGTAGTGTTTGAGTCTATATGTTTTTTTGCAGCAATTGAGCATGCTGGAAATTTAAGCATAAAAGACCTTTCAAACTCTTTTACATGATATTTTATATATCGATCCATAGTCGTCACTTGCATGAGCTTATTGGGATCAACTTTTCCAAGTCTTTCAATATAGACAGGCCTTCCCTCCTTATCGACACCATGATAACCATGTGGATAGTACTTTCGAACTTCATTCATTTCTGAATAGTCAAAATCCTGACAAAAGCATCACCTACAGTTAGCTCTCAATCAAGTGTAATAGCAAAAGGAAACCATAAATGAACAGGTTAAGGCTAAACTAGAAAGGGTTAGTATCTCAAAAGAAGCATCAGTGAATGTACACAGTCTTTGCAAGAGGAGTAAAGCGAAGGATGCTTGTGTCAGAAATAACCTGATGCTGTTAAGGTACATATGATGCTTACTAAAAGAATATCAAATGAAATAGATCGCCATTGAAAATTTTCATTTTAGATTTATAATAATTACTATTTTTCAACAAAATAAAATTATGGTAATATTATAATTAAATAACCAATTATTCAAGGGCTCAAAACAGCAATGGATGATGCATGAAGCAAGATCCTATATGGAACCTTTGGGACTTGCAAACATGATAAAAACGACAATGTTGCTAGATATATCCAAACTGAACTTGCTCTTTTTCCTTCATTTATTACCCTAATTTAAATCTCCAACAGAAAGTTAAACTAAAATCTTACTTGACACTTTTGCTCTTCATGTTTTTATGGCATAAGGATTTCTCCACCAATACCAGCAAACAATAGTTGGTGACAGCTCACTTCAAGGTTTTAAAAAAGTTACTGATATGACTTTAATAACTGATCTCATCGATGTAATGCTCGTGGTATAAAGCTCTCCACAAAATTTTTGGTTTTTTTCAACTGATGCAACATGCAAGAAAAATGTTTTATATCGCATTATATATTCCTTCACATAACTTTTAAAGGGTAGATACGTTGTTAGGGCTATACAAGCTAGTCTGACTCCTAAGGACAAAGTAAAGCATTTGCATATCAGAAATGACCTAAATGGGAAAATGTCTCCAAACGATAATTTATAAGCCTAAACTTGAACTCCTATCAGTCAGATTTACATAAATTTATATAGCTTTCTATCATATGATAAAACCAAAGTGAGATATGCATCATATTTACATATCAAGTTTCATATTGTTTGCATCAAAGTAAGTATCTGTATCATAAGATCTGTCACAAAAAAGATCCTACTTTTATTGGAAGATTTATACAGGTGTGAGAAAGAGATGCTGCTCAACGACTCTTATCAAGGCTTAAGTAAGATACCAAAAAATTTATCTAGTCTACTAAAATACAACCTGGATGAGATATAAATCATAAGTACATATTACTGCATAAATGTAGCAACATATCAAGTATCACACCAAGTACCATAAAATGATGACAACTTGGTTGAGCGACTTGAGGCCTCCCAATAATTATAAGTAATCAACAGGTTCCTCAAAATTGAAGTAAACAGAAAGATGGGGTTTTACCTCTATAATAGTGTCAGTACCAAATTCCTTCCTCCACTGTAGCATTTCAACCCACATTTGTTTCGCTTTCTCCACATCAAACTTTCTTGCCTTCAAAAATCTGAAGACCAACGACCTAATTAGCACTTAAAGATTTTATAGAAAGTAACAGGAATATATTGCAATAAAAGATATGGGCTGACCATTTACTTCTAGCATAATTAACTACACAAAGCAAGATAGAATGGAAGCCAGGAAATTGTGTCCAACAATTCGTTCTTTCACATGACTTTAAATAAATGATTAACAAAAGATCTGGTTGCCACTTAATTGTGTTTTTATAACTAAGTTGCAAATTATTTCTTTCAAATGTAGAACATTTATTTATTATTATGTCATTTTCTCTTTTCTATGTGCATGTTCAAAAAGAAAAAAAATTTGAACTTGGAAATTGACAACCTGTAAACTATCGACAAGGAATTAAGGTAATATGTGCATAAGCACTTATATGTACAAACTTGATATTGTATTAACAAGACAGAGAAGGATATGTCCAATTAAATAAAAGAAAACTAAAAAAATCTACCTCAACATCATATGATAGTCATCATGCCTAGCAGGTAGCAACTCATCCAATATCAGCGACTGGCGAAATGCATCAACAGCTTCAAGTTCCTTGACATCCCTCACGTCCTCAATTGATACTGAAAGCACTTGACTTTCGCTCTTCCTCCTACTTCTACTCTTCTTTCTCAAGGAATGTCTGAATTTAGTTGACGCATTCATTGCCTTCTTCTTTAAAGATCCAATCCTCGTCCTTCTTTCATCTTCCGAATTCTCAAAATCTGATTTTCGTTCTTTTCTTTCATTATGACCAGAAGAACCCTCAAAACCTGATATATGTTAAGAAAAACATTCATTAAATTCGGAAACAAAAAGTGACTACAACGTTTTGAATGAACAATTTCAGGTGCTAGAATACTTCATGTATAAGAATCCAATGATGTTCAACTAAGTTCCTCGAATTTAAGGATCCCAAGCATGGGTTAAATAAGCATCAAAGAATATGTATTAAGAAATGTCTCAGTAGTTCAACATTAACCAGGTTAATAAACTGAGTGTCGGGAAATACTTAAAGGATTCCAATTTAATTGTTATGCACAACCCATAACACACTGAATTGAATGCATCAATATAGTCAATGAGGCTTAGGTATGATATACTGGAGTTATGACTACTACTAGGAGCATGCAGCCAGATGGATTCAGTTAAGTTTTTCAAGGAGCTGCTAACCATGCCAGAATGGTTTTACTTTGCTGATACTGGAAATAAAGACATTTATGGAATACATTGAGACTCAATTGAGTCAAATAAAAGTTGCCTATCTAGTTTATATCCATTACATGGCATGCATGCTTGTACCTGTTAATATTAAATCTAGGAAGCTAGTCCAGGTAACCTTCGAAGACTTCTGCATCTACTAAACTGTTTGGGGCTCAAGAGATGCATATTAATTGTCAGAGAACTAAAGAACTGTCAACTGGGAACCCAATCAAATAACATTCAGGAAGAAATTTCGTAGGCAATAAAGCACTAATTTCACCTAAGAATAGCAAATACTACAACAACAACAACAACAACAACAATGCTTTTATCTCATAATTTTGGGGCCAATTATATTGATCCTTTTGCCTAAAAAACAAATGGTAAACTTATTCTTCAAATGTCTTAACTTCCAAACTGGTCATGGAACAAATCATTTCATCATATATTTAATGTGCAGAAAATTTAACTTTAGATGATTATAAACACATATTCGTAGAGAAACACCATATAAGTATTTGCAGCAACTATTTATTATAGCAACAAAGAGTGTTAAAACAATTTCTTTACTTTATGGATAAGAAACATTAGCAGAAACTTTAACGAAACTCCAAATTTGCTAGTATGCTAGATGTAATTTATTTTTTCTTTTATAGCTGATACTACCAAATTCTACAGAAATCCAAATGAACCAAAGAAGGATGATGTTGCAGAACTAGTCCCGAACCAAATTCAAAGTTCATTAATGTTCACTAATTTATTTATTTATTTATTTATTTATTTATTTTTTGAGGAAAGGCAATGTTCACCAAATTATTACAATCAACTTCTAGAGAATGGAATTCTAACAAAGCTCAGTGCAATTCGTAGCAAATTGTAACAGTTCTCCTGCAATATTAAAGAAACACTCCAAATTCCTTCTGACTCATAATTTCTCCCAAAAAACAAGACCAATAACCTAATTATTCAAACATGAAATAATTTCATTGAGATTTTCATATATGCAACTTACGGTAAGCATAACAACAAAAATAATTTCCTTTCTTTAAGGATACACAATACTCTAAATTTGCTGGTTAGAAGGTTATAACTAATTTCTTCCTTTTATGGCTTAAAATTCACAAATTCAACCACAAGTATTCAACAAATTCTCCAAACTCCCTCTAAGCAAGGAAAAGGAACTATCTTTACCAGCTCTAACAACGAAAAGCCCCAAATTTTCAAATAAAAAGAGTAAAAAAAGAGTAAAAATTGACGAAAACTCACAAGGCCTGGCGAATCGATCGAGCGGTCCGGACATTTTCCTATAACGTCAGTACCAATCGATCCTAAACAGTTCGAAACCCTAAAATAGAGAAGAATTTTGATCAGAAACCCTAACTTAGCAGCTGGAAAGGGATACAAAGCCCTAGGGGATTGAGAATTTTCGCTGACGGCGAGGCTAATATTATTACCTATTATCGGCCAAAGGGTCGAGGACCGTCGCCGCTGGAGTAGGAGCCTGCAGATGGTTCGGGCGAGTAGCTGCAGCGGCGAATATTCGCCGGGGGAGTCGGGAGCGGTCCGAATAATTCGAGGGGTAGGAGAGGAGAAAGATTCACAAGAAAGGCGCGTAGAAATAGCAGTTGGATTTTTTTTTTTTTTTTTTTTGAGTAAACGAAGGACGGCAGATGAGATGCCCAGGCCGAGCTAGGTGGTGGGGCCCACGAACAATCGGTTGCTGCTACGTAGACAAAGCCGAGAATCTTGCGGGGCGGCGTTCATGGTGGAGAAACGCTGACGGCGTGGCGTTTGCAGATACCCCCTTGTCAAATATGATATTGAGCTTTCCACCATTTTTATTTTTTAATTAGCTACTCGGCTTTTATCTATTTATTTTTACATATTGGGACAACAAATAGGTAATATCTAATTTTGAATTGCCTTGAAAGATAAATTAGTTGTAATTCCAATTAATTCACAACGTTTTGCAGTAAGTATAAATTATAAAATTTTCCTATTAATTTTATATCTTGTCTAAAACCTGTCAAAAAAAAATTATTTATTAGTAATTGATCCGAAAAGAAAGGATAATACCGCATCTAAATAATATATATGATCCCTAAGACAAAATCCATTTTGTTATTTGTAAGCGTGATCTTATAGTCCTTTTAGTAGAGAATTTTTTTAGAAATAAAAAAAATATTTATTAGTAATTGATCCAAAAGGAAAGAGTAAAACCATGTCTAAATAATATGAACTAAAAGAATAAACATTGTATTTCAAGTTGTTTTAGCATGTGGATGCCCCACAAAACCCAAAATTACGTGATCTTACATTGACTCAGAATATAAACTATTGATGACATTTTGTTGGTTAGTATTTGCGTAACAAACAAAAAATAAAATATTCCTAAAATCATTAATTTAAACATTACAATATTTTAGAAAAACTTAACATTAACTGAGCGTTTGTTCTAAAAATTATAGAACCAAGATAGGAAATACAAGCACGTTTACAGAAGGCAAAACCATGATTCTTGAAATTTCTCTTAAAATATAAATTTCAAAGATCCTGATTAAGAAATTTTCATGTTCTCTTGGTCATTCTAATACTAACCTATAAAATGTTATCCAAACAAAATCACAAAAATTTGTGATTTTAATCTACGTCCAAATGCAATCTAAAATTTTGTAACTTTCAAATATATATATATATATATATATATATATATATATATATATATATATATGAGGAAACGGGAAATACACCGACGGTGAAGGGAGTTCCTTCACCGCCGTTTAGATGACCCAATAAAATTATAACACGGGGCGTCATTCAAGGTAACAAATAAATGAATTCTATGACACCAAGTGTAATAATTTTATTGGGCCACCTAAGCGGCGGTGAAGGAACTCCCTTCACCGCCGGTGTATTTCCCGTTTCCTCATATATATATATATATATATATATATATATATATATATATATATATATATATATATATATATATATATATATATATATATATATATATATATATATATATATCATTTACTTTCCATATTAGAAAACATCCAAACATGAGCTGCGATCCCTTGAGCTAAAATACGATCCCTTGACCTAAAATACAAAATAACAAAATATTTTAAGCAGGTAAGCTAAAATAAGCTCCACAATTAATCCAGGCCATCTAAATGATAATTTATTTTTTTGGGCTCTGTGTGTCAATCACACGTGAATAAAAAATAAAGTTCATCATCAAACATAAGAAAAAGTCAAAATCTCTTTGGCGTCACTCCCATTGACTAATTTCTGTATTCATAGTTTAAACCGCACAAATTTTCCTAGACACTTGTAATTTTCCTTCTTAATCCAAACATTAACAATGTTTGTAATATATATATATTTTTTTGCATGTGCCACTGTAAACCATATTTTGCAAATAATAATAAAAATGATGGCATGACTGCCCTTTGACATTTAGAAAGAAATAAGGCACTGTTTGTTGGTAGTTAGCCTGACCGTTGACTAACTAACAAAGAGTTTTAACCTTTCACGTTTTCATTGAGCGAAGGTTTAGCGTTCTTATGCTAAAAAAATAAAACGTTTAGCTTTCTATATTCTCCAGAAAAATTCGAATATACTCTAGACGATTTAAAATAAAATAATTAAAAAACATGAAAAGCGAACGCAATAACGTTAAAGTAGGATTAATGAAAAGGTTAAATTCACGGGAAATTCTAATTACGCACGCCACTTTGTTTAAGACATCAGAATTTAATCTCAGCAATTTTTATACTGATTAAAAATTAGTCTATGAACAGATTTAATAGACATCAGAATTTAATCTCAGCAATTTTTATACTGATTGAAAATTAGTCTATGAACAGATTTAATATTGGTCGAGATTTATTTCTCATCAGAACAAAAAATATGATAAAATAGTAATGACAAATTTGTAATTTTTTATAACTTTAAAAGGTGGATATAATAAACAAAATGGTATGTGTGAATAGAATTGTCCTAAGTTTGCTTGTTTCTTTGCTTAGTTGTAGATCAGACCTTACTAAGTAACAATCACGTCACTTTATATGCGAAAAATCAGTGAAATTAATAAGATGATATTTTATTGTTTTTTTAAAGCACATAAATGTGAATAAAAAAGTTGATTCAGGGTACTACGAATTTAATATTAGCACAATGAGACTCCCAACATATAACATGTAATTTCAATAATACTAGAAGAGCTACCATACTCCGTATCACATTAAGAAGGAAAAAAAAAAAAGATCAGAAACCAATTCCTCAACTTAAAAAAAAGAACAAGAAGAAATTGTTAAATCGATGAATAAATGCAGATATATAATTGATTTTGTTCATATTGCAGAAGAGATATGGCTGTTGGAGTGTAGGAACAAACATTATATAGATAGACATGCCCCCCTCTGTAATGAAACATGGTGGCCATAACACATAAAAACATATAAAAAGAAAAAAAAAAAAAAAAAAGGAAAAAAAAAGAGATAACCATTTAGTGCTCTGGACCGAACCACATCATAGATTGTACTCGTTATCTGCAAAAAATTACCACTTAATTTGTATGCCCAGAATTTCAAAGCTATTTGTAGGAGATATTTTCCGAGATAACTTTATTCAACCACACATTTCGGACTCATTCTTTGTATCAGCTATTGCCTTATCGTAAATGCAATCCAACCTATATATTGATAACGATATACTGAGGTTTCACCTCTGCCTTTGCCTAAAAAAAAATACAACGATACCCAATTATTGTTATTGCTATAATTAGAACCATAAAAAAGTTGAGAGGAAGAAACCGAAAACGTCAATTGTACAGTGTTTTTTCTAAAAAACAAATCATGTCGAAGTAATTCTACAACTTTCGACTTCTATACAGCATGCTTCCAAATGGTAATAGGAGGAGACAGTGAAAGCAACATATTTAAATTAATCAAATAAATGTACTAAATAGCTTTCACAATATAAATAACTTGGAAAATGACAGTAAATATAATACTAGGTAACACGGAAGAGAGACAGCAACTTGTGCTAAAGAAAAGAGCTGAATCCAACCTTGACGAAGGCAACAAAAAAATGTTCAAATTGAAGATGGTTGTCCACTTGTTATCGAGCTCTCACAATCAGTGACCTAATCTAGAGAGAGCAATTACACTCCACTCTCTATAATAAAGTCTCCTGCTCACCTGTTTCCAACCTACATTCTGTTATTTTAGTTCTGGCTGTTGCCAGGTATCAGTTAGACCCAGTAGTTCATGTCCAGAACTGCTTGCACGTTTTGAGGTCTACGTTGGTGAAAATATCTGGCACTTTCGAAAAGTTTAAAAATCTTGAGATGAGAGCTCTATGCAAACCTAGCACAATGCAAAATGACCTGAAAAATCTATATATGTGCAGAGGACAATCTTGGATGTTTCTAGAATCAGATTGGAATAGTACTTAATATTAGTTACATGGTTTAGTGGTTACATAAATTATAGGACTTCTTAATTAATAAGAGTTATGTCATCTGCACATATTTACAAGTATGTTTACTAATATATGCTCCAAAAAAAAAAGTTTGTTTACTTGTATACATAAAAGTACTGGCAAGGAAGGCTCCAAATAATGAACATAATGTACAATATCTCCCTGTAAAGCCCACCACACCACGGCAATAACCTACAGGAAAACAAAAACTGATCAGCTTCAGGATTGAGATAACAAATTTGGAATAAAGCTAAGTAAATTGGCAAAACCTATTATGCCCACTTCTTTTTCTTGGACCGGAGTTGAAAAAGTTTATCCCTCCATTGCGCTGAAGTAATGAAAAGAAAATTTTAGCACACTCTTCGAGATAATTATCAGACATACAAAAAAAAAAAACTTCTAAAATACATCATATCAACTTAGGCCAAACCATCTCAACAACTTATGACATGAGAAACCTCGCAGAAGGAACATTGTGAAATGGTTATTTAATCGTAACAGTAGACCACGCACCAGATCACACAATATGTTGATAGGCAAGTGAATAATGGCATCAAAAGCACGAAAGATAAAGAGGGTAACTGACGAGGGTTATTTTGATTACCAGCATCCCTGTATCGCTCCTCGACAACTGCAATCAGCATGTTCCGGACCAGATTAAACTCTTTAGCCTCCAAACAAGGCTGACCACTGGGCCTGACAATGTTGCAATTCATCAACATCAGAATGACTATTTTGATTGAACCCACATAGGAAAAATAAAACAATCTGAAAAAAAATATAAATATTTGTGTCTGCGGCAAACACAGATTATTAAGTTAGCCCGCTAACAGATACAAAAGAAAATACAATGAATGTGTATAGAAAACCCACACGCCTAGTAATAGAAGGATCAAAAAGATAGTGAAGAGAAGAAAAAAAGAATGATTAGTTGCAAAACTCTGCCAGAGCGGAGCATTTTGCCAGATCACTTCTTCACAGATTAGAAATGAAGTTAGAACCTCTACCTATCAAGTTCCTGAAAGAGTGATCCATCAGATGGAGGGTGCCATGCTGCCATCTTAGATGGCTCCACAACTCTCATCCCATCACTATATGCGACATGTCTGTTCACTTGTATCGGCACCTGAAAAAATTATCAACAAAGAAGCAACATATGTGCATATAAGAGCTCCAATTAGGCTACAGCTGTAGCATGGTCAGACATGCACTGAATCTAATGTTGCCTCCATCAGCATGTACGTTCTAAAAGATATACAAATAAGATAATACTAACAATGTCAAAAACCACATCTTCCACCAAAATATGGAGGCAATGGGGGTAGATAGCAATTTTAATATTTCTCGACCATATATGAAATCGTATTTGGATGCATTACACCAAATATTGATCACTAGCTGGAAATCTGCTTTGAACAAAAATTTTTAGGCTTTTTTTGCTGCGATTAAGTCTCATTAGGTTCTATTGGATGTATAATGGTGCAGTTTGTTGGCTGACATGAGAAGTCCACTTTCCCTTATTCTCCTTGTTAGGATGTCACATGCTGACTGCTCAGACTTGGGTACAACTTACTCGTCGCTAAGACTAAGAGTTCCTGCAGAGAAGGTTCTCATTGTATTATAGCAACACCTAGATGTAGAAAGCTCAGTAGGATCAACATTGACACAATGCCTAAGGCTGCGGCAACAAAAGACAATCAAAGTTAAATCATAAGGCTTAGCTGGTGCCACTTCCAAGGAGAGTCAAGTCCACTAATAGATTCACAGAAATACATAAAGTTTTGCAGTTGACTAACTTGGTACTTGAATGAATATTACAAATAGTCTCTATGGACCATGGATTTAATTGGAAATGATTATCTATTGACGGGTTCAAAATGCTGGGAGTTCATGCTCTTGGTTCAAACATCCATTAGTCACTGTATCTTACTCTCTCCCTTCCTCTCTCCCAATTTCCCTCATTATTACTCCCTCCCGCTTCTTTGCCTCGTTATCTTTACTTCACTGCAATCCTTACGACTTTGCAATAAATTTCTTGCTGAGCAGTTCATATTATTGACTATTCTTTTTTTGCTGAGCAGTTCATATTATTGACTAGTCTATTTTTGCTGAGCAGTTCATATTATTGACTATTCTATTTTTGCTGAGCAGTTCATATTATTGACTATTCTATTTCTTGCTGAGCACAATTTTTTCATCCGCATTGGTCAATTGGTAACATCAGATGATGGTAGCTATTGATTAAACATAGCAGAACATACCTGGCATATCACAGCAATATTAATTGCATCAGAAGGTCGGAGATCAAAGCCGATTGTCTCTTTCTCATTTCCCACCTGCATGCACCCAAAATCTCTGATTTAGGGTTTTATTCCCAGGGGTTCAATTACCTTAAGCAAAACTAATTGAAATATAGGAACTTACCTTTGTAAGGTATAACTGCGCTAAGTACGCCCCATGTACTCTTTTGGTGACACGAACAAGTTGTACCTAAAGAAATGCAAGCCTCATATTTTATGGAATTTCAATGATCAATATCTTTCGAGAGATTATTTTACCATACACCCTATACAAACACATGCTCGAATATCACTCACCATGCAGGACTACCATGTCAGGAACAGATAAAAAGTACATGCAGGAAAACTATCTCAGATAAAAAGTTTACAAATGACGATAACTTCAGGCAGATTGTATCAACTTACTGAATATCCCATCTTTTCTATCATATCTTTCACGACTTGATATACAGTAGGCCTGGCCTGAAAATGTTAAAACAGAAACCATCTCAATACTCCAGAAGATCATATTCTGAAAACGGAAATTTTTAAATTCCATGACATATGAATACCGTAATCTTACAATCTGAACATTACGAACTGCAGCCATTAGCAGCACACTAGGCATCTCCGCTGGAAGAAGTAACATGGATGGTAACTCATGGGAGATGAGAAATGTGTCGTGAAAATCATAAACTTAATACGACACTTACAAACTATGATCGGAAGGAGGAGATCACTTCCATCTTCCATTTTCAGTACAATAGCCGGGTGAGGGGCATAGTCTGGCAGGTTTCCCCGATGAGGGTTGTTGTGAACACACCATAAATTTCTGCCATCACGCATTTTAATCACAAAACCATCTGAACCACTTTTAACCTCAACTGCAACAAAAAATGTGTAATCAGCCACTTATTATTCAATTATATTGTAACTAAATGAAACTTTTGACATTGTACACGAACTTAAATTTAAAAAAGCAAAGCAAATTTGGAAAACACAAGCCCCAACAGAAGTACAAGCCTTCCTATGGCTGGTGGCTCGAGAAGCAATCCTAACATGGGACAAATTACTCACATGGGGATGACAGGGACTGAGCTTCTGCTGCCTCTGCCATAAAGAAGGAGAATCTATGAAGCACATATTTATAGCTTGCACTTTCATGCAAGTAGTGTGGGACACAATAAGGGCAACAGAGAAAGCATTAGCAAACTACCCCAAGCCGGATAACATAAATACACCATGAAATAAAAATTATTTACAACGCAATATGAAGGATGGGGGATCTAAAATTAGAACCACAATAGGGGCAATACTATAGAACGTGTGGTTAGAAAGAAATAACAGAATTTTTAGGGATAAAATGTCTTCAGCTATGTCTTACTCAGCATATACTCAGGATGATATTTTGTGGTGGACATGACCACTATGAAGGGTGCGGATAGAGGGATGGGACAGTGACCTACCAAACGAGAGGCATGCAGAAGACTAAAGCTCACACAGACGGTGGACCCAGATATGTCAACCACAAACGAGGCTGACATGGAGGCCCTAGGATCACGAGGGCCAACAGTAAGGAAGAAGCTCTAGAGAGGAGGTTGTCGGAATACCTAACACATAGGCGGGCAACCACTTGGTTTTATTTTGATTTCTTTCTTACTTTATGTACCTTATTATATGTACTTGAGTAGCCCTCTATAGAAGGAGATGAACTCTTATATAGCATGTTTCATTAAGTGATTTTAATGGAATGCAAGGGAATATCAACCCACCGTTTTAACTCAAAAACTTAAAGTTAAAAAGGAAAAAACTAATTTATTTGCTATACTTGGTGCAGTACATATTGATTTTAAGGATAATGTTTCCAAGATCTAAATTTATGCAGATGCATCACCAGAACCTAGAACATCTTTTCCACTCTTCGGCCCATGACTTGTGGGACACAATCTATGAGTGAGCTACGGCCTATAGCTAATAAAAGAGCTTTCACTTCAGGCTAGGGCCTACAAGACTTTTGAGGAGGAAAAAATATGAATATAGATGCTGAAGAAGTAAAACTTTTAGTTAACACGGAATAGACCACTTTATCTGGAGGATAATATTTATCTATGAGGCGATTAGGCCCCTTGAATATAATCATGCACACAAAAGATAATGCAAAATTCACATAAAGATATGAGATAATTAAAAGAAATAACACCATTAAGTTGACTAACTGAATCACAATGGTGAACAATCAAGGTAAATACAATCAAGTTAGTTTGTTAGTTCAACATGCAAATGAGTGATTTAATTACTGGCAATGCCCAGTGTACACACTACACAATCGACCACTACATTTGTTTACCACAAAGATGATAATTATAAAAGTTATAACAGTTAAATAGAGAAGTTGTGATTTTACCCACATAATAAAATAAATATTCAAAAAAACTGGAAATATTAGGAATCTAATGCAAGATGACAGTCAGATTATATCTGAACCAATTTCCTGTGACCTGAGTTCACAGCAAGTGGTAAACATATTAGACATTATCTTGAACGAGTGAAAATGGTTCCAATGACAATACAAGTAAAAGAATTAGGTTTTAAATTGCTTACCAGCTTCCAGTACAGTAGAGTTCACGTAATCTTCATCACTCTCGTAGAAGTTCCTAGCCTTGCTGCCATTGCCATCAGAAGATGAACTGAAACTACACCGAACAGCTCCGCGCTTCCTTTCAAATGGGGTATATAAAGGAGAACCGACCATTATCATATCTCTGGACTTCCCTTTTAATCCCCAAAATCCAATACCGAGAATCCTAGTCTTTCTAAGAGCAGTGTTAATCAGGGGAACAAAAACTCCTGCATGCTTTGCATTAACAACAGGGCGGCAGCTAACAGGTCCCTCTAGGATCCCCATCTAGTTTTTCCTTAACAACAAATGAAGCTATAAGGATTTAGCAAGAAAATGAAATAAAAAGTAAATATTGCAAAACACAGGCAGCGCACCAAGTAATTCAGATAACCATATCATCAACATTGTTGAAGATAAAGTGATAGTGAGTAACCCTCCAGTATCCTATTTAAGATTTCCTTCCTGTAAAACTATCAAGCTGAGAAGGATGTAGCAAGAAAAATGTCTTTGATCAGCTTATAGTCAACATTGTCTGGAGTAAGCGATAAAAGCAAAAATCAGGAATCAATATTTTTAGAAGCTAAATAAGTAAAATCATAAACAGAAATAATATGCATGCATCCTAAGATATTTCCTATGGTAAATTAACTATCTGCACACAGTGAACAGTCTATTCATTTGAAACATTTAGGCTCAGGTTGATAATCTGATTGGTCTTCTTTGAGGCATTAACTATACATTAAACAACGCTGGATTATACATATGTAGCTCATTCCCATGCACACTTAAAAATCTGAGAGGTTTTGTGTTTGCCCTTTGGATAGACAAGTTACACACTTACACCACATATAATAGCTCACTTCAGTCAGTATTATAAACTTATACCTTGCTTTTGGCTTTATCATGTGCCGTAGAGTTAAATGCAAATGCTTATAGCAGTTCTGTTGGCTTTCCCATCTTTTGGACTCTTTCATTGTACAGAAGTTAAACGAGCTCAAACCACACGACCAATAAGCATGCTATGTAGGTTCAAATGACCCTCAAAAAGATGGTTCTCTATAAACATAAACTAAACATTGTTGAGGTAAAGTGATAGTGAATAACCCTCTAGAATCATATCTAGGTTTTCCTTCCTGTAACACTATCAAACTGACAAGTATGGAGCAAGAAAAATATGTGTTTGATCAACTTATAGTCAATGTTGTCTGGAGTAAGCGATAAGAGCAACAATCTGGAATCAATATTTGTAGAAACAAAATATGTAAAATCATAACAGAAAAAATAAATTTCCCTCCAAAAATAAAAAGAAAAAAAAATAAATGCATGCATCCTAAGATATTTTCTACAGTAAATTAATTATTTGCACACAGTGAACAGTCTATTCATTTTAATCATTTTGGCTCAGGTTGATAATCTGATTGGTCTTCTTTGAGGCATACAGTATACATTACACTAGATCAGACTACACATGCGCAGCTCATTCCCATGCAAAGCTAAAAATATGAGAGGTTTTGTGTTTGCCGTTTGGATACACAAGATACACCACTTATAGTAGCTCATTTCGATCGGTTTATTACACTTATACCTTGCTTTTTGGCTTTATCATGTGCCATAGAGTTAAATGCAATTGCTTATGGAGTTCTATTTGCTTTCCCATCTTTTGGACTTTCTCATTGTACAGAAGTTAAACGACTTCAAACCACAAAACTAATAGGCATGCTATATAGCTTCAAATGGCCCTCCAACAGACGGCTTGTCAAGAAATCTAGCATCATGACAACTATTCATGAATCTGACCAAGTTTTCCATGGAGCCTCGTGCACACAACCAATCACATTCCGATGTACAATGTTGATGTGCAAACTCATTCCAATGTATAATTAAGAGAATGACAGTTTTCATTTAGCTATAACGCAAACGCACAGATCGTGAATGCCAAATGTACTAAAAATCATCAAATTGACACTTCTCTACCAAAATTTGAATTCCATAACGATCTCCCAAAACCTCTGCAACTTAAATAAATATTTCAAATCTGTTTCTAACAAAATTTCCCTCTTTGGGTTAATGAGGAAAGCAAATGTGTCCCGAATTTCACATTGTTACTGATCCTAATGGCTGTGCAAGGCATAAAGGATTGAATGACAACTAAGTCCTCTACAAAAACTATGCTTACGAGAAAATTTGAGCACAAGGAACGTTAGTCTCACTCATTTCTTCCCTTTTTAATCTTAGAATGTAATCAGAAAACACAAAATCATTGAATTTTACCTGACCATTTATATAAAATTCCGTTCTTTCACTGTGACTTTTTCATATTTAACACTGATTTAAATTCTGATTAAAATTCACCAGTAATTGACCATGAAATCAAATAAATAAAAGCTGAATTTTTTGCGCTATTGTCACAGATAAATAGAGAAATCAACATTACATTACAAACCTAGAAATGAATTCACCTGAAACCCCCCAGACGACTCGATCTCCCAACCGATCCGCGCAAATAAAATCAACAAATTCCTCAAAATAATCAGGAGTTTTACGATCAAATCACAGCAAGAACAGTCAATCCCTCAGCTCCTAGAAAGAGAAACCGATGCCTAGAGAGAGAGAAACCCTAGACCTAACTTGGATCGCGGAGAAGGAGAAGGAAGAAGCCTGGATTAGAAGAAAAAGACTTCGAGCTTTTGGTGGATGCAAGCGGCTGGAGCGACGAGACAGCGAGTGACCTTTTTATGCGCCCAATTTGGAGGGCAAGTTCTTTACGCCCACCATTTTGCCAAGAGAGCCCCCTACTAAGCACTTAGAAGTTATTTAGGTGGGCTGAATTAACAAAAGGTGGGCCCATTCAGAATTTCCCAAAGGAGATGCTTATCCAGTGGAGTTTCTAAAGGAGCACACCAATTTTCCTAGTGATTCCAAAGTGGGCTCACTAGGAAAAATGGTGTGCGCCTATGGAAACTCCCGTATCCAGTTGCATTGTATGGACACGTGTCAACTCCTCCACAAACCCAGACATTTGGTCTTTCCGATTGAGTAACCGGCACCTGCAAGTTCAGCGAGAGAGTTCCACTCCGGCCGTTACCGGCCGTTTCTGGTTTTCGCGAACCACCTTTAAGCGAGCGAGTTCCACTCAAAAATGTATGTTTACTAAACAAAATAGTATGATCGTTTAGAATTTCCCCTCCATTTGGAAAATCTAAATGCCCACCAACTGGGAAATTCTAAATACCCACGAACTCAGAAAACAACTTCTAAGGCACTTACTTAGCAAAAAGATGGGCTCATTTAGAATTTCCCACCAGGAAAATCTATTTTCTTTTATTGTTATCCATATATTATTATTATTATTATTAAAAAACTTTATTCAAGATTACTGGCACCACATATAAAATTTATAAATCATCTTAGTCTTCAATATTGTACCTTTATTAAAAATTCCTATTCTTGATATGAACATTCGGTAGGTTTAGTTTAATTTTGCCAATTCTTACAAAATCTAACCGATTAGAAATGAGAACTAAAATTTCGTTTGGTTAGATTATTCAATTCCATCTTTTCAATAAAGATTATTTAAAAGGTTATAATTTTAATTGTTTTATAATTTTAATTATTTTAGTATATATATATATATATATATATATATATATATATATATATATATATATATATATATATATATATATATATGAGAAAACAGAAAATTTATCGGCGGCACTTAAATGGCTCAATAAAATTATTACACATTATACCATTTAAAGTAACAAATAAAACATCTCACTTAACCATTTTTTGAGTGGCGCCATGTGTAATAATTTTATTGAACCACCTAAGCGGTGGTGAAGAAACTCTCTCCATCGCCGGTAAAATTTCCATTTGCTCTCTCTCTATATATATATGTATTCATGTAGATTTTTTATGTTAAATATATGTATATATACATTTATTTATTTATGTAATTTGAAATAATTCGTTGGTTTGGTCCAGTTTCTAATTTCCAAATTCAAAACTGATTAAATTATCATATTTCTAATTAACAAATTCATGGTTCTATGTTACTTATTGGAATCAGTTTTAATCGGTTATTCAATTTTAATCGATTTCTGTTCACTATTGCTTCTTGGCGTAATGTTTCTTGAAATATCTAATCAGCAGTCTCAATGGGGAGCTTCCAAAGGAGCACATCATTTTTCCTAGTGAGCACAGATTTCCTAGTGAGCCCACATAGAATTTACTAAAGGGAGGATTTTTCTAGTGAGCATACTAAAAAATCCGAAAATACCTTTCACCTCTATTTATCATCCTCCTCTCCATCTTCTCTCCCATTTTCCACTCTAACTGTCTAAATCTAAAAAAAAAAAAAAAACCCTAATCCTAGCTTCTTTTTTCCTCTACCACTTCCTCTAATCCTCTCTTTCCCCTTTCTCTACCTCCTTCTCCTTTCAAATCTCCCTCTCTCTCCCGTTCCTTCTACCGCTGCCGATCGGACGTCACCACTGCCGCAGCCGATCGGACGCTGCCGTTTTCCCGCCGCCGTTGCCGCCTTCCCGCCATTGCTAGGTGAGATTTCCTAATCTAGTATTTTTTTTAAAAAATTTAGATTTTTTATTTTTGGATCAAACAACTCTTCAATATTAGAGTTTGGTAATTTTGTTGGATTGGAGAGAAGGAAGAGGGATTTGTTCAAGAGGAGTGAATTAAAATTCAAGCATGCCACCTACTCATGTTCATGGCTGTGTTAAGATTTTATTTGATATTAATATTGGTACTACATTTCAATTTTTTCTTGTTCGGACTTTGGACTGATGTTGAAGGGGGACTTGGAGGAGGGTTAGCAAAGGTATTTACTTGGAACATATTTGGCCACATATTCAAGGTTTATTAAGATACTGTGAGCTGCACATTGGCTGATTTTGGGGATAAAAAATGTTTATTATGATATTAGATTAGAACTTCCATTTTAAACCAACAAGCTGGTTTTGAAGATTAATTAATTTTAAGGGTTTAGTTTAAGGTTTTAATTCTCGAAATCAATATCTGTAACCATCCTAGCTAAGAATAGATTTACATCTTATATGAGACAATGAGCAGTATGATCTATAATAATTTCTATGAACTTAAACCATTGCTTGAGGAAACTGCGGTTAAAATTAATAATAACTAATAGCTAAGCGTGCTCGAGTCATAATAGTCCTAGGATGGGTGACCTTAAGGGAGGTTTCCGCTGCTTTGAAGTGTCAAAGATGACATCAGAGCTTAATAAGAATCCGAGGAAATGTGCATAACTAAGAGCCAACACCTAATGCACTGTTAAGTATTATTTTTAGCTTGAAAGACATCAAATTCTAAAGATGGGGAGTATGTAATATTCCTAGTTAAGAATATTCCAACGTCAGATATGAGACAAAATATAATATGTTTTATAATAATTTTCATGAAATCAAAAAATAATCATATAGCTTTTTTGGAGAGGAATTTGAGGTAGTCCTGTGATGGGTGACTCCGGGGAAGCTCTTGTTGTTTGGGGATGTTACAATTTCAGTATTGACTGATTATTTATAATATAAAAAATTAAGAATATCAGACTTATGTATTGGGGATGTTACATTGTTAATATTAATATTGATATTATAGGGTCTATATTGTATCATAATTTGATACAATGTTCATGATGCATATCAGTACTAATATTTAAAACCTTGGTTTAGTTATAATATATATTTTTTAAAAATTTCATTAGTTAGAGTATTACACATCGAACAAGAAACACAAACGGCAGAAAAACAAAATTATATAGTCTAAGTTCCAATCTTGGTCTACTTTTTTTTGAGTTCATGTATTTTTTGAAGTCTGAAACTGCAGTATCTTGATTGTTATAATATTTTTTTAACTGTCATGTTTAGATTAGTAAAACGCTAATTTCACAGTCATATTTACATATGTATACTGTCAATTTGCAATTCAGTTTGTCTAGCGCGATTATTATATTAGTGGCTTAATTGTAGAGCATAATGTGTTTACTGATATGAATTTTATTTTGTATTGGCAGAATAGATGTGGAGTGGTTAAAATAATTTTATACCATCAACCACATCGCATGCACATGGAAGAAGCTAGAGCACAACTTCAGAATATATAGGAAGTCATGGCCTATCTCTAGCAACCTAGCAATCTCAAACGATCGATTTCTCTCAAACTTGCGAAAATTAAAGTTGTGCAAACTGGTTGCACTCAAGCAGAGGAACAAGTAGAGAAACAAGTAGAGGAACAAGCCACTCCTGATACACCCGATACAACGAGAACGACTCGAACCACACGTCAACGTCAACCCCCAAGCAAGACACTTAGACAGTGATTAGTTTAGATTCTAGGTGCCATGATATCTCTAAATTTTTATTAGAGCCCATAAATTTAATGTTCAACTTTTATCATGTATCTTTATGGATATTGTAAGAAACTCGAAGACAATGTTAACTGGCTTTCAAGAAATGAGTGACAGCGTTTTTTGTCATACTTTATAATATTTTGATGCGGGTTTATTTTTTGCTTGTACTCGATCAAAATTTTCTATTCTTGGATGTCTATGACTTATTATGTATATTTGTACTGCAATCGAATTGATTTTTATGATTGGGTGTCCAGGATTTAATATGTATAGTTGTACTGCAATTGAATTAATAATTTTTATTTTAATGTTTAATTATTTGATTAAAAATCATATTGATATGGAGCTGTACAAGAAAATATATTTATTGAAAAAAAATAAAATAAAGTAAAAAAGAAAATGGAAATAAAGAAAATGCACAAGAAAATATATCATTATATGTTTCATCTAATTTATCTTTGAATTGAAATGAAATAGTGACTAAGGAAAAAAAATTGTTTGAGTTCGAAATTTAATTAGATTCATAATAGTTACATTTGTAATAGTTACACTAGAAAATATATTTATTTGGAAAAATAAAATAAAACAAGAAAGAATTTGCTGTTGACAGGAATCGAATTCAAGACTAGAAAATATATTTATTTGGAAAAATCAAATAAAATAAAAAAGAATTTGTTGTTGACAGGAATCGAATTCAAGACGCTCACATGTGAGATAAAGATACTCACCACTATACTACAATGACTTCATAAATAATAAAACGGAAAAAAATCTATTTATAATTGTCAGGACTGGAAGTCCGGATAGTGGGATTCCATCCGGACAGATATTGGACCGTCCGGACTTTTAGTATGGACTTTGCGTTTTTTTGGATTCATAATTTTTTTTCAATCCGCACAGTTTCTAGAGTTTTTGAGTAAGCAAAAATCTAATAAAATCAATTTTCAAATTTAATTTGTAAGATAATTTAATATAAGAGAAGATTTGATAGAATAGTTTTGAGTTTTAGGTTTTTTTTTTTTTTTTAATTTGGGTTATCTGTAGTTTTAGAAGAGAAGGAGAATAGAGATTGAAGAAAAGACATTTTAGTCAAAAAAATCGATGGCAAACTTGTAATATGCATGAAGTTTTTAAGTGGGCTCACTAAGCAAAATAGTGTGCCCCTCTAGAAACTCCCGTCTCAATGTCGAGGGCCCCGCCCGCTCTGAATAATCTGACCCATTAATGAAATGGGCTTTTGAAATGGTCCCACAGTCGCACCCAGTTCTCAGGAATGCGGGACCCACACCATAAATTTCTCCACTCCAGAAAGTTGCGCATGGGGTCTCTCGTTATGTCTCGTCTAAAATACTCAAATTATTGGTCTCTAATAATTCCAAAGTTGTGTTTTTTTTATATAATTTATTTCATTGGATTTGGTAGAAGAAAATTCGTAGACATGCTTCTACTTTACTTTGTTATTGCTCTATACTATGTTGTAATTTGAGCCATTCGCCATGATATATATATATATATATATATATATATATATATATATATATATATATATATATATATATATATATATATAAACGAGAAATTAACCTGCGGTGAAGAGAATTTCTTCAGTAGCACTTACATGGCCTAATAAAATAATTATACGTGGCGCAACTTAAGTAACAAATAAAAGAACTCGCCTAACAGCTCTTACGTGGCGCAACTCACAGCCGGTAAAATTTCCATTTCCTAATATACATATATATATATATTTTATATATATATATATATATATATATATATATATATATATATATATATATATATATATATATATATATATATATATATATATATATATAATACATGTGACGGACACGAACACAATCCAGTCCATGTAGCTATGAACCACATTGCCACCTGCATGTTAGACATTTAAAAGGCTAAAGCAGAGAAAACCAAGTATCAATTTTTTTCCAAAAACTCCCATAATTTTTATTTTTTATGTTATGTAAACACTCACAAAGTTTTAAATTTAATGGAAACTCCCGGACAACGTAATGGAAAGTTTAATTGATTGATTTAAAAATACATTAAATATTAACACTCCAATAATTTCAGATATACATTTTATGAATAAAATATACTAAATCAGGATGTGAGTATTTAGAAAGGTTGGAGAGTGTTATTTAATGTTTTTTTGAATCTATCATTAATCTCTCCACTAACATCATTTAGAGGTTTATGTGAGATTTGAAACCTCATGCATGGGGATTTATACAATATAAAATAGTTCATAGGAATTTCTGAGAAAAACATGATACTTTGTGGGGATTTCTAAAGCACGGTAATATTCTCAAAAAAGTTTTTATGTAACTATCTGCATTAGTAATAATTAGCTGTTGGATTAGTAGCGATATTGCTATAACAATAATCTCATTACTTACTATAATAAAAATGGAACATACATAACCTGTACATGGAGGATTAGTGTCATCCTAGGATTTGGCTAAACACGTACGTATTGGCCTTAAACCAATGTACAACTGATCCTAATACTCTACTCGATCGATTGCTTTATATGATCGTATTTTCCTCTAATTAAAGCTCGGCAGTGACCTAACCATTTGCATGCTCGCCTGTGACATAAGAAGTGCATGATAAAGGCACGAGACAAAGCCCTCGACTTCTCAAGTCTGCCTCACGTCCATTTCTCTCATTGCTTGAAGCCTGGATCATCAAATATTAATTAATTAGAAACGAAAAAAATAAATATATATGAAAGCAGAATTACTTTTTAAAACTTAATAATATAGCGCTGCATTCGTCCTTCGTGATTTTGTAGAGGTTGTTCTCATTATTTAATTAAAAAATGGGTTGAAGTTTAAAAAAAAAAAAAAAAAAAAAACTATTTTTACTGGAAACTTTTAGCGTAAAGCGATTGTTATGGGGATTTTTCTTCGAATATACAATATAGATAACACATATTGTTTTTTTTTTTTTAATAAAATATTACATGCTTTCCATTTCGTAGAGACATGTAAAGAAAAGATAATTAGTAATTTAATAAATTATGTTTTTGAAAACAATGAAAATCATGCGTAAATTAAGGTGTGCGTGCATACAATGTGACGTTGTGTGGAAGTGTCAATAAGCCTAATATTTTTTAGGACAAGCCAAGAAGCCTAATTAGACATATATATCTACAATTTAAATAATGTTGGGAATCAAATCTCTCAATCTAATAAAAAAACACTATGAGATCAACATATCGAGCTCATTGAGATTGAAATTAAACAATCATAAAAGGAAAAGCTCTAAGAATTGCATGGTTTGGTCGACCAACCTCGACATACTCCATGATATATAACTAAAAAGATTTCAAGGGCAGATTCAAGTATCTTTCGACCTCTCTAACTCATCATAACTTCTCTCATAACTATTGTGAAGCTCCTATTTCTCATCTCACATATAATAAATATATATAATATTATAATTCAAACTTTAGTAGGTTAACATTATTTTCATCTACGTGGTATCCCAAAAAAAAAAAATTACTAGTTATTTAGCTCCAAGTCCAACTGGGACATATTGTGATCTCAGATCAGATATGGTACTTATAATAGATGCGAGACACAAACAATAACAACAACAACAATAGCAACAAACTTTTTTTATCCCAAGTTCATTGGGTAGGCTATATAAACTAAAAGCGAATCATGCTTGATTGATCATATGAATGCTTTTACCCTACTCATTTCTATAGAGCAATATGTCTTTATTTAAGCCTTTAGCATTAATATTTTTTTTTATAATCTCTATCCATATTTTCTTTGATTATTCCTTTACTTTTTTAACTTGTCTTATATTGATAAGCTCCACTTGTCGAGCTAATGCATTGTACGTATACGTTATAAATGATCAAATTATATATTATATGCAATTTTCTCACATCTTTTCACTATACAGGTTACGCCTATATTAGAAAGAATATCGTGCAAGACACAAACCCACAAATAATAGTTTTTTGATGGGGATTTCTACCAAATGAATATCATATAGTTAATTTCTAGAAAATGTAGCCTTTTGAATAACGCTAAGCTGTTCTATCAATATTATACTGTACTTACGATTTCAATTATTAAGTTTTTGACATTGCAATTACTCTTAATCTTCGATTGACAAACATATCATCTAAACACCCAAAAAAATGAAGATGAGAAAGCTGCATTTACGTATGAACTTCACGAATGATTCATCTTATCCCTTTTTTTCCAAGTGTTTAATTAGGAAATAATTGAGTGTGCATCGATACAACTTTCTTACCTCATCTTCTCTTCTCAATCTTTTTGAAGACTTCATGTAAGGGACACTTAGCGTCTGCAAAGCATAAAAACACACTAAATTGATGTTAGAGCATGCAGTAGAATACAAAGCCATTTACTTGTGCAAAGTTTTCATGTAAACGGGTTAATTACCTGGACTTGTTCTTGGAGGAATTTTATATATCCAATGGCTTCTGTTAGCACAGATGCTGTATCAGTCTACAAATTGATTCACCAAATATATTGAGTTAGCAACAACAGTAACTCGATAAGGATATTCACAAAGATACATGTGAAGGTAAAATTTTCAGCAATACCTTCTATTTCCTCATTTACTTTCTACAGAATCTAATATTTTTGGTGAAATCACCATAACAAACCTAAAAATTAAGTGTATGCTAAAGAATACTCATGCGACATATATTTTATTATAGACTCAATTATTTGGTTATAACTAGAAATTAATCCTTTTAGGACCTTCTCTTGGTAGCTAGTATACTGCGAAGATGAGATCACTATATGTTACCTTGCCAAAAGGTGCCACTAATTGTTGAAGAGCGGCAATTCTATCTCCCAACTTCTCCTTCCTCACCTGATTTGTGTAACAAATTTTCACGAAACAAATAAAATAAAGCAAGTAATATAAGCACATCTTGCACTTGGGTCTTCCATAATTATATATGTATATAAACAATTTTTTCAATTGAATCCATACCTTCAAAGGAGAGAATTTTCTTGATCCTTGTGATGTTTCCTGATCCAAAATGCTATTAGCTTTCTTGGGTTCCATAATTTTACTCGCTGAAAATAGTGAAGGAGATTTTAATTTATTCTATCTTATCTTGTTGAGGGAGATAGTGTCCCAGATTTTATTCTGATAAATATACTTTTAGGTGCTAGAACATCCCTTTGGATCTTTATATACTTACGATATCTTTTCACCCTTTTCTTTGAGAAAAGATGGTGTTGACTTTTAAAGCATCTTGCACTGAAGGAGGTGTGCTCCAAACATTAGCAAAAAAAGCGATATCCTTACAAGATTTTGTTCTTTGGTGAAATATCATAGTTAAAAAAAAAAATAAAAAAATAAAAAACTTTCGATAATTAAGTAAATTAATTTTTTCAATATATTTCAAAAGCAACTGACAACTGTTGAAAAAGAAGAAAATGATGATCGAAACATGTCCTTACGGTTCCTCCCCGTTTATTTTCTATCTTTCTATTCTCCCTCTCAGTGCTCATGCTAAAGGTTTGAAAGCAAACAGAAAAAAAACTAAATTGGTAAGTACAATAATTGGTTAGTGCTTAATCTAAGGGGCTTCTCACCTTGTGTTGGTAGTTAGATAGCCCTTGGGTTGGCCCTTCAGAGTGGCCATAGCCAAAACATGTCAAATTGTTCTCTCTAGATACTGGTATAGCGTTAAGTGAACTTGGTTGGCAAAGGGTCCAATAATCCGTAGCTGAAGTCGAGAGATCTATAGCCTGAAGATCCATGCTTAGAGAGACTGAACCACCCAAGCTCGATAATGGTGGATTAGAGCTAAAAACATTCTTCATGGGAAGTACTTCACTGAAACTAGATGATGAGCTGATCTCTTCGAACAACAGTTCACTGCTCGAAGGATCAACTCCACCAGAGACTGAACAAGGAAAGCAATAATCTTTGACTGAAGAACTCGAGAGCTCCTCCTTGATCAATGCATACTGCTTCATGTTGTTCTTCTCATCGATAGTTCTCATGTTAGGAAACCCTAGGTCTTGGACCATAGGAAGTAGGCTCACACTTTGATGCTCTCTTGGAAGAACTCCATTTACGGTTGATCTGTAAATGCAATGAATCCAAATTAGGACATTATTATCTTTGCATTGTATATATAACTGCAATAAAATGTTGAAACCTATTAACTTAATCCGAATATGGGCATAAAACCTAGAATTTTTTATGTCTCAAACATTTCCTACAAAAAAGGCATTCTAGGGTTTCTCTGAAGCTTAAAATCCTTAGGATAGAAGAATTACTATGTCCTTTCCAAGAAAGAGAGGAGCATATCCAGAGAGAAACCAGCAAAACCCTAGAAATTAAGATATTGTGAAATAAAATCAATAGCAGCTATAATTTGAAAGCCTAAAATATCCACCAGCCAATATAAAATGAACCCAACAAATGAAATTAAATCTGTACTGCTAGCCAAACATGGGAAATTAATGGAAATTAAATTCCTAAAAAAAATGGAAATCATCGTTGTTTTCGGACTTACAGTGAGAAGTTTTGGTCCCAATCATGGTCCCCTTCACTAATAACACTAAGGATGGATTGAGGGATTGTGGATGAGAAACCAAGCAGCAGTCCTTTGTTATTCTGATAGTGAGAGTACTCCATTTTAAAAAGCTTGAGGCTCTTTTAAAATGAGAAGAGAGAAGGTGATGTAGAGAGCTTTTGGAATCTTAGACTCCACTCAAAGAAACATGCATGTTAGATTTCAATGATGCCCATAATGAGCCTTTGAAGACTTTTCAAGTGCTGATGCTCACTTTTCACTTTACTTTCTCTTGCATGTGTCACTTAAGATATATGTAAGCCCACAACTCTCCAAGCTTGCGAGAAAGTATGGAGAGAGCTTTCCCTTGAAGTCTTTTGCAGTCCCTGCAATTACAGGGAGATGATTATCCTTCCATCATGATTCTCATGTTAAAAGAATTTCAGTTCCTTAAGTGCAAAGTCTCTCCCTCTCTCTCACTCTCAAACATGCACACACACTCACACGCATGCACATGCTGCTGAACATATAAATCACAAAGAATCTCCACAAATCAATATTGATTTGTATATGTAATATTATTGTTTGTTCTATCATATCACATTAACGGAATGCAGTGGACACTTTTCTACCATAAGGGCTCAAAAGAAAAATATTGATTTATACCTGATTCAATCTAGCTAGAAAAATTGAACTAAGGACTTTTTTTTTTGGCTATTCATGTAGATTACAACATAATTTCACAAAACACTATTAGCTTCAATGCTGTGAGAAATTAAACTCCCAAGTAGGGATGATAATGGACGCGTCTATGAATCAATTTTTAGCCCGTCTAATACAAATTTTTGAATTAAAAATGAAAATTTTATTTTCCTAATTTAAAATTTTGTATAGAGCCAAAATTTGGCCAGTAGACGTATCCATTACCATCTCTACCGTACGCTCTAAAATTGTAGATTTTCTTACATTACCAATTTACTTTTAAGTTACAACAATAAAAAGAAAATTACAAAGAAATTCAAGATTATAATAATAGGGAACGATTAATTTCGTTTCTCTTTTTAATTTCTGTGGGTTTGGCAGTGGTGGAACTTACTTCTGCACTCTGTTGACGATCTAAACGTCGCGTTGGTTGATTTCTCCGGAGAAGGGGAGGAAACTCCGCTCTTGGAATTTTTCCGTCACTATGTTTCTTTTCGTTTAGGACTCTCCTCTCTGAGAATTTCTCCGCTTTGGAAACTCTGTTTTTTCTGGAGACTCCTGCAGGGTGCACCTGTGGATTACAACCGCAGATGCACCCGCGAGATGCCGAACAAAAAAGAGAGGATCTCTCTATGTGCGCACATGTAGATCTGTCAGCATACTAATCTTTCCCGTGCACAGATCTCTCTTGTTTTGAGCCAGGGTGCTGTCCTGATGGGTGCGCGTGGGATGAATGTTTTAAAGCTCGACCCCCGTGTAACTCGTCGAAGGGGCATATTTAACTATATTGGATTAGTTATATTTATCTAATACTCAAGAGGATTCCAAAAAAAAAAAAAAAATTAAAATATCAAACTCAAACATTATACACAAAATTCAAATACATCCGAAAGAAGAGAAAGATGTTTTATTACGGAACAATTATCTTCGATATCATGAAATGTGTTCAAAATACACATCAATTGAAGATAAATCCAATCAAATTTTCTCTAGTGAGAATTCAAAACGCATGGTGCATGATGATACTTCACTGTTCGTGCAACAGATATGTGTCAAGCTCAAACTCAAGTTGAACCCAGCGACAAACTCAAGATCGTTAAAAAACACTCATAAATTTTGAAGTCCGCATTGGTTATGAGGCTCAAGCAGTCAAATGCGAGACCCAGCTTAGTATGAATCAGATAATGTATAAGGCTCAACCCAATCTTGACCAAATCAGATGAGAGACTAAGCCCATGTGAACCGAAGCAGACAAAGGGTTCAACTTTACATAAATCACTCAGTATATGATCCTGCAATCTGAGGAATTTAGAACGGCCCACCCAAGAGGTAGGGCCGATATTTTAGGAAGGCTCTTACTTTTGCACGAACCACCGAAGAGATAGGGTCTATATCTGTATTTCAAGATAACTCATATTTGTTACAAAACCAACATGCAATGTTCGGCCACACTCAGCTTCCAAATGCAACCCTAAAGAAGCTATCATGCACGAGGAAAGTGAACAAAATCCTCCAAAGCAGTACTGGATTCGGTTCCGCCATATGAGGTTATATCCATTATCCAAGTAACAGCCAATATGGCAAACTACAACAACATATGAATGATTTAAAAATAAAAAAAATGGACAACACTCCTCCCAGTCTCTGAAGACACTTCAGCCTAATACGGGCTCAGTAAGTCACCAAAAAGTTGATTCTTTCATCTGCATTAAGAATTAATTCAACTGGGGGTAGTGAATGAAATCCACAAAGTTTCTAAGACTTCCCCTTTTCCTCATAGTATTGTGAGACTTGCAGCATGGCAATCAACTAAGTTAACAGAGCTCTATTCTGAGATAAACATCAATCTTGACAAGAGATCTCTCGTAAATTCAGCTAAGCTAAAACCTAGTTAGACTTTCTAGTTTTGCAGTTGAAAATATTCTTACTCAATCGAGCAAAATGCGCATCTTGTCATCCATCCAAAAGATGAAGATGTGCAACTTAAACTATTACAACAATATTTGTATTCGATTATAAAAACCCGTGGAGTTTACTAAAAATTTCATGACAAACCTGTCACAATAATATTTTTTATTCAATTATAAGGATATATTACTATCCAAAGCTGCTAAAGTAAAGGGAAGAGGGAACGTTTGGCATTTAAAACCAAACAAAATTCTCAACAACTTATTATACTGAAGGAAATAATATGGCTAGCCCAATTCAAACGGTAGTTGGTAAAGACAAATCAAACCCGTTGATAATTGGAAGTTTGCTAAAAATCTCATGACAAATCTATTATAATAGTATCCTTATTCGATTATAAGGATACATCATTGCCCTAAGCTGCTAAGGCAAAGAGAAAAAGAAAGTTTGGTATGTAAGCCTAAACGAAATTTTCGACAACTCACCATACTTAGGAGAATAGCATGGCTAGCTTAACTCAAACGGTAGTTGGTAAAGCCTAATCAAATCCGTTGATAACTGGGGGTTTGCTAAAAACCCTAATCAAATCAATCCCCTGTCAAGTTAAGATTTTACGTTTGACAATAAAACTTTTCTAATCAATTTTCTCTAGTAGAGTCAGTAAGTCTCTAAAATATTTGTCACGTTAAAATCATACCTCTGACACCAGAATACAAAAGCAAATCAGTTATCTTTATAAGATAAAATCCGATCAAATCTCCTGTCACGTTAAGTTTTCACCTCTGACAACAAGACTTTTCTTGTCACTTTTCTCCAGCAAAACCAGTGACTCTCCAAATTATTTGTCACGTTAAAATCATACATTTGACACCGGAATACATATCAAATCAATTATCCTTATGAAATCAAATCCGATCAAATTTCCTGTCATGTTAAACTTTCACTTCTGACAGAAAAAAAAACTCACACTTCATCAAGTCCAACATTACAACCTCTGATGAACTTGTTTTTAATATCGTTAAGTTAAAAAAAGTTAAAATTTTTACCTCTGATGAAAATCATCTACCTATCAAGTTGACAGTTACCTTTAATAATTAAATTCCAAGGCTGAACACGTTAACAGTCACCTCTGTTTAGTCAGCTAGTTTTTCACGACCAGATCCTCTGAATAGATTGAGTTTTGAGGCATGTTTAATGATAGCTTTGTCCTCACTCAAATCCAATTATACTAGATGTCATTGAACGAGTAGATTAAACAAATTAAACCCTATCTCTGTTTAATCAGTTTATTAATATCAAGTCCTAAATCTCTGAATAGAATGAACCATAAGACATGTTTAATGATACCTGTCTTTCCTAATCCGTCATACTAGATGTCACTGAACGGTTAGGATTCTATGAGCACTTAACATCATATCTCTACTTGTCATCTAATGAGCATGTTAATATCATACATCTACTTGTCATCTAATGAGCACGTTAACATTATACCTCTACTTGTCATCTAATGAGCATGTTAAAATCATATCTCTACTTGTTATCTAATGAGCACGTTAACATCATGTCTCTATTTGTCATCTAATGAGCACATTAAAATCATACATCTACTTGTCATCTAATGAGCACGTTAACATCATACATATACTTATCATCTAAAAAGCACGTTGACATTATACCCTGCTCATCTTCCATAAGACACGTTAATAATTACCCATGTTTATCAAATTCATCACAGGTTGTTTGTCATGCCCTCAGCCTCTAAACAAAACATCAAAAATATTTTTACATGCAGACAATAAATTTTTTGAAGTAAAGCTGCAAGCAAAAGTTTAGCAGGGCCGCACAGGTACAATAGCCAGCATCAAGAAAATTCATTAAAAGTCTAGCTGGGCCGCACAGGTAAAACAGCCAGCATCAAGAAAATTCATTAGAAGCAGCTGAGCCGCACATGTACAATAGCTAGCATCAAGAAAATTCACTAGAAACAATCTCTGATACATCAGGAAAGTTCAATAGTATTCCTCCAACAAAGAAAATCCGAGATAGCGATTTCTAGAAGATGGTTCATAGTACACCATGAAATCACGCTACACAATGAAGACTACAGAGCCAAAATTAAAAGAGTCCAAAGTGTTTCGAAATTTGTTACAAATCAAAACAAAATTTCAAAAACTTTGGAGGGGTTATATAGACGACAAAAAAAGAAAGAAAATAAAAGAAAAAAGTGTCGTAGTGCACCCGTAGGGTGCTACCCGCGGAACGCACCCGCGGGTGCTACGCGCGGGATTCACCCGCGGGGCGCACCCGCGGTTGTCACCCGCGGGAGCATCCCACGGGGTGCAACTACGAGGTTCACCCCGCGGTGCTTCTGTTATGTGGATTTGACCAGATTTTTAGGGGAACATTTACCCAATCTCGGTGTTTCTGTTACGTGGATTTGACTTGGATTTGAAGGGAACAATTACTACTCAATATATAAAAAGAGGGCAAAGTCTAGAGAATAGGGGATTCTTTTTTAAAAAGGGAAAATCTCATAGTGTCTTCTTCCGGAGTCTCCAGAAAAGACAGAGTTTTCAGGACGGAGAAATTCTCAGAGAGGAGAGTCCTAAACGAAGAGAAATATGGTGACGGAAAAATCCCAAGAGCGGGGTTCCCTCTCCTTCTCCGGAGAAATCAAACGATGCGACATTCGGATCGTTAGAGTACAGAAGTAAAACTCCACCGCTGCCAGATCCACAGAAATTAAAAAAGGAATCGAAATTAATCGTTCCATATTCTTGTAATCTTGAATTTCTTTGTAATTTTCTTTTTATTGCTGTAATTCAAAAGTAAATTGGTAATGTAAGGAAATGAACAATTTTCGGACGGACACCTACACCCAACTTGCCATAGGTAGGGAAAATAAGTACAATTTATTCTATACGAGAGCGACTTACTTGGCCATATATTGTTGCAGATTTTATATAATGCTATATTAAACTATTAGTTATATATGGTTTTCATATGTAATTAATTATTTATAAAAGTAGGGAAGCAATGAATATAGCTATCTTAAATGGAATTATGGCAGACATGTACTAGTAGCTCGTAGAAAATTATATATAATAAATATAACATCCATAAAAGTCGATAACCAAATTTCTGGAGGAAATTATGTAATTATCCTAGAGAAATAATTTGAGCAGGTAAAGGATAATCCAATTATCAAGAGCACAATCAGAAGTATTTTTAAAAATTGACTTTCTAGATTGTTAGATTAATAATATTCAGAAAGTTCCTTTTTTTAATAACATAGTAGTCAAACAAAAGTAACCAAGAGACTAGCTAAATGGTGTCTTAATTAGCTCAATGCATGATTTATCCAAAAAAAAAAAAAAAAAAAAAAAAAGTATTTGGCGAGAAGTAGCTGATCAATATGGATATACTCCTATATATGCTAATTAATTAATTTCATCTGATGATCCGGTGAAGATTAAATCTACATTTAATTAGCTAAGATAATCTGTCAAATTAAACAAAGAGCCTAAATATATTAGAAACTAGCTAGTAAAAGTATTGGCCCTACAAGGCTTTATGTCATTGAAAAAGAGATTTGGACTGCAAGAGTATGGGCAAAGACTGCCTTTGCTTTATGCAGTACTGCTTCCTTTACCGATCATGGAGCATGCTGGTCAGTTTCCTACAATTAGAACTCAACAAAACACCATTTCTTTATAGAGTAGCTTCTTCCTCTAGGCTGGCCTCGGCCTTCCCTCTTCAACCCAACGTTGCCCAAACAAACCTCACTGCTCATTAATTAGTTGCATTTATCATCTCCAATCTCTATGGATGCTACCAAAAGCATGACAAACCTTCACCGAAGCAAATATATTTCATTATATATATGAGATTACTGTCCTTCACCGAAGCAAATATATTTCATTATATATATGAGATTACTGTATATGAGATGTGTATATGAGATGACAGTTCAAGTAAGTTAGCAGAGAAAATACAATGAACTCCTCATCTTTTGCACTGAATCACATAAGGGTTCATCTTGAATGACTCACAAATTCTATGTCCAGCCTCAGAACTAAGGCTCTAGTAACCGCTATAGTTAGCCTATCATTCTCAATAAACATAATCTCGAGTCACCATGCAACATGCTTCGTCTGTACGTCCAACAAATTTTTAAGTAGAAATTTCCTCCCATAAGAGAGAACTTGTTGCATGAGCCAGTACTCAGTTGGCAACATAGTTAAGCCTGAATTTTTGAACCTTCGATAATTCAATCTGTCCCCTTTCTAGTGAAGCAAATCTAGCGATCATACCATACATTTACTCATTTAGTAGTCACAGCTGGTAGCTGGGGCACCAACAAAATTTTATTTTAATTTAATTTGTAAATTCAAACTCCAAATGATATATACTTGAAAGGATTTGATAAGATTTAACACTTCGACACAAATGCTTAGCGTAAGAGAACTTAATTCTTTATCTTAATACTTCATAATATAAACATAAATCAGGATATTCGAATAAATAATTCATCACAAATAATTAGATCGAAAAGATAGTGTACCTGATATGGAAGACATAATTTTTGATGAAGAGATTGAGAAACACCAAACACTTTGCTTCTAAAAATTGGTTTCTCTCTCTTAACCCTTTCTTTTCTGTCACAGACGTTTTGATAGAGAATTTTTTTCTGTAACCCTAGGAGGTAGAGAGAGGACCTATTTATATATTTCTAACTTTAATCTGGTACGTCCATCAAGTACCTAAATAAACGGTTGAGATTTGTTCCACTATTAAATAGGAAATATGAGCCAATTAGGAAACTATAATTATATTAATATAATTATTAATATATATTTATTAAGTCCAACAATTTGGGACACATTCTAACATTCTCCCACTTGGCCCGACATTCCAAACTTAACTTTAACAGTGTAAACATTAGGCGCGCAAAACAAATCTCTCGAATATTTTTCATAATTAACCTCAATATAATAAATCACTTAATACGGATTATGGCGGTCATACACTTTAATATTGCATACTCCCTTCCATATACCACTACACTAGCAATTCATCTTATAAGTGATATATAAATATCATAAAGGTCCACAATAATGCCTTATAGACATATTTATTTCTTATTTAATAACATTAGGTGTACACAATCATAATAAACAAGAAAAATTATCAATATGTCAGAAACCTTTTATTGAGCTCAAGAGTGTTAAAACATCATTACAGTCAATCATCAATACAATCAAGACTTATTCTCTGAATATGTTCCTTAAATGTTTTTGGTTGCAAGCCTTTAGTTAAAAGATCTGCAATCATGAGATCCGTCCTAATATGTTCAATGCACACTCTTTGTTTCCGAACTTCCTTTTTTACGGCAAAATATTTCAACTCCATATGTTTAACACCCTTAGAGTACTTGTCATTCTTGGAGAAGAAAACAACTACAGAATTATCACAATAAATTTTCAGCGGCTTAATAATGGTGTTGACAATCCCAAGCCCTGAAATAAAGTTCGGCAGCCATAATGCATGAATGGTAGCTTCAAAACAAGCTACAAATTCTGCTTCCATAGTGGATGAAGCAATGGTAAATTGTTTGGCACTTTTCCATGAAATTGCTCCTTCTGCCAGTAGAAACAAATAACAAAACGTTGACTTTCTACTGTCAATGCATCCTGCGAAATTTGAATCCGAGTATCCCACTTATAATGGACTAGATTTTCTATACATGAGCATATAGTCCTTAGTTCATTGAAGATATCTTAATACTTTCTTTGCAGCTTTCCAATGATCCATACCAGAATTACTTTGATATCTGCCCAGCATTCCGACCGCGAAGCTAATATCGGGTCTTGTGCATGTTTGCAAATACATCAAACTGCCAACAACAGAAGCATATGGAATAGATTCCATTTCTTTACGTTCCACATCATTCTTTGGACATTGCACAAGACTAAATTTGTCACCCTTTTGTATTGGAACAACTCCTGCAGAACATTTATTCATATTAAATCTCTCAAGAATTCTTTCGATATATTTTTTCTGAGACAATCCTATCAGTCCTTGTGATCTATCTCGGAATATCGAAATTCTTATGACAAAGGATGCCTCTCTCATATCTTTCATTTCAAAATTCTTAGAGAGAAATTTTTTAGTTTTATGCAACATGCCTAAATCATTAGCAGCAAGTAGAATATCATCAACACATAGGACTAAAAATATAAACTTACTCCCACTGATTTTTCGATAAATACACCGATCAACAGTGTTTTCTTCAAAACCAAAAGATGTAATGGTATCATTAAACTTAATATACCATTGTCGGGAAGCTTGTTTAAGTCCATATATTGACTTCTTAAGTTTACACACCATGTGACCCTTTCCTTTTCCTTCTATGAAAAAACCTTCAGGTTGATCCATATAAACTTCCTTCTCAAGATCTCCATTAAGAAATGCAGTTTTCACATCCATTTGATATAGCTATAAATCATATTGAGCCACTAATGCCATAATTATTCTTAACGAATCTTTCTTTGAGACAGGTGAAAAAGTCACTTTATAATCAATGCCATCTTTTTTAGTATAGCCCTTGGCAACAAGTCTGGTTTTATATCGTTCAATATTCCCATTCGAGTCATGTTTGGTCTTAAAGACCCATTTGCATCCGACTCGTTTAGATCCTTCAGGCAAATCAACGAGATCCCAAGCTTTGTTTTGTGCCATTGACTTCAACTCATCTTTCATGACATCAATCCATTTATCAGACTTATCACTTTCTATGGCTTGTGAAAACGAATTAGGATCCTTAAAAATGCCATAACTAAATTCTGACCCTTACAAATAAACCACATAATCATCAGGAATAGCTGGCCTTCTTGTCCTTGTAGGTTTATTCAAAACTACTCCTCGTGGTTCATTATTGTCGGTTAGTTGGAAGTTAGTTTCTTCATGAGATGCTTCTTCATTCAAATGTTGTCCATGATCATTTTGTTCTTCCGATTCTGGGTTAACATTTGATATAGGTGTGGATATTGGAACATTTATGGGTGATGGAATATCAACCCTTACTTCATTAATATCCATAATATGTTTTTCAGCATTCCCACTAACTTCTCCATTCTCAATAAATTTGGCATTGGCTGTTTCAGCAATTCTTGGACTATGGTTTGGGCAATAAAACCTATACCCTTTAGATTTCTTTAGGTAACCAATAAAGTAACCGCTAACCGTTCGAGAGTCTAATTTCTTTTTATGTGGATTATAAACTCGTGCTTCTGCTACGCAACCCCAAACATGCAGGTGCCTCAAATTAGGTTTCCTTCCAGTCCATAACTCAAAAGAAGTTTTAGAAACTGCCTTACTAGGAATCTTATTTAGCAAATACATAGCAGTTTTGAGTGCATGCATCCATAAGGTTTTGGGTAATGTGAAATTACTCATCACGCTTCTAACCATATCCATTAATGTCCTATTGCGCCTTTCTGCCACACCATTTTGTTGAGGTGTGCCGGGTATGGTATACTGTGCACATATGCCATGTTTCTAGAGAAACTTTGCAAATGAACCTGAACATTGTCCAGACTCATCATATTTTCCATAATATTCACCACCTCTATCAGATCGTACAATTTTCACTTTTCTGTCCAATTGCTTTTCAACCTCCTTTACAAACACCTCAAGTGCATTTATAACTTGAGATTTTTCATTAAGCAAATAGACATATCTATAACGTGAAAAATCATCTATAAAGGTGATAAAATACTTTTCCCCACCAATAGATGGAGTATCAAAAGGTCCACATATATCAGTGTGTATAATTTCAAGGAGCTGAGTACTTCTTGTGGCTCCTTTCTTGCTATGTATGGTTTGTTTTCTCTTAATGCAATCCACACATATACCAAGATCAGTGAAATCTACATTCGGAAGAATTTCATTCTTTACTAATCTTTCTTTGGATATATAATCCAAATGTTTATGCGACAAGTAAGTAGAATTATCATTCACATGCTACGTTTAATTCCAACAGTATGATGGACAAAAAATAGAGATTCTGAAAAATTAACATCAAACTTTAATTTATATAAACCATCCATAAGAATTCCAGAACTAATAATGGAATTTTGTTTAAATAAATTAAAACAACCATGTCCAAACTCAAAAGTAAACCTACTTTCATCAAGTTTTGAAACAGAAATCAAGTTTCGAGAAATTAAAGGTACATAGAGAGTTTGTGTTAGATCCAAGTGGTGACCAGTATCCAACACTACATGATAAGTCCCTATGCCTTCAATTAGAACCTTCTTATGGTTTCCCACGAGCAAGAAACTTTCAGTTAGGTTTATAGTTTGGATTGTAAGGAATCCCTGCATCATATTGGAAACATGAGTAGTAGCATCAGAATCAAGCCACCAAGTATTTGAAGAAACTTCAGTTAAGTTTAGTTCGGAACATACAAAAAGATTAGATGTACCTTTCTTTTCGAACCAACCTTTACGTTTCAGACAATCTTTCTGATAATGTCCTTCTTTCTTACAGAAGTGACACTTATCTGTCTTTCGGTCCTTCTTATCAGTATCAGTGGCAGCCTGTGTTACTTTAGCATGTGCTTTCTTCTTAAATTTCTTGGCTTTTGACTTGTGAGTCTTACTAGCTCCTTGACCCACAAAGTTAACAGAATGTACTCCTTGTTTCTTTAGCCTTGTTTCCTCCTGAATTAACATATTGTACAATTCACTAACATTCCACTTGTCCTTAATAGTATTGTAGTTAATTTGGAAAGGTCCATATTCAGAAGGTAACGAGTTCATAATGAATTGCACTAAAAAGGAGTCATCAACTGCCATACCCAAGGTCTTTAATTTTGCTGCAATATTCGTCATCTCGAGGACATGTTGCTGCATGCTTCGCGACCCATCATACTTTATGGTCGTAAGCTCAGTCATTAGAGCACCAACAAGAGACTTATCAGCAAAACGAAAACGTTCTTCCACAAGCTTAAGAAATTCTTTAGCACTTTCAGTTTGTGAAATTGCAGTCTTAATGTTGTTAGTAATAGTCATTCGCATAAAATTAAGATATAATCTGTTAGACCTTTCCCATGCTTTATGCTTTGATTTCTCAGCCTCATTGCTTGTGCTTGTAATAGCAGCATGTTTTTCTTCCAATAATGCTAAGTCAATATCCAAAACACCTAAATGGAAATTGACTTGTTCGCACCATTCAGAGAAATTCAAACCATTAAACACAGTAACAAAAGAAGCTTGCAAATGAAGAGTACTAGCTGCAAATACATAAATACTTAATAAGTTATCGGATTCAAAACATTAAACATTTAAAATATATTGCGGGTTTCCTTGGGTAAACTCAGAGTATATTTTCATAAAGTTTATGCCATGCAAACTTTATTAGATAGTCAAATAAGGCTCATCAAATAAAAAGTATCTTTGGACACACGAACATATTTGACAAGCAAATTGATTATCATCCATAATGTTTATTAATCATAGAATATTAATTTACCTTTGGGTAAATTCTAAAATTCTATCAACTAATAAACGTGACTTATTTATATAATTACAATAATAGGCATTAACATACTATGAATAAATGACTATAATTTACTACATGACAAAATTTTAATTAATTAGTTTGGCCACTTTGGTGACTAACAAACTAATCCTTTACATTAATATCATGTGTAAATCTAACAAGTCACGGGAATCATAATATTAATATTCCCAAAATCATAATTAGACAATAAAAATTTTAATTACTTAGTTTTTTTTTTAATTCGGCCAATTGTGTTAAGAATAATGCCATAATCATGTTTATGAGACACACCATTTCACAATCAAGGTCCAATTGTGGACCATCATTTTATACCCATGATTGAAGTACTTCACGCATGCAAACAATTGAATCAAAATTAATCAATTTTCACATGAGACATCAATTTTATACCGTTCGTTTAAGTATAGCCGTACGACTTTCATATTCATCAAATTTAATGGAATAACTTAAAATCCATGTGTAAAAGCCATTCGGTCAAGCCATGTGAGAATTTTCAGGAATACATAACATAACTTAAAATTTAAGCCCACGATAAAGAAGGATCTAAACTCCCTTCCAAACATAATGGATAACTTAATAGATAAAATTAATGGATAAATTATTTATTCATAAACACATGGCTCTGATACCACATGTGAGAAAACTTAATTTTTCATCTTAATACTTCATGATATAAACATAAATCAGGATTTTCGAATAAACAATTCATCACAAATAATTAGATCGAAAGGATAATGTATCTGATGTGGAAGACATAATTTTTGATGAAGAGATTGAGAAACACCAACACTTTGCTTCTAAAAATTTGTTTCTCTCTCTTGACCCTTTCTTTTCTGTCACAAACGTTTTGGTGGGGAATTTTTTTTGTAACTCTAAGAGGTAAAGAGAGGACCAATTTATACATTCCTAATTTTAATCTGATACGTCCATCAAGTATCCAAATAAATGGTTAGAGATTTGTTCCACTATTAAATAGGAAATATGAGCCAATTAGGAAATATTCCTAACTTCACGCTTTAAGTGCTAGAATGTGTCCCGGGCTTAATAAATATATATTAATAATTATATTAATATAATTATTAATATATATTTATTAAGTCCGGAACACATTCTAGCACTTAGAGCGTGAAGAAGAAGAAGAAGAAGACAGAAGAAGTTAGAGATAAGAGAATATGCTTTTAGTTGGCATGATATCCAACATAAGGGACCACGGTGGTCTTTCTTTTTCCACAGCTGAACCAAAATAAAAACATGAACAAAACTAAGCACATGGCACCGTAGACAGAGGGGAGCCAACCCTTGCCCGGACATGCCATCTTCTCTAGGCCACCACGGACCCATGTGGGTCTCTCTTGTGATGCTGAGCATGACCGTGGATGTCTCGTCCATGAAAAGCTTTGTCATGATGCAGTTTGTGTTGAAGGGGAACAATTTTAAAGATAGAGGAAAAGAAGCTAATAGCTTCACGGCTAGTCAAATGCGAGGTTGTTTTTTAGCCTCGTGTTGGCCAGAAACATAACTTCGCATGTTCAGAGCTGTTAACTCCGTGTGGACAGATTTTTAGAATCTGTAATTAGTTCTGATTAACATTTGGGATTATCTAATACCCGAATTGAATCCAATAAGAATACAAAATCAAGAGATTTAAGTCAAAATCAAATATTTGATTAGAATAATTGATAAATACAAAAACCTTCCATCCCTATCTCTGAGGGAACTCTAATAACCAATTAAAGTTTACAAATAATATTTATGATAAGACTTTAGGGGACTTTTGACAGTTCAAATTATGTGCGAGAGCGTCGGATCGTCAAAAAGAACTACTAGTTAAATCCTATCGCAACATTAAAACCTACTTTTTATTGTAAAAGATAGAGATAATATAAATCCTCTCATTTTTTTTAAATTCTTCTTTTATTGTAATTTTGAAAATCATTGTAATCAATGGAATAAAACAAAAATTTTATGGAGAACAGTTTGCTGAATGTTTTCTTGCCTAATTTTCTAAGTGCAATATAAAGACCTTGACTAAAATATGCAAACACAACATAAGCATGCATCACGTTTCCAAATTACTCCCATATCCCCTATCCCCTATTTGTTTGAAACTACCTCTTTAATTAGATAAAAGCACTTTCATACAACATTAACATACATTTTGAATATAGTGGTGGATCTTTTTACTCTAAAAATTGACGGCTTTTTTCCCCATGCATTACTACTTATTTCAGTTGCACTTCATCATCGTTTTCAGTTAAAAGGCTTAACAAAACAAATGAAGGGTGAGGAAGAGATGAAGCAAACAAAGAGAACGATTATGCCGATTCATCAGAGAGATGAATCAGTACCAGTTCGGGAAATTCTATTCACACACACCACTTTGCTCAATATGTCCATTTTGAAGCTTCCAAAAAGTTAAGTTTATCATTATTTTTTGACTAAATTATCCTTTTACGACTTATTGATAAGATATTACTACCTAACATAATTAGATATTAATCGAATATTAATATCTTACTAAATTTTATTTGGATTGAATAGCAGTATGAAATGAAATGCAAAATGAAAGGTACCAAAAAAATGAAAAAAGAATCAGCTCAGTAAATATGGGCTGATTTTAAATTAAAAATGTGACTAGAATTTTCCGCACTAGCTCTCGGGTGAAGTGGGCCCCGGTCAACCTAAACAGAACCTCCTTTGCCTCCTAACATAGGGGGGCGTGAACCCTAATAGACACTCGTCCAAAGACCGTCCAAGTCCTGACCTTTCCGCCCGCGAGCGGGCCCCATAGCTGAGGAAACGCTTACAAGCTACGCGCGCAAACCGCCACGTGGACCCCCAACCTTTTGCACCTGCAATCCAACTAGACAACGCTCGATCGTAGCAAAAGCCTCACACCGAAACCTCGACACCTGTCGAGATTCCATTAGCCCCAACCCATGCGTCGTATTCTGATTTCGCATCGGCAGCATATGCTATATAATATCGCAACCAATCATGAACAGTCTGACTGAATCAGACGGTCGAGATCAATCCTAACGGTCGTGGAAAAAATCTTAGCCGTCGTTGTCAGCATGCAGACCGACGCGAGGAGGCGGTGAGTAACATGTGCCGCCGCCGTAACTTAAGCGGAACATAAGAAACAAGTCCTCCGTAAGTGCTTATGTCGGTTATGGCGTTATTATTTTCGCGCCACGCGCACTCTCTCTCTTTCTCTCTCTAGACTGCTAAGATATTATTTGAGAGAAGAAACTAGGGCACCGAAAATTTTGGGGGAGACGACGAGTCGATGTGACGGCAGAGGAATTGGGAGCAGATAGAGATCTGCTAGTGTTTTGAGAGAGAGGGGGGGATCGGATCGGATCTATTGAAGGTTGGAATTAGGGTTTACATCGGATCTCTCGATGGAGTTGACAATTGGGGAAATTTTGCGCGAAATGGAATTGTTTGAAAGTTGTGATCTTTGAGTCTGATCGTGTCTCAGGTCGCGCCACATTTGGTGTGAAGAAGGTATAATTAGGTTCTGCTACTGAAATCTTGAATTTTGCAAGTAATTTTTGGATTTTAGTACTGATTGCTCTAAATAGTTTGGGAATGCCCCTTCTCGTTGTTATTTGTTTGAATTGAGTTCAAATAAGTTGGAAAGTATAAATTTTGAAAATTTATGATGTTCTATCTACGATAGGATGGTTGCTGAGTGCCGTTTGTGTTTTCTTATCCGTAGAAATGAATTGAATTTATAAGTTTCATGTGAAGGATCATAATGATTTACTTGCTTGTACTGATTTGGGAAATTGATTCAGGTTTGATTCGATTACTTGTATTTATTGTACGTGCTTGAATTGTTGATGCCTATATGAAATCTATGATCTGTAATCACTATCGTTTCTGTTATGACTTCTTAGAGAAATGGCTACTATGGTTGACCCTCCAAATGGTGTTCGAAACAGAGGAAAACATTACTTCACAATGTGGCAAAGCCTTTTCGAGATTGATACCAAATATGTGCCTATCAAGCCAATTGGAAGAGGGGCTTATGGGATTGTATGTTCGTCAATAAATAGTGAAACGAATGAAAAAGTTGCAATCAAGAAAATAAACAATGTCTTTGATAATCGCATTGATGCACTCCGAACCTTGCGGGAGCTAAAGCTTCTTAGGCATCTGCACCATGAGAATGTTATTGCTTTGAAGGATATTATGATGCCGACACATAGGAGGAGCTTCAAGGATGTCTACCTGGTTTATGAGCTCATGGACACTGATTTGCATCAGATTATTAAATCGTCGCAGGCGCTTTCCAATGACCATTGTCAGTATTTCCTCTTCCAGGTATGACTCGTTAAGACAGGTTTCTTAAAATTTGAGTTTAACATTTATACTACTTTTTAGCACGTTAACTGAAACTATATTTTTGAAGAACAGCTTGTTAAATTCAAATTAATGCGGTATGTTAAGTGGCTAGTTGTTCATAGCCATATACTTCTAATGCTTTTGGTTCCATTTTAAAGATGAAAGCCTTTGGGGGTCTATCTATATTTCTTATAATATCTCTTTTTTTTGAGATAGGTTTATGTTTTGGCCGTGGACCAGTCAAATTATTGAGTTAGTTCCCACATGCGACTGACACAGAAAAGTGATACCTCTATTAGCAAGTAAGCAAGTACTCCCGATGCTTGTGCAGCTTAATGCTCATGCATAGAGGAACCAACTCCAAATATTCTAGGACTCTGAAAGACTAGAAGGATGAAAATTAAGAATTTATATGGGGAATTCATTCATATCTAAGGCATGATATAGGCGAAATTGCAAAATATAAACAACATCCCGCAAGTAAAATTAGTTTCCATATGGAAGACAATAACAACAATCATATGGTTGGAGTTCTTATGGTAATATTGTTAAAGCAAGTTTGAGAAATAGTACCACTTTGCATGTTCACACAAAACACAAATGTATTCAAACCAATATTGCTATTTTTTTTTTCTAATTTAATGTAAATATTAATTGTATCAGTATTGATTAGTATTTCATCACATGTTAACATAGACGATGTCTTAATCTCAATCCATCTATTTCCCCATTAAATCTTACAATAATCTAAATTTGATCCATCCAACTTAATTTTGAGGAATTCCAAAAGTAGTAGCAATTAGTTTCTTATCATATGGGTTACAATTAAGGTTATGCTTCTACATCAGGTCATCCTTCAATTAGTGCCAAGTCCTGTCTAAGGTAACTTTAAACAAGAAGAGGCCTTAATGTGCAACATAGTAAAATAGTTGGTAGGTAATGAGACTCACCTTGTTGGTCATAGTTCACAAAGGAGTGGCTCTCGAATTACCTAAGACTAAAGAAATGTCTAATTTTTCTGAATAATACATATTACGTAGCTTTATATAATAGGTAGGATGGGTAGTATTCCCTGGAAATACATTATGTTGATGGCAATGTTTGAGGTCTTGGAAGAAACACTGTGATGGTTACTGTTTCTGAATAGTTTTGGGTTGAGTCTTTCTAACTCTAGCCTCAGATTGTAGATTTTTAACCAACTGCTGAAGGACTGAAAGGAATTCAAAATGAAAATGGAATCTGAGCTCGCCTGAATATTGGTTGAACGGGCTTGGTGACTTAAATGCCATAATATATGATATTGTTGTCACTTAGATGCCAAATGAGTGGAAGAAGAGTATCCTGATATCTTTTTATAATATTCAAAGTTGTTCTAATTACCATGAAATAAAACTTATTTCACACTATAAAGCTTTGCAAAAGGATAATTGAATACATATTAGAGTAGAATTTTAAGATATCAGAGAACTGGTTTGGATGCATGCGACGTAGGCTATTCATTTATATTGTCAACTTAGATAGTAATTTTTGAGAGAGAAATAAAGATTTGCATATGGTTTTTATTGATTTATAAAAATCCTATGCTTAGGTACCGAGAGAGGTACTACGCTGAAAACTGATGAAAAATAGAGATTCCATCAAGTATATTGATATAATCAAGAACATATACGATAGAGTAGTGGCAAATATTAAACATATGGCAGCGTAACAATTTTTTTTATGACAATTGGATTACATCAAGAATCTGCATTATATGCATTTTTATTTACCATAATGATGGATGAGCTTACTAAAGGTATTCAAGATACGATATTTTGGTGTTTGTAATTTATTGGTTTAGTGTCTTAGTCGATGATACGAGAGTAGGTGTAAATACTATATTACAGTTATGAAAGCGAACCTTAGAATTTCGAGGCTTTAAATTAAGTAGTTCCTTAGTACAAATTCAGTAAACACAGTATTTGAAACTACTATTGTGACATTGTATGACAAGTTGACTGGTTGGAATAAATAAGTGCAACAGGAGTTTTATACAACTGTAGTATTATGTTAAGGCTGAAGGAAAATTTTATTGGATTACTATTCGGTCAATTTTGTTATATGACATAAAATGTTTGGCTACAAAAAGACATTATGCATAAAAAATGATTGTAGTAAAGATGTGCATGTTTCGTTGAATGTATGATAAATTAGGAAAGGTAAGGTGAGACTTGAAGATATTTCGTGGTAAGGTATGCATAGCTCTCATAGAAGATAAAATCATTTATGATGATTCAGTCTTATGCAATGCAAATCTATATTGCACCAGTTTGATGAGTGGAGTTTATCAATGTAAAATAAGTTGAAGAAGCGAAAGAATGGATGGAGGTGATACGAAAAAGTATGGATGCTAAAGGCCTTAATATGCTCGATAGGAATGAGTGTAGACAGATCACCCATGTAATCGATTCAACTTAATTCTCTTTTGGTGCATATAGTCTAGCCCGAGTACGTGGGATAAAATACTTAGTTGTTATTGATGCTGTTGTTAGTACTCAATTTTCAATATAAGATGAAGTAATGAACATAATTTCTGCTATTTTTATCATTTGGTAGTTTGCAGGGTTTTATATATAGACTGCCACCGATAGGCATCCTGAATATTTTATCAAATTTTAAGGTATCTAATACGACAGAGACTCTATAAGATCATTATGGTATTCCCATTATTTTATATAGAGAACCGATACGCTGAATGCTAGGGTTCAACGTAGGCATGCTACTATTCCCTCATTGGCCCAAATCAAGTGGGATCTACATAGAAGTAATTGAAAGTCGTCATCTTTTTTCTTCGCCCTCCTGCTTTCTCTAGTGGCGACATTTTATCCATTCATGGCGACGAGTGCACTCATGTAGTGGCCGCTTCATTACTGTTCCCATCAGTCTCTCCAACTGAGTTCGCTGAACGGTCATGGGTCTTGGATTTTCTTCTTTTCTTTTTTCTTGTTTTTGTAATAACTATGAAAATGTGAATGTTCTCTTCGTCAATTGAGTTAAAGTGGGGATGCTAGTGAGGAATAAGGTGCTAGAAATGGTGTTGGTGTCCAAGCATGAACAAAATATGATGAAGAAGGCAGCAATCTGAGTTTTTTCTGATGTCATGAGAGCGATCAAAGTTGATAAAGGAGATCTGGGAGGGAGGGAATTAGTTACATTATTTATGTTATGGTTTGATTGACGTTATTAGTGGACCCGGTTTCGGCTGCTAGAGCAATGCGAAAGGAAGATTTGAAAGACATATTTTTAAAAAAAATATATATATTTTTTCCCTTTGTTGTTGATTGGTTTAACAATTATCCGAATTAGTTCTAAGTTACCCACCTAATTTGGGCCGATCATGAAAGCATTGCATGCTAGCATTGAATCCAGGGTGCAGCTTATAATTTCTTTATTGGTATTTACCAGAATATCTGATCTGATATTTTTGCCGATTTCCAATATCGTTAACCATCAGGATACCAGTTCCTAGAGTTTAAACCTTGGTATCTTGTTCTCCAAGAGGGATGTATAGCTGTGAAGTGCTATGACATTGTGTACGTCTGAAATAAGTGGGAGATTCAGCTCTTTGGGACTTGCAGATCGGGGAGCTACTTTATGAAGAACTTTGGTCTTCATGTTGTTAAAAACTAGCTGTGATCATTCCCCAGATGCTGATATGACCTATGATTTTGGAGGGTTTCTTATTTTGGTAGGAAAAAAGGTTTACATAATCTCTGTAGCTAGCATTGGAATGATCTTATGAGATTTTAGATTAGCTTATGCAGGATGAGACAAGAAGTGCACTTGTGCTACAATTTGGACTCCTTTTTTAGTACAAGGAGGCATGAGCTCCTTTATCTTAAATATATTTTGAATGGTGCTGTAAATTTTCCACACTTAACAACTTATCATATTGAATGATGATGCAACTCATCTCACTACATGTGAATAGATATTATTGATTAAGGGCTCAGGTGTCACTTATTCTGAGTTTTTAACTGTTTTGTTCAGGCGTCAGTTATATCCGAACTAGTTACTGCTTTATTCAAGTAATTTCTCATGCTATCACCTTGATATGCATCCATACCAAGTGATGTTTGATTGTGTGCTTCAGTAGTGCAATACTACATAAAATTAGCTGATAATATTAAAATGATGGAGATTTGAATCTTTAGGATATATGGAAAAGTTTTACATTAGTAGTTGTTAGCTGTAACTTTACAGTCTCATGGCAGATTTTAGACCGATAATTTACATACTCCACACAGAGAGAGATTCCAGTATGTATCTAAACAAGTGCTGAGAAGTGGAATAGCATGTTATGTAGTGGGAGGAGAAAGTGGATATGATATCAGAATTTCGTTTGCATCTCAATATCCTTTTTCTCTGTACCTACGGTTTACAATGGCCAAGCTGAAACAAGGACAAAGATCTTTATGTAAACTTGGTGGCTTTATTGTTCATCGTGAAATTCTTAGTCAGCCATGCAATGAAAATTCTGAATACAACAATCAGTAATAGGAGCTTAGAGTCTTGTTGTTTAGAATGTAAAGTGATTTACTTGCATTAAGTATTTAACTCTGAGCAGAGATATAGAAGTAAATTTATTAATGATGTCATGCTGACATGTATAAAGCTTATATCGAAGATATGCATTTTGGGAATCTTAGAGTGGCTCAGTACATGGGCAACAAGTGAAATGCTCATGCAGGAGATAGTATAGTACAGCATTCATGATGGTACAACTTTCAGCATACAATACTCTCCCATCAGAATTGGGCCTACTTTTGGATATGAAGTTCTATAACTGACTGTCTAACTGACACTGCAGTGGTGAATTTTAGGTGATGATGTCTATAGACATGCATCTAATGATAATCATCAGTTTCTGACTACATGAACAAATGACATATATTTTAGTGAAGGCAATGCTTATGATGCCATCCCCCAGATGTTGATATTTGTTCGGATCTTGAAGGAATCCTGTGTTCTGAGCTTTATTATGTTTTTTATATCCAGGATCAACAATGGATGTGCATGTTCTACTGTGACAAACAATCTCATGGCAGACAGGAACCTTGTCCTCGTTATTCTTTTTTGTGGACTTGATGTTTTAGGGATAAGCGGGTTACAATAGATACCTCTTCATCAGCAGATTATGGATTCTTAATTTGGAGAGCAGGATTAATATCCTATAGAGAGTGGAATCATCATTCTTTATTGATAGCAGCCTGTTTTTTTTATCATTGATGGCAGGAAAGTCATGAGCATTGTTAAAGCAAGGTTTTAAATATTAGCTGATACTGATATATTGCAAATATCAGATAGATACCTGATACACGGCATATCATATAATTTGGTTTAATATTGCCAAGATGATAGACCTGATATTGTTGATTCTGATACCATAATTCACAGATTGATACAAAACCAATTCTATTATTTTAAACCTTGGTTTAAAGGTCTTGCAATTTGAGAGGGAGTTAGTGCATATACTTGGTTATAAAGACGGCTACTGGAGGATCCTCATCAACAGCCTCGAAACAGATTATATTCAAAACTGTTTTGGAAGTGACTGCTATAATATTTGGATTGACAATGAAGCTTGCTTTTGCTACAGCCTAAAAGATTACATGTTGGTTTTGCTATATGTGAATCATTTTATCTTTAGTTGATCGAGCTAAGAACAAGTTTGCAAATGCAGATTTGCAGGTCAATTTGTAGCTCATGTTTCCCATTTTCTTTCCTGAGTATTTGGGCCTGATTACTAGACAAGCCACAGTGTGACTATAAGTGCTAGCATTAAGATTGCCAAATATTGCTAAAGTTGTAAATTAGTGTTTACTCCAAAGAAGGCCATGTCAGTCCTTTGAACACCTCAGGACCACAAAATGGTAACTACCAATTCATTTGAACATCTTGGAACTCTTAATTATCAAGGAAAAAAACATTTACTTATTGCATTCAGCTCTTTGCAAAGCAACGTCCAATTTTGTCATAATTTCTCTTGGCTATATGGTTCATCTGGGAGAAGATCGAGCTTCGAAAAAATAGTGAATGGTCTTATTAATACATAAATGTATGACTCTCCAAACATTTCAATTATGCTTATATCACTGTAGGAATTGTGTTCATGTTTTTTTGGCTTGAGATCCTTCTTTCCATTACAAAAAGAAAAGAAAAAAAAAAAAAAGATGACTTCCAGATGGGTGAAACTGTCAGGTATAGATTACCAATGTTAGTGATAAGGATTGTTACTGTACTTAAACAAACATTTGGATTATGAGATTTGGATTGTTACTGTAAGTTGTTTATCTGCATAGTTTCTTTTCTCGTGAATGAGGATCCTATTCTTTCCTCTTCTGAGGATGTATTGCTTTTCTCTTGACCTTGTATAGATAGAATAAAGGGTTAGTTGTTACAAGGAACTCTAACAATGTTGTGGAGTCCAATGATATTAACACGAGTGTGGTTCCCAGTGATAGTTCCGTGTGGTATCAATTGTTCTTGTTATGTTTGGGAATGTCTACTCTATCAATTGAATCCTAGTCAATTGGTATAAAGTTTATTTTCGCCTTGAGAGTGTTACTGGCATTAGACTTAAAAAACTTTACCCTGTTACTGTTAGATCTGGTATATGACTTTCAACTAGAAAAGAAATACATTGACCATCTTTTAGATACTCCTTCAAAACTCATGTTGATAGTTTAATAGGTGGGAAGCATGTTTCAGGGTATACAATTACAGTTAAACATTTGATCTTAAAATTTGTATAGAAAGTTATCCAACTGTATCGGGCTTCAAATATTCTAGATAAATATTTTTATTAAAGCCAAGCTTTCTTGTGGTTTTCTATACACAAGTAAGAAAACACAATTGAATTTCTTTTCTTTGGACTTTGACTTAACTACTTAAATCCTGTAAACTACATGGATTTTTCGTTTGAGTTACATACCCAAATGTTCGCTAATAATTTGAAGTGATTATGGTAAGTGGTAATTGATTTATAGAAGACTGTATTTACTTAAATATAACTTTGAGCTCATCAATTTACGCTGCCAACGGGTAGTCAGTGTCGTGGTTTATTGCATCTGGAAATGCGAGTTGTAGGGATTATTTTGAATATACTCATTTGCTAATTTGTACAGTCTGGATTTAGCTTGAAATTGATCCAAATCTGATTTCTTTACAGGTCTGGTTGAGTTATTTCCAGTAAACTTGTTCAATGATAATCTTAATCGGAAATAAGCGCTGCGCCAAATCCAATTTATAAGTTACAAAGCTAGATTTCTTTGATAACTGAACAATCAACTTTTGCTCTATCATGCTTTTTAATCTTTATCACCATTGGCTGGAATTCACAATGTATAGTGTTTTGCCATTTGGTATGGCTTTCTGAATTTTTGTATTTCCTTGGAGAAAACATTAATGAATGAAAAGATAAACGGAAACTGCAGAGCACATAGATTAAAAAAAATTTAACTTATTTCATATTCAATCACTACTTTATTCACATCTTCCATCGCATAAATAGGATTCACATTCATACAGGGGTAAGATTAAATTTAACTTCATCACTAACTTGTTTAATCAGCTTAATTTTATAAACAAATTCCAAAGTTTATCAAGAACAATCTTCCTAGGGCTGTTACTTTTGATGTAAACAGTGACCTTTTTTTTCTTAATCTCTTGATTAAATCCTGGCAAACTGGATCTTTTATGGTCAACCCAAATTGTTAACAAACTTGCAAATCAAGTCTAACAGAAATCTAAATAAGAGTGATTGAGTAAAAGGAATTTTTGAACTCTGTTTATTTCAATATTACACTATTTTTGTGTCGCAATAGGTGTGGAATGTTGATTTCCATATTGGCTTTACTAGGTTGTTGTAGTGCTCGTCACTGGTAGAGTGTTTCTCTTCAACTAAAATTGATAGTGTTGTATGTATCTAGCATCCCACGGATATGAACATTTGAGTAGGATGCTTCGAGGATACTAAGCTAAATTTAGGATTTGGATTCACATCCTGCACTCAACTTTATATAGATTAATTGAGGTAATAAAGCTGTTATTCTTGATCCTTTTCATTTTTTTTTTATTGCTAGAGAATGTTGAAAGCTTAATATAAAATCTAAGTAAGATTTATGAGGATTCTTTTCATTGCTACATAATATTGAATGCTTAACAAGAACCTAATTAGATTATGAGTAAATGAATTTTTGGCTCCGTTTATTTCTTTTTTTTTTTTTTTAAATATCATGAACTTTGTTTATTTCCTTGTGTAAGTTGTGCACCACAAAAAGGTTTGAATTGTTGATTATGGTATTGGCTTTAATATAGTGTTGTAGTTGTGGCTGGAAGACGACATATATTCAAGACTGAAAGTTAATGGTTGTGTTCTTGCTTGGAATCTCTTTATTTTAACATTGGAAGAGGGTGATACAAGAATACTAGATTAAATTAAGTCTTTGTATATCACATCCTCTATTTAACTCTAGTATTGAATTAGCTAGGGATGAACACCCAAAGTTGACTCCAACAGTTCGACCGATTCCAATCGGATTTGGTCAGAGTTCGGTCGGAGTTGGGAGGGTTAGATCGACTGGTTTCATATACGTAATGGATTTATTGATCGGTGTCCGTCGAATTGTTGTCAGAGCTGGTTAAAATTTGTCTCCGACCATCACAACTCTCTCATCATTCTTCCTGGCCTCCTCTTGATGCTTTCTCAAGATGTCAATTTTTTCGTCACATCCATCTTCATTCAAGCTCTTCTCCTCTGCCCCCTATCTTTAGAGAGAGAGAAAGAGATGAAATTGGTAAAAGTATAAAGTTTCAATTTCAAGAGAAGGAGCAAGGTGAAATTGATTTATGGTTAGGAATGAGGATTGCCTGGAAGAGGGTACTACAAGGATACTGAGTTAAGTTTTATATTTAGATATCACTTTCTCTATTCAACTTAGTATATAATTAGCTAGGGATGAACACCCAACTCCAACAGTTCGACTGACGCCGATCGAATTCGATCAAAATTCGGTCGGAGTTGGGTGGGTTTGTTCGACTGGAGTCATATACATGATGGATTTCCTAATCGGTGTCAGTCGAATTGTTGTTAGAGCCAGTTAAAATCCGTCTTTGACTATCACAACTCTTTCATCATTCTTCCCAGCCTCCTCTTGAAGCTTTCCTCAAGATGTCAATTTTTTCGTCACATCCATCTTCATTCTTCTCTTCTGCCCCCTATCCTCAAAGAGAGAGATGAAATTGGTAAATAAAGTTTCAATTTCAAGAGAAAGAGTAAGGTGAAGTTGATTTATGGTTAGGAATAAGGATTGCCTGAAAGATGGTGCTACAAGAATACTGAATTAAATTCAGTATTTGGATATCACATCCTCTATTAACTTAGTATTGAATTAGCTAGGGATGAACGCCCAAAGTCGACTCCGACCGTTCGACCGACTCCAATCAGATTCGGTCGGAGTTGGGAGGGTTAGTTTGATTGGTTTCATATACGTGACGGATTTACTGATCGGTGTCCGTTGAATTATTGTCAGAGCCGGTTAAAATCTGTTTCCGACCATCACAACTCTCTCACCATTCTTCCTGGCCTCCTCTTGAAGCTTTCTCAAGATGCCAACTTTTTCGTCACATCCATTTTCATTCAAGCTCTTCTCTTTTGCCCATCCTCTATGAGAGAGAAAGAGATGAAATTGGTAAAAGTATAAAATTTCAATTTCAAGAGAAATAGCAAAGTGAAATTGATTTATGATTAGGAATGAGGATTGCCTCCAGCTAGGGATGGTAATTGACGTATCCGTAAATCAGTTTTTAGCCCGCCCTATATAAAATTTTGAATTAAAAATGAAATTTTTATTTTTCTAATTCAAAATTTTGTATAGGAAGTGCCAAAAATTGGCCCATGGGTACATCCATTACCATCCCTACCTCCAGCCCTCTTCCTCTCTCTCACTCTCTCTCTCCCCACATATTTAATTTTGGTCTCGCTGTATTTTGTTGACGTCGTGGAAGTTTCGCCATTAAAGTTTTTTATTTTGATTTGCAGGAGAGATTTCCAATTGATTTCGCTGAAATCCGACTACATCCGATTGATCCAAAAGCGGTTAGAGCTCGGTCGAATTCTGGCCTTCTCCTCCGCTTGGTCAAAGTCGGTCGGATTTCTCCGAACTCCTAGCACTTTGACCATTTGTACATCTCTAGAACTAGCAGGGGCAATGATTCAGTTAATTGTCACTCTTTTTTCATTCTTCTTTCTTCTTTGTTTGATCTGTTAGATTATAGACAAAGCCTGTAGGCTACGTTTGGTCTAAAAGAAAATGAAAGAAAGGAAAAAGAAATGGAACAAGAAAGAAAAGGAAAAAAGAAATGGTTATTTTGATTGCGGTTGCAGTTGTAAAGTTTGCAACTACAGTTACAACCACATATGCTCTTGTGGTAATTAATTTGCGAAAAAAATGTGTATAAGACACTTTTCCTCTCTCCTTTGCAAGGTGATTGTATTATTGATAAATGGAAAATTTCTCAGATCTCTTGAAAATAAAAAATAAGTACTTAAATTTTTTTGTAACTATAGTTACCACTTGCAACTCTCAAATCAAACACAGTAATACAAATTGGAACAACTTTTATTGCTGCAACTTCAAATACAGTAATATAAGTTTCAACTTACGACATCACTTGTGAGGAACCAAACAACCCCCTAATTGTTTGAACATTTAGTAATTTGAATTTCATCCCTCACTCTTTTGAGGAAAGGGTAGATTAGGAACTGTATTAAATTTCTATCAAGATATTGTCCTCTATATTTCATTTTTACTTTGCTGTAAACGTTTATTTACTGCAATAACATTAGGTTAAAGTTTGTCCAAAATGCCATCAGTAAGCTTCTTCTAATATCTTCATTACCCTTGCTTATGGTTACAAAAGTAGAAGTTAGAATTGTTACAAATAATCGAGAATGTATTCATCTCTTTTGCAGTTACTTCGGGGTTTGAAGTATTTGCACTCGGCAAATATTCTTCACAGGGACTTGAAGCCTGGTAACCTCCTAATAAATGCAAATTGTGATCTCAAGATATGCGACTTTGGTTTGGCTCGCACAAGGAATAGAAAAGACCAATTTATGACTGAGTATGTTGTTACCCGTTGGTACCGGGCTCCTGAGCTGCTTCTTTGCTGTGACAACTACGGAACCTCCATAGATATCTGGTCTGTAGGGTGTATTTTTGCTGAGCTTCTTGGACGGAAACCTATTTTTCCAGGCACAGAATGCCTTAACCAGTTAAAGCTTATAATAAACGTATTGGGAACTATGGAAGATGCTGATCTTAGCTTCATTGATAATCCAAAGGCACGCAAGTATATCAAATCCCTTCCATTCACCCCAGCAATTCCTCTAAGCACTCTCTATCCTCATGCAAACCCATTGGCTATCGATTTGCTGCAAAAAATGCTCGTTTTTGATCCATCTAAGAGGATTAGTGTCACTGAAGCTTTACAACACCCATATATGTCTCCCCTCTATGATCCGAGTGCCAATCCTCCAGCTCAGGTTCCCATTGATCTTGACATTGACGAAGATCTCGGAGAAGACATGATTAGGGAGTTGATGTGGAGGGAGATGCTTCACTACCATCCAGAAGAAGCATCCTCAGTGAACTGGTAATATCGCTTACTGAATCTTTGAAGCTTAGTAGTGGTTTATATGTAACATATGGAAGTCTATTATTATGTCTAGTTGAAAGTCTCACAAGTATATATATATATATATATATATATATATATATATATATATATATATATATATATATATATATAATGTACGCATTCAAGTGTATGTGATGTGGGAAAACTCTACTTGTACAATTTTGGTACTAGCATGTCTAATAAAATAAGACGATGGTGCATAGCCAGTTGTCGCAAAAATTGTTGAATATTGAGAGTTCTATTGTAGATGTTGCAAGAGTGGTACTTGATTTGCCACGAGGAGTCATATGATGATTTGAAGAATTTTGATTCTTGTCCTTATTGATTTGTATAAGCTTTGTATCAATAATGCAATATCTTTTATCTTTGCTTCGTGATATGGTGTAGGGTTTAGCCCCCCTAGTTGTCAGCTTACACGGCATACATAATGTTCAATGCTGAACTGTGTTGTTTTGGTTCGACAATGCAAATTTTAACCCATTGCATTAGATTTTTGGAGTCAAAAGTGTGTAAAGAGGTGAAAAGTAGATATTTTATGCAGGTTTCATTTTCTACTTGTCCCAACAACTAAAGAAAACTGCAGAATCTAAATTAACTGCATATTTTTTAGTTGAAACAATCAAATTTTGAGATAGCATCTAATATCTCTTTCTGATGGTACATGTGCAGTTTACTTTCTATTAGGTATTTTACTGCTATCTTTCCTCTGAGTTATTAAAGCGTATGATTGCATTTATGGAAGAATAACTTTAGAGTGAAGGATGAAACCTACAGTATATACTTTGTGGCAGAATGAGTATTAATCGTCACTTCTATAAATAGTAGAATCAGTGTATATTTGCCAAAACAGGGAAACTAATTGCAGGTTTTTTTTTTTTTTTTTTTTTTTTTTTTAACCACGGAGGTGAAAATTTCAAGTTTTCTTGTATATCAAAATAGCACCTGCAGTTTCCTTTTTCAGGATGTTACAGCAAGATGCAAGTGTCTAGCATAGGCTGTCTCTTGCTTCATGCAACTTGTCTAAAGGTATCTTCAGCTTGTTGCTAAGCATAACCTTTGCAAAATCCTTACCCACGACTGTTGGGCAAACCTTTGTGCTATCATGAGATAAACTAGATATAGAGGTTTCATTATCTTAGCATAAAAAAAAAGGTTTCATTATCTTAGCATAAAAAGCTAAAATTGGTTAATACTGTGTGATTATTCTGATTAACTTCTAATGTTTTTACTTCATTTAACTTTTTTTTTGGGGGGAAATATCAACCTTCAGGGACACTTAAAGTCTGCATTCTGCCAGATAAACGGATCCTATAAAAACTTTCTTATGGCTATTTATCCTTCAGGTTTTGTGTTTCCAGTAGCTTGCAGGCTTCATTTGTAGGAAGCATCTGCTTATATCATATGATTCCACAAGCATTCTCTACGATTTCTCTTTTTTGTGTTTGTTAAAGTGTTTGTTACTCTTTTGTGAGTTTGTTAAAGTGTTTGTTACACGCGTGTCACCGACAAACCTGTTCTCTTACACATGCACACACACAAACCTTGACAGTCACCAAAGTGCTGACGCCAAATAAAGATTCTAAACTCTGTAGGCTTTCACACTACACATGCTCTCTCTCTCTCTCTCTCTCTCTCTCTCTCTCTCTCTCTCCAACTAGTAAGCTATCTGTATCTATGGTTGCATAATGTTGCAGATCATTGTACTAACTTTGGAACTTGTTCTCTTTCTATGGTTTGCATGAACTAAATTTTCGGATGGTCAGCATTTAGCAAGATAGGCCTCTCATAATGATTGTCTGATTATAGCAGTTGATGCAATAGAAATGAGAGTTATCAGTAAGTTTCTTAAGTCATTTGAACTGGAATTATCAAATGTTAGGCTATCGTTCGGAGTTCAGTAAATTGCAGTTATCTAACTGGTTGTGGTTCTCAAATCAATAGGACCTTCTGGAATAGGCGAAAATCCTTGGGCAAGATGTTTTTTTACACTTTTTTATTTCTTTCTTTTTTCTGTTGGGAAGGAAGGCAAGCTAGTTAAGTAACATGTGCAAGAGTACAGTCTTTGAAGAGCTAGTGGGATGCAACTTTTTTAAAATGCAAAGATTATTATCATGGTAGTTGGACCATTCTGTGTTTGAGAAGAAAAGGGGGATGAAAGTAGTGGCTCTCATTGTGCATGGCCTCTTCTTGTATGGTGGAGAAGGGAGAGTGAGTTGTGGTTGCTAAAGGTCTCTGAATTTTATAGAGACTGTGTATAAAGGACATTTGATCTGCTTCTTTTATTTTAGTTTTTTGGATATCCTGCCCCCACATATTTTGGCCCTGTGGGAGCTAACAAATATTGCAATTTACTATAGGGGTGATTTTGATCCTGAAATCTTCAGACTATCTTGACAGAACTTTCTACTATAGAGTTTGATGATCTTTAACTTTTTCGAAGATATTGTAAATGATATTTGAAGAACAATATAACATGATTCAAACATATTAGGATTTGAAATTTCGAATCTGGTCTGATCGACTATATTATTTTATCGATTAGTAGCTTCATCTGGCAAACATTACATAACAATGTGCTAAATAAGAAGCTGAATCCAAATTCCTGTTTTGTCTGAGACTCTGAAGTTTCTTTTTCTGATTTAGATTGAAGCTCAGATCTTATAATCCTGACATGAAATCTGGTTGGGGCATAGGCAAAGCACCGTCTTCATTCGATATGGGTTCAGATCTAGTTACCTTCCTAGTTCTAAAAAAAAAAAAACCTTGAGGTTCAAGATATGATTGGTGAAATTAGTGATCAAGTTCAGCTAATCACAAGTTTCAAGCCATGCCCCCTTAACGTTATCGTTATCTTATATGTCTATATCATTCATTGGGTTGAAATGTAATCAAAGATGTGCATGTTTGTGAAAAACATAACAAATATGAAGCCACGTTAAAGCATTAGCTATCGTGAATCTTTTTCCTATCCTACCTAATATTCCTGATAATGTTGTCTCCACAGATTGAGAGAGACATGAAAGCAATTTAAATCTTCTAAATTCTTCGGATCTCAACTCAAACGTAATTAGGACACTTATGCTGTGAGCAAAGAAAAATCAAAGCAGACCACCACCCACCCACGTGTCTCCACTCGCATGCATGACGTTACAGTCGGTGATGTGAGCCTAGCTAGGAACCCATGTGCCTAGCTACGAACCCACGGGTTAATTTTTGGTCCGCACTATATAAAATTTTAAATTAAAAGAAATATTTTTCTAATTCAAAATTTTATATAAGAATGACAAAAATTTGGCCCGTAGACATATCTATTACTATTCATGGCACTAGCTTGTGATGACTAGTTGGGCCCCCCACAAAGGTCACTATTAACAAACCTAGTGATGCCACCCACTAGCAACTACTACTCTCTAAAAGAATTCATGATGTACTTGGAAATCTTGGCCTTGGCTTTCTTTCAAGATGATCATATGACCAAACTTTGGTGGGTTATCTTCTCCTTTCATCATCTTTTATCTATTTCTACTACTATCTTACAAATTTTGTGATTATATAGCTTTGTTGCATGTCTCATGAGCCTGATTTTATCTAATTTTTGAAGGAATAAGATAGTGGAGTGGTCCCAATTTCATTCCCCTAAGTTAAGAAGTACATGTCTAATTGGTTTGTTTGTCCCTTAAGTTGACTACTTAATCCCAACAACCAAGTACTATAAGTTTTTAAATGAAGTACGTTTCTAGTACTTGTTTTACATCAAATGATCCAAACATGGTTTTCAAGAACTTACTGGAGAACCACTCACAAGATAAGAATTGACTGTGAAGAGACAATATTTTGGGTCTTTGAACATTAATCATGTTATGTTATGATATCATGTATGTTGCTGGATAGATATGATATCATATTATTTCATAAAACTTGCATCATAAATGTTATCCACCTCTGAATCCCATATGTGATGCATATTGGAAAGGAGAGAATTTTGATCCCTTATCTTTGGTTGAAGCCATTTTTTTACAATCTGATTAAAATTTGCAAGAACCTAACATTATTCTCTTTGTTGCATTTCTACCTTTTCTTTGTTGCATTCTTTCATGCAGATACATTCAAAAACTTAGAATATGCTCAAAGAGAGAAAAGAAGAAGAAGAAGAAGAAGAAGAAATTGTGGTAGTCTTCAATAGGGTGAGCATCGGTCGGTTCGGTTCGGTTTTTTGAAAAAAAAATCCAATCAAAAACCGAACCGAAGTTATAAAACCGAAACCCAACCGACTGAAAAAAAGTGAAGATAAAAAACCGAACCGAATTTTCGGTTCGGTTCGGTTTTCGGTTTTCGGTTTTTGGGGTTTGAAAATAATTATGTGATAAACGCATGTTTTTTATAGGAAAAATAATAATTTTCTGGAAAAATAATAATTTTCTTTCTATTTTTTTTGCTTTTTCTACTTATTAAAATAACAATCACATATTTTTCATTAAAAATTTAAAAGAAAAACACATTAAAAATAAATAAATAAAAAAGCTATAATTCCAAAAGTTCGATTTTTTCGGTCGATTTAGGTTGGAGCTAAAACCACCGAAATCCGTAAATAATTTCGGTTTTTAAACCAAACCGAACCGATTGGTTCGGTTTGGTTCGGTTGTGCAGTTCGGTTCGGTTTTTTCGGTTTTATGCTCAGCTCTAGTTTTCAATGATAAAACCGGTATATGATGTTTTTTCAATAGTTTGACCGAAATAGTAAATGCAATTTGAGAAGATAGTGATTGTGACCGAGAATGGACGCAATGGAGTACACTTAGACCAAGCACTCAAGAAGAGACTGGATGCTCAAGGATGATCAAGAGGAAACTTCCTACACCTTTGGAGATTAAAAAGTAAGGAAAAGAAAGACACCATAGAGGAGATATTTATTTGTCAAGTGGCCAAATTTGATCTTGACTATGCAATGCCTCTAATTTTCTAAGTACATCTTTTTCTAGTACTTCAATTTCCTCTTTCATTATTTATGATCATTGTGACACTTGCCAATTAGAAAATCCACTTGGAAAGCAACCCACCCACTCATGACATCCTATACAATGCAACTTGTATTAATTCTGAAATTTTAACATCTAGAATTATATAGGTTTCTATGTGTGTTAGAAATTCTAAATTTTGAAATATAAGTAAAAATGCCACTCATGAATTCTAAACACGTACTCACACCTACATTTTCATAACAGTTTGAATATTTCAAACATCTTCAAGGTGTGTGTGCGCGCGCAATATTTATTACTCTCGTTCTAACCTATCTATCCACTCCTTGGCAAATTTCTCATATCCTTTTAGCAAAACTTGATAAATGAATAACAAAATGTGGTTTGCAAAAAAACAATAGAAGGAAAATTATAGAAAACAAAAGTTTCTTTATCGAATTCTTTCAACAGTGTCACATAACGCATACATAAACTAAATAAAGTATTCGATGCATGTGATGAATGCTGTATTTTCTTTAGTAAACTAAATAATTTCTCTACCTCGGTCATTTTAAGAATTCGATCATTGTTTCTACTTATTCTTCTTGTGTTAGTTTACTGCCATTTAGTCGAAGATACTATATAATTATAGAGGAGTTTTTACATATCTGTCCCTTAAATCTTTAAAAATTAGAATTCAGTCCCCCAATCTTTTATATTTATAATTTAGTCCCCCAAATTCTTTAAGTTAGCACAATTTAGTCCCCAGTCATATTTTTAGCTCGAATTTCCCGTTATATCTTTGAGTTATTTCACTTTAGTCCTCTCTTTTCTCTTCCTCCTCTCTTCCTCTTCTTATTGGGTTCCCTCTCAATTCTTCTTCTCTCTCTCTCTCTTCCCTCCCAATTAACCTCTAAAGTGAAGTAACTCAGGAGAACCCAATAACAAGAGGGAAGAGAGAGAGAGAGGAGAAAAATGAAGAGGGAAATCCAATAAGAAACATAAAAGAGGAGGAAGAGGGAAGGGATGACTAAAGTGAAATAACTCAAAGGTATAACGGAAAATTCAGGCCAAAAATATGACTGGAGAACTAAATTGTGGTAACTTAAAGGATTTGAGTGGCTAAATTATAAATACAAAGCTTTGGAAGACTAAATTCTAATTTTTAAACTTTAAGGAACAGATATGTAAAAACACCAATTGTAGAATGTGACAAGGAGAGGTGGTTGTTCAATTTGGTCGGTGGCACAATCAATGGTTTCCTTTACAAGGAACTAATGTGAATGGAGATGGGAAAGGCACCTTGGTTGAACTCCCAACAGTCAGTCTACTTGTTCTGTGGTCCAGAGGAGTCTAATTGCCCTTTGTTATTCATTCAGCCTTTTCGAAGCAAACATCCTAATCACTTGGAGAAGTCTCGAGCAAGCATTGACGATGTACAGTGCTAAAAGCACGAACAACAATAGTCCACAAGATGAACCATCAGAAGTCCATGGAAGTACGTGCGAAAATAGTGAGAAGCATGGTAAAAACTCTAGAAAACCAAGAGAAATCGTAAAAATGGTGAAAGAAACTCAAGAAAAAAAAAAACAAATACAAAATAAACAGGTCCCAGATACTAATCAGAGCCCTCATGGTGTTCAAGTCATAACCCTCATAGTGTTCGTGCACCAACGGCAACAAACTTTACCACTCTCCTATAATGTCATCTATAAAAGTAAAAAAAAAAAAAAATTCAATTCTAAGAACAGAATTCTTGATTCGTGTAAGTTGTTAATTTCCACGAGGAAACTTATCTAATAGATATTTATCCAAATTCGTTTCCCGAACAGAGCGAGTCATCCGGCTACAGCGACAAGGCAAAGAATCTTAGCCAACCCAAGGAGAAAGATATCCGCTCTTTTTCTTTTTTTTATTTAAGCACGTGAATCAAATATGTTAAAGCTTCTATCCAATTGTATGGGCTTCTCAAGTCATAACTTGCCTTCAGTGCTACGCTATCGATCCCATACTATAACAAGTTGGATGTCACAAGTTGCACGTACTTCATGGTTACAGCAAACTCTTTACATTAACGCTACAATTAAGGTCTTGTCATGATCAGATGTTACTCATTTCACTACAAATGTTAAAGCGCCAACATTGTAATTTATGACAATAATATTTATCATCAAAACATGAGTATATAAACATAAGGCTTTGACCAATTGAATAATTACAGATATGCCTTTATCCTTGTGGGTAAACCAAGAGACTGAAAATATCTCAATAAATTTCATCCATCCATGTTTTCTTTCTCCTTTGGATCTATTGCATTGTTCAAATTAGAAATTCACATCAAATTGGCCAACCTCTTTGCTTAGTGCTAGGATGGAAAGGGATTGGACACAAGCAGGCCCGGTCCTAACGTTTTAGAGGGCCGGGAGGGACCCTAACAAGTCTTATTAAAATTTTAAATAAATATTTTTATTACCAAAATTAAAATTTAGTACATAGTTTTACCATTATAAAAATTAATCATAATTTATAAAAAGCAATTCCTTCGGACATTCCTAAATGCAAAATCCTCAATAATAGTATCAAGATCAATACTGTCCAACATTTCCTTCTAAATACATAAAATCGCCAAACCATTCAACCTTTTTTGTGACATTGATGACCTCAAATAGGTTTTCAGCAATTTCAACTTTGAAAAACTTTTCTCTGCTGATGCAACAGTCACAGGTACTGTCAATAAGATTCGATAAGTAATGGAAATATTAGGATAGCAATCTGCAATTTTGACATACTCAAGAATTTCAACTAATGACATTGACATATTTGGCAGAGTCATCTTCAACACTTTTAGTTCAGAAAAAAAATCATCTAAATCCACATCCGACACATGTTGGTCATATGCTCAATACTATTCTCATGTTCTTTGAGTCTTTTACCAACATGCCTCCAATCTCTAAATCCATTAGTTGCTAATGCAGTTTTATTACTATTAGATTTAAACAACTTACAACCAAAAAGATATACTTTATCCACATGTTTAGAATAAACCAACCATTTTCGATCACTAGTCTCTCCATTACTTAACTTTCTAGTATAATAACCATATGAAAAATGCCTAGATGTGTTATATAAAGTAAACACAAGATCCAATTCTCTTATAGGCCCTTTTTTAACCAAAATGTCTCTTGATTTATTATCAAGATTATCCTAATTTCTAGGATCATAAATATCAAAAGAATGGATTGGTTGTTCATCAACTATTACATTTTCAATAATAGATTCATTTGGTACATCATTATGCTCACTCAAATGATCAATATCCTCATTATTTTGATTTTGTTCATTTACATTTTCATTTGAATTTTCAACATTATCATCACTTAATCCATCCAAATTTTCATTAGAGGAACTTGCTATTTTAACAAATTTATCTATAACTCCCCTTTGTGATTATATTAACTGCTCTATTTGTTTTCTTTTTTTTTTTCTTTTTTCACTCCCAGACAAATATTTTTGAGAAAATATTTTTTTGAGAAAAAATATAACAAAATTATATAGGAAAAAAGAACAAAAGCACCTTGAAAAGAACCAAGCAGCAGAATGCCAAAATAGCTGAGAGCCAACACATTCGACAACCTAATAACAAGAAATATTTATAGAGATAAAGAAAGGGAGAAAAGAGTAGATATTGGTTTAGTGTGGATTTTGTTTTGGAATGGAGTGTTAAAAACAAGCCGTTTGAAATAAATTAAAATTAAAAAATAAAAAAAAAACAATGCACCTGGGGCGGTGGGCCCCCTTTAGTTTAGGGGCACCGCACCTGCCCAGGGCCGGCACTGGACACAAGGGAAGCTCAACAAAAACAAATGGCAGCAAGAAAGAACCAAAAGGAGATGTTTTCCTTCTTACAACCATCGATTAATATGCTTCAAGTCCCTTTCGGAAAGTGTGCTAGATACCCCTCAAATGTAGGCAATTGAGCGACGCTAAACAAATCTTGTAGGCATCTTCCTAAGGACCCAAAATGCTTATTAATAGCAAAGATATTATTCTGAAGATGATATCCCTTGGCCACTTTAGCATCGTTAATTATGGAAAAGAACATTAGTGAAGATATTAATTTAAGGAATTGAATAGAATAGTTCCTATATTTTGTGTTCCTCTTGTGTGATTATGACCCAAAGTGGAAATCTATGAGCAAGTTGTTCCAATGTTCTCCCTCAATTTGATTGAGAACGGTTGGATTGAGTTTTTATATAGTGTTTTGTTTAGGTATGTGGTGCATCATGGATCATGTGCTGACGAGACCAACGTACCCAATCTGAGGTGTGCTCAAATACATAAAGTGCAGGCGGTGAAGCTGAGAATATTCGTCAAACTATGTGACATCAATTTTAATTTTTCTCACCGAATCTAACTCAGTAGCAAAGAGATGGAATTATGTGACCTTGAAGCTCAAGATCGGCCCTCATTTAGAAAAGTGGAAATTTAGTGTCACTAGAATAATATATTTCCCTTTTTAAGCTATGAATTTTTTTCCTTTAGTACGACTACATGCACAATGGAGTTCCAAATAGGATATATGATGGAATGAATTTCTTTTCCCTTTAGAATCGGCACTGATTTTCAAGCTATTTTTCCTTTTTCTTTTTAAAGATGAAGAAATGACAATCAGACCACCTTGTTGGTTAACCAAAAGCATGGCGATATACCATTGGCCGAAAGAAAGCTGAAAAAGAAGTAAAAGGAAAAAAAAAAAAAGAACCCTAGTCAATATTGAATGCTATATAAATATCAGTCAGTAGGATTTCATTATCACCATAAAAAATGACACTTAGGTTTGTCAAAAGGATGAACTACTGAAAGGAAAACTGCCTACGACATCATATCTGTTATTATACATCTAGAAGGCAGTACTGGTATTGAATTTCGGCTCCGTTTCATTTTGAGGGAAAATGAAGGAAAAGAAAACAAAACAAGAAAGAAAATGTTTTCTATCGTTTGGTTAGAGAGAGAAATTAAAAGAAAAGAAAATATTTTCTTACTAACCAAACATAAAGAGAAGCCAATTTCCACCTCCTTTTCTTTTCTTTTCTCTTTCCCTTTCTCTTTTTTTTTTCTTTCTTCCATTTTCTTTTAAACCAAACACAGCCTTTTAGAATCACTAAAGAAGGTTTTAGTACATAATGCAAAATTAACAATGAACCAGGGTGTCTCATCAAGAACTACGTTTGCAACAGTACTCCTAGATACTCTGGCCCAGTGGATTGGTAGCTCATATCTACATCCAATAATTAATTAATTAGTGTGGCTCATGCTTAATGACATTTTCGCATGTCCAATCAGTGGATCCGGGTCAAGATTTGCCACCTTAATAACCTTTATTAGTGTCCACTGTGTAGACACCTACACAAATACTGCCCTGAGAATATTCTCCGAAGCAATAAATGACACTCTCCACTTAGACTGAGTTAAAAGCCATAAGTGACTGTACCCGCCAAAATACAAATAAGAAGATCCTCTTGCATCGGCGGTGTAATTCCTCTGTACTCTCTGTCACTTATCAAGTAAGAAAAGCCTCTTGCATTGGATAATTCTTCTGTATTTCTTGTCATTTATCTTACTATGTGATAGTCTTGTATTCCCACCTAGTTGGTATAAGCTGTCATTAAAATTCATTCTACCAAACAGCCTCGTGCCTCTATCAAACAGTAAGGTATACCTACAAGTATCAGTTAAGTCCAAAAAACATATTCTATTTTGTGGGCAGGTATCAAGTGGGAGAATGTGAAAATTTTAAGAGGAGTCTACATATGGATCAAATTTATTATTTGGAGACACTTTGCCACTAACAATGTGTTAAGGCATCATAATCTTGATTAAAATATGATGCACAAAAGTAAATGAACTTAAATCCTTGTCCCTATGATAAACTATGGATGTGAGAAAAAGAGAGCAAACGTAATTCTCAATGAGTGGATGGAACGAAAAGATGGGATATTTGTTAATGTGGTCATTCATACTTCCAAATAGAAACAATACAAGAGTTCTGACCAGTTGCTTCTATAAGAAGGGTATTTTTTTTTTTTTTTTTTTTTTTGAGAAATTACAGAGAAATCAGGGTAAAATAATAATAATAATAATAATAAAGTTGAGGGAAAAAAATAGATTAAAAGAAGGAAGAATAATTTTAAAAAAAATGCAGGGAGGCTTTTCTTACTTGTCTTGACTTACCTTCCAAATCACTGCTCATGTCCCATCAGAAATAATCAGAGCACCAATTCAATCATGTTTATGTTGATTTCATGAGATTTTCATCCATCTACACAGGAAAGGTTGCTGTTAGCTAGAAGAAAAATATGACAGTAATCATGATCATATAGAAAAAAGTTCTCAATATGTAATAATTAACTTTCAACTCGCGCCCTCACTAGGACTGCACACTTATTTGAAAATCATATTTACATGCATATTATTCATCTAAAAGTTCATAATGCATGATGTAGAGATTTTATGAATATGAAAACCATGCATATAAGTAATAAAATAACAATTATTGTGATTTAAGTGCACATCGAAAGAACAACTGGTATTTGCAAATATGTTGCAGTTTGATGCAAATTTTGGACTGGATAGTAATGCAATTTTCATGGAAGAGTGTAGTACTTCAACAGCTTCAGCTTAGTGTTGAAAAAGCATAGAAGAGAACAAATAAGCAAAGAAATGTACTGTAGAAATAAGCACAAAATTGGAATAGTGAATTGAGCATCAGTGAAAATACAAGAGAACGAGAGAGAATAAATAGATACAACATTCGCTCATAGTTAATCTATGTCCAAGAAAAAAGACAACTGTGAAGATTCGGAAATACAAGTGAACAGTGGAAGCAATACACATATAAAGTTCACTCAAAGCAGACCTACGTCCACGAGTTACAAACTATTGAGGCACAATTGTCATCCTTCAGATATAGAAGCCCCTTCCGTATATCTCATCAAATCTCTAATATGAAAGGAAAATTAATCTCAGCCCCAATATTTAGACAACTTTCAACCATGCAAGAACCTCTCACACTATGGTTACATACAAAAGAGTGCTACAGTAAAAGAAATAATATCTCCAATCACCACTAGAGGACCCCCCTTTAATCAATGCAAAGCACTCCCAGCTCCAAACCTCCACCTCTGTATCTCCTTATTAGAGGAAGAAATGTTTCCAACTGCAAAACCTATTTTCAATAATCTGGCACCAAATGGCATATGCAAGGAAAATATGGCGTGTTAGATGCCCTTTTAAAATCATGTGTTTCTTATGGCTTATTGCCAAAGAAGCCTTACTCACATGGGATAATCTCCAAAGACGAGGCTGGAAAGGACCGAATATTTGCAGTTTGTGTGGAGTTGCGGCTGAAACAACTACGCATTTATTCCTTGAATGCAGTTTCACATCTTGTCTATGGGAGAAGTGTGCGGTAGCTTTAGGGCTTACATTCAGACGGTCCGAGAAGTCTATTATATGGTTTAAAGTAGTTAGTAATAACACAAGTAAGGGTGCTCATATTTATCATATAGTAGTTGCAGCAGTATGCTGGAATGTATGGAGAGAACGAAATAACAGGATTTTTAGACTACAAAAGCATTCCATACTTACATGTTTCTATCACACATATATTGATATACACTTCTGGACAGGTCTTTTGTCAGACAGGGAGAAACTGTGTCTTTCTGAAGAACAGGATACAGAGTAAGACGACCAGGGACTGGAGAATAAGGATTTGCACGCAGGAGCAGGACAGAACTGATCGCGACAAGTAGATCAGATGGCGACATTGAAGGCAGTGAACTATGTTTTAGTGGTTCTTGGATTTTGATTTTGTTATCTGTATGTCTAAGTGAATAATGAACTCCACTCTAGTTTGTATTAATGTAACCCGTTCTGTTATGGCTTATTAATAGAACTTGGAGGGCTCCTTGCTCGCCGCTTAATCTCAAATAATCTGGCACCAAATAGGACATTGCAGATGCTCAGATATGAACATTGTAAAATTTCATAAATCTTAAAAAATGTTTCGTGACTTTGACACTTGTAAGATTCGTCTACTTATTTCTGGTTTGTTACTCTCAAACTAATGTAGGAAAGAATTTCTACTGAATTTTCAAATACTAATTAATTTCTTAGGAGCACTTCTCTGCCCACATCATGAGTGCGACCAAAGAGACATTACTGCCTTTTGAAGAGTCCATCATTTAAACACATTATGGAACCTCAAATTTCTTACATGTCATTGATGACGTTTATACAAGTCCAAAGTATCTTTCCTATAACAAATGAAAGGTCTTGGGTGTTGCTTTACTGGCAAAAACTTACTAATCATGGTCATTATGGTCAATACCTATAGGTTCAACCACTAAGACCAATATAATCGGTTGGCGATTTTATTCCCTTATTTCATTTGCTTTTGTGAGCATGGCATTGAACTATGACACAGACATCTCTTTTACTAAGTATACTCGATCATATGCCTTTATTCTTGTATTATACGAATTCAGTATTAATATTATTGAAATCTTGAATTCTTTTTTTAGTATTGAAGTCTTAAGCACACTATATTTGAGCTTATGTCTCTGTCATACCTTTCATTATACAAATACCTAAGAGGAATAGTTTATTTTTGTAGTGGCTATTAAATGTCACATCAGTTGAAAATTACGTAAAACTAAAGCAAACTTATAGAGGGTTATTTTTTCTTTTCCATATACTCAGAGCAAGACTTATTACATGGTATATCATACATTCCAAATAAATGAAATTTTCAAAAATAAAGATATTTCAAATTAACTGAAATTTTCAAAAATAAAGAAATTTCAACTATTAGAAGACTTATTTGTAGGCAAAAGAATATGGATGATAAATGCAAAGAAAGAATTCTTCTCTACAGAAATGTTAAGAGGTAATTTTCTGATGTAGTTAAAGTTGTCTGGTTAAGTAAACTCACATACACCACCATTTCGAGGTGCAATAACTTTATGAGTTTGGGGAGCTCTAGCTCTAAGGTCTGGGGAGTAGGGAGGTACCATTATATTGATCAAATCACTCATAGTACAGATATTATTCTAGAGGGAACCACCCTCTTCCCTTTAGCATCATAAGTAGTTTAAGAATAAAGAGAAGTGGGACAATACCTAAGATTGTGACTATGGTAAAGGGGAAACTAGCTCTGCATTGTTTTCCACAAGAAACAATGAAACCATGACTTTTGCTTTCGGAAAGGGAGAATTATATACAATGCTTTTTGAATCCAGTAAAAACTTGGAATCTTTAATCCCAGGCTTATATGAATGCGATAGTTGGAAATTGCTAAAATGGTTTAAGTCCATTGATCCTATAAAATAAAAACAGTGTCTTGTCTGAATTGAGAATAACGATTTCATTTCTGGAACCGCAAACATAGACTTTGAAATAGTGAGCAACTAACCGATGGCCGGCTTTAAAAAATCATTTGTTGCCTGGAACCATGGGCAGGTGAACACATATGATTGGTTTAAGATTATGTGTGCAAACTTGGACTTCTGTTAAAGTAATGTAGGGATGGTATATCATATGTGGAAAATAACACACATACACTCTTGTTTTGCTCTTACTAGATAAAGTTAATATATTGAAGCCTAATTATGTTTTCAGGTTAAAAACCTTACTCTTAAAATAAATTAGTACATAGTATAGTAATGCATCAAGAGGAATCAAAAACTGCGAATATCCATGTCTTTTTCCTTTTCAAGCCAAGAGAAACATCTTGCGGATCACACTATAACAATATCACGCTATCTACTTGACATTGCTTTGCAAAATTTAGCACTATGATTTACAACCTAAATCAGGTAAAAATGAAGAAAATGTCATAAAGTAGTGTAGTTGATGCTACTAAATCTGCCCCAAACCCAAGTCAAGGGAAAAACAACTAGTGATCCTCTCCACCATTTACTGTTCCATTCCCTCTTGAAACTACCACAACTCTTACTGAAATGGATTTGGGCCTTTTGGCTTTAGGAGGGAGGTCAGATGTCATTATACGCAAAAGTATATTTAAGTATATATTTAATTTGATTTAATTAGATTGCTGACACGTAATAAAAATATGCTAAAAAACACATAGCGAAAAGACATGTAATCTATAAACAAAATTCTCAAACACCACCGAAAATTTAGCAAGTCTGTCAAAAACCATTGTTCTGAGAACAGTTCTGCTTTAAAGCACTTCTACAACAAATTGATCAATAGAATAAAAAAAATTTGTGGAAATCTTCTATATGACTCTAACAGGAAATCTAAATTATCCAAGGCAACTTGTTTGAAACCACCACCCTATAGTCACCGGTTTCCTCTAAAGATAAGCTTGTTTATATGATTATATTTACATGAATAAGACTTATGGCGGCTAAATGCATGGTTGAGTCTCCACAAAGATGACCGACTGAGGGGAGATGAGCTCAGCTCATAACTTGCTTACAACTTGAGTTTAGTCAGTAATCTACAAGCCACTCTTCAGATGAGAGCATTTCAATCAAGTGATTCTTAGTATTAAAAAAATCAATGTCACCTGCATATAGGGTATAGAATTGGATGCAGCTAGAAAACATAGTATGACATAATTCTCCCAAGTCATTTGATGGACTTGAAGTCGAATTAAAATTACTGTAAAACTAGCAGACGGGTTAAAAGGCGAGAAACAAAAGAATCACAAAGAGGCTAATAATAAATACAAGAGAAAAAAGATAAAGAAAGGAACAAAGTGAGAAAATGAGTATCACCTCCAGAATCTTTCACAAGGTTAGCCCCTAGGTGTCACCATCTGGAATAGGACAGTTGGTTGGTAAATAATTCTGATCACCACCACCCCACATGACTCCATCACACCTCCCAACAACTCCTCAGGAGATTCCAAACCCTCTCTCTCTCTCTCTCTCTCTCTAACTTTTCCTAATATTTTTCTAATTTTCTTACCTTCCTTTGCTCACCATTTCTTCTATAAATTCCACCCTCTTCCCATTCTACAATTCCCTTTTCCCCTTCTCCTCTCCACCTCTCATTAGTTTTCTTAAACCTCTGCTACTCTGCTCCTCCCCCCATTCTCCTTGCCCCTATTGCACTTGGTATAGCGGAAACTCTGCTCATTTTAGTCAAAAACTAAAAAAACATTAGGCATATACTTTGCTCTTGCTATTATTCCACTTTGGTTGCTGCAGAAACCCCTGCTTTCCCTTTAAATTGGCGAGTTTTGCATTCACCAGGCTCTGTAACCTGTTATTGCAGTTATCCCACTCCCCCTTCTCCCCTAAGAATTTTGGCCTCTTTGGTGGCCAAACTAAAGACCCATCACTCAAATCTGGATCAATTTTAGATTTTAGATGAGTGACTTCTTTCTTCTGGTCTTTTTAATTGATGTCGCCTATCCTAAGTGAAATCCTGCTCTCTGGGTTTATGATAAATTCTACTCTTCGGCGCAGGAGTCACCTTGTTCAATCGTTCTCTGTTGTATTCCTCTACTGGTTCTATGTTTTTTCATGATCTCATTCTGAATCCTCATCATCTGGGCCCTGTTTATTTCTTCTTATATATAATTTCCTAGATTTCTGTTAGCTTTTATAGCACTGTAGTCAACGTTATATATAAACGAAGTAATTACAAGATGTCAACTGGTACTTATTCTGGATCAAACCATGCCGCCAACTCAGGGTCCGAAGAGGAATTAAAGGCTTTAATGGATCAAAAGAAGAGGAAGAGAATGCAATCAAACCGCGATTCGGCTAGAAGGTCAAGGATGAGAAAGCAGCAGCACCTGGATGACCTGATGGCCCAAGTGAACCAACTGCGGAAGGAGAATGCCCAGATTCTTACTTCCCTCAGTATAACATCTCAGCAGTACCTTGGAGTTGAAGCAGAGAACTCTGTTCTCAGGACTCAGATGATAGAGCTCAGTACAAGGCTTGAGTCCCTTAATGAAATCCTCCACTGCATGAATTCAAACAACACTAGCAATAATGGGCTCTTCCCTGATGGACCTCACTTCAATGATAGCTTCATCAATCCATGGAATTTTGTGTTCATGAACCAACCCATCATGGCCTCAATAGATATATCTCAATACTGCTAGAATGTCAAGTCAAGGGTGGTATTATCTATTTGCTGTTCACCTTTTTTCTTATCTTTTCTTTTATGCTTGGTTTGGGAGTTTTTATAGTTTACTAAAGCTTTGTTCTGGGCCCAGAGAGTGATGTTCTCGTATAGATTGGCTTTGGAAATGGGTTCCTCTTTTGTCTATGGCTTATTACTGCACATGTAACCAGAACCTTTAAGCGTAATTGGACATTATATATATATGTGTTGGAATTGTAATCATAATTATATAAGTTGTAGTTTCCAAGCTAATTGTTCTTTCTTTCCTTGATTTAACAATTATTATCATTTTGTCAACAACAATTATTATCACTTTGACGGTAATTGAGGTTAACATGTATTATGTTTTGAGGATTCGGATGATGTTGACTGCTGGGAAACCATTTAATCAATATGGCTGAAATGTTAGGTCATTGTGAGTGCTTTGTCATGCCAAGATGAGAACAACAAGACAAGGAGTTTAGGTCTTTCAATTAATGAGTTGTAGGAGCAAAAAAAAAAAAAACTAACTCTAATTGCACTCCTGCTATAGTTTAATATTAACTTGAATCATTGTTGATGATGTATGCTTCCTTTTTTCTCTTTTCTTTGGATGTATGTGGCTGGCCATTCAATCGCAAACTTATTCTAATGACTATTGTATGTTGAGGTAAGATGTTTTTTCCTTTCATTTGCTTTTGTTATTTTTATAAGCATTGTTTATGGTGGAAATGTCAAAGCCAAAACATATCGAAATGAGACCGAAGACACTTTTTTTTTTTTTTTTTGGTGGCATCAGCACAACATGTTGCCAATAGGTGGAAATCGTTAAAAAAGAAGGCCAGAAACTTAGAAGACAACTATCATTTATTAGGTATACACATGCACTTATATAAATCTAAAAATAAACTAGCCATACCACATAATCTCTTGTATCAAACTAATAAGATACCAGCAAGATTGTTGGATATCATTAAACAGTAATATACAACTCTCGAGCATTTCAAAGAAACACAGTAGTTTTGAAATATTACATGATATACATGTAAATCATAGAGCTTGATCCAAATGAAATTATACATAACATATTGTTTCAGAAAATTGAATAAATATTTTAATCAAAAGGAAAGCTGAGTGTCTCTGTATTTTCCTTTTATAATCTTTTTTGACAGGACAGAGGTGGTCTATATTTGTATATGTGTTTGTCTGTGTCTATACACAAACGTACACATACAGACGTATGCACTCACATGTGTGAACTAACAAATGAAAGATTAGGGCTTTAAAGAGGGACATGTAAGACAACACTTTAGATCTATCTATTATGCATTCGAGTGACTGTATTTTCACTGAAATGTTCAAATGGCAGAAAATAAAATCTAATGCACGGTAACAAGCATCTAAGCGCCAGATGAAAAAGCAAATGTACTGATTTCTAACTGATTTGGTTGTGCAATGTTCAAAGATTTCACTAGAAACTGAACAAAATAAATTTCACTAGAAACTGAACAAAATATATAATAAAAGGAACCAAGATTTTACATGGTTACAGTTAACTAGTCTATATCCACAAGAAAAAAAGATTTGAGTAACCAAAAGGTGGCTATAAGCAATTTTTTAAATTCAGCTAACTTAATTTATGATGCAACCCATATAGACTCCTAAATGCTGCAATTTTGCAACTCCTGATCCAAGATCTATACAACCTGACTATGGCATCCTCCACAATTATACATTTTGCAAACAATTTGAAAGAGATCCAGTGTAAGATTTGCATCTATATAATTTTAAACGTACCATCCCTTATCCATTGTGCATCTTGCATGTTCACTCAGAAACTCAAAAATTTTGTACACCTTTGTTTATTCTTATACTGATTGCAACTAGAATTTGCATTGATAAATAACAAACTGAGAGCTCTGCCTGACCCTAACTTGGCCTGCTCACTGCACTGGTTGTCCTTTAATCTAGCTAAAAGACTACCCCTTTGGCTAACTGAAAAGCTCCATTTTCTAGTATCTTTCAGCACAAGACAAAAATCGGAAGCATTCAAGGCACAACAGACGCATGAAACCTATTATGTATATCCCAACAAGCCAGCGACACATATATAGCTCTTTTAAGACACTGACAAGAATCGCCTAGGTAGTATATTTTCACGTTTTAACATGAACATCATTCAAATGCTATACAAATAACAAAACGATTATTGTACTCATATTTTATGTTATTTGTAAGGCCAAGAGAGGGATGACGAAGATGAAGTTAAAAATAGGGATGGGAATGGGCAGCTCCACGGGTCAATTTTTGGCTTACTCTATTCAATAGTTTAAATTAGAAAAAAAAAATTAATTCAAAATTTTGAATAGGGCGGTCCAAGAATTAGCCCGTGGAAGCATCCACTATCATCCCCTAGTTAAGAATGGCATACGAGCTACCTCGCTGATTGGCTCTGGTTATCATTCCCCTCATGTATATATCAATCTCGTTACATCAAAATGTACCACAGAAATTCTCCTCAAATAATTTGAAAAGGCTGACTTCTTAAGTTGAACTGTGCAATTTTCTGAATGACTAGTCCAGCAATTAACATAATACGTGACATCAGTAAATATTAGCCAAGGGATCTGGGGAGATGGTGAAGCGACAGAGAAATCAGATGACCAAGTTTCAGTTGCATGGATGCAACTTCTAGTATTCTCAATATCAAAAAAATAATGATAACAATGTAACTCTAAAATTTATAAAACCAGATTGTTCAGGATAATTGATAGAGCAATGATTAGAAAAAACTCAACCTCTGTTTACAATACTAATTCAGTGCCGGTAATTATACATCACCATTTGTGACGCAGGGAAATGGCACAAGGAGGACTCCTAGGAGTCCTCACATAATACTTCAATTAAGAGAAGAAAAAGTTTAGCTTGAAGAATATAATAAACAGTCATCTCCCATTTGGTCACTGATGGTCCATTAAAACAGATGCACAGATTTAAAATCATGTAGGCACACAAAGTCTGTGCCTATTCAATTCATTATTCATTACCGAGGCTCTACAAACACTACTATAATGCCTCGGGTAAAGGAATTTAGAAAGAAACACAAGGAGGAAATGTAAAATAAACAAATTTCTTCAACCTTTCAGAATGGCAGGGGTTTTCAGTATCAGCTGGTTACTTCATGTAGATTTCCTTCCTATATCAAATTCAGACCCTTTCTTTCCACAAGACGGGAGAAAGATGCAACTTGCTCTTTGTTATTTAGGAAGCATGCGCTGGAAAAGGGTAGCTTAATGGAGGCAAAAGGTAGGTAAAAATTTTGGTGGTGTTTGTCTCACTGTAATACACCATCTACACATAAAAGCATGATAGGATGATAATATCACCTTTCATGCTTTTGATACATAGATTTGATTGAACGTTACAAAAGCCTCAAAGGTTTATATATTAGTGATGAAAGCATGTGGCCTGCCATTAGTGAAAAAGGGCCTAGACAGATCAGAAGGAAAGGTGGCAGCTTCATTTCGTGCAGGAGTATGTAATTTTATATGGCTTTATATGTTCCCGAGGCCAAAAGGTACTGATGTTATTGATAGTTTGGTGCCATTAAGACTTAAGCATGACCAACAAGTTGGGATGGGTGCTAACTTGAGAGGTTCTCTTCACTGAATACTTATGGTGGGTATGGAAGAGTTTGATAGAACTGAAAGTTCAGCAATCAAGTAATATATTTATATATTGTCAGTGTCTGATGATGTATGAATCTACCGAAAAGTGTACCAAGGAAAATTATATGGGAAACACGGTTGAAAAGATGACTCTGTAAACATGCAAACAGAGAACAATCAACAGTGTGAGCATGAGGGAAACATTTGTCAGACTGGCATTAACATAGATCACAATTCAAGGCACATGAAGAGAGAAGCAGTATGATCATGTAATCTCCCATATTATTCTGTTAACCAGCATGATCACATGACACCAAACAGGTTCTGACCAATTGCAACATATAACATGAAGTATGTAGTATGCCACTGATTTGTAAGAAGGGAGAGTACGTCAACCAGAAACATCATCCAAAATCAATCTTTGTAGCCTCGTCCGTTGCTCCAGATAGAAACCGTACATATAATTTTTGTATCTCAAGTTAGTTCACCAAGAAGTTGAAATAGGATTGCAAAAGGTATCATTACACTTCATAATTCGACAGGAGAGATCAATATTTCCTTAAAGAAAATGGAAGGATCATCCAGTGGCAGTTTTGCCTAAACTCATACTTGCTTCAAAATTAAATAAATGGATCTAGTTTTACAGTCAGATTCATTGTGCTTCCCTCCAATATTTTAGGGAAGTCGACAGTCTATTGTGAGGTTATCTTGATTCATGAAGATCCTCCAACATCAATTTTCTCCTTTGGAAGAATATATTCCCTTGAACTTTCTATGGAGCAGATTCAGAAGAACTTGCCCCTGTTGTCATTGCACATTATAGTTCATCTTAGTAATATTTGCCTCCCTACTCTTGCAATAGGTTCAGAGTATCTCTTGGTGCGACTACATAGCATTGCAATGAAGGTGGTGGAAGTTGTATTGTTACTGTAGTCTAGACAATATACCCTTTCTCAACAAGATTCTTGCATATTCCTTTTGACCTCCTTAAGAGTGCACTAGGCATGCAGGAATTCACTTCGGAATCCAAGATTCCAACCAGGTTTCCCATGCTTGGCATAGACTCAATGCGACATTTGATTCCTGTCTCTTGTTGCATGGAAATGTGATTACACCCATAAAGGGCGTGTATCCTCCACTTCCACTTGATGGAAACTTGACCCAAAAAAAATTAAAATTTACAATTCGAGGTCGGTATCGGGTTATAGTATTGAAAATCAGTAAAATTGGATATATTGGTAAAATATCGGCAATATTGCTAATAGCAATACCAATATTGTATAGTTTGTATCAAGTATCATATCAAATATCTCAAGATCCAATATAGTAATTGCAATACATCATGGTAACAACCGATATTAAAACCTTCAATATCTTGTTTTCCAAAATTATCCATTTTTTAATTACTATGATCTCCACCACCATCAGCCACCGATATTACTGCTGCCTACAATCATCGGTGATTGCTAAAACAATTTCTAGCCCTCAAAATTACAACCATCACTGTCTGCCACTTGATGACCATTGTCATCATTTTCCCTAATGAATATTGCAATCTCTGGTATTATTGATAAGTAACAATCACTATCACTGCTAGCGACCTTCGCAGCTCCGGTAGCTGCTACTACCAGCAACTGCAAGCACCTCTTGAACAACCACCACACCTCACGTGTAGCCGGTACCTGTAATAACCCTTAATTTTCTTTAGACTTAAATAAACAAATAAATAAATAAAATAATAAACATGACATTTTATTTTTTATAAACTCTAAATGTTTAATCTTTTATAACTCCTAAGTGTTTCATCTTCTCCAAGCTCCAAATTCTTCACCTTCTCCATTATTTCAACAATAAAACTCCCATCTTTAATTCTCAAAATTAAATTATCTAATTAAACTAAAACTTTTCATATTCTAAAACATCCAATTTGAAACCTATATAAGCCCTTAAACCAAAATACTTACAATTCACTCCAAACATAAAATTCATCTTCTAAAATTATTCTCTCTATCTCACCTCGTCGGAGCGGCCACTGGGGCCACCTTCGAATCAGCTGGACCACCATAAGAGCCACCGCCGAATCCGCCACTTCGCCCAAAAAGAGTACATTCTTCCTTTTCTTTCCACAGTTTTAACTTCACATCTTTCATCAAAGAGATAAGAGAATCTTTCTTTTTCATATTGGGTTAAAGTATTTTATTAAATCATAAGACTATTTTACCCACTATCCAATAACTCTAATGACTTAGAAATAATATACACCATTTTATAAATCCAATAAGATGAATCCATTTCTTAAATTTAGACCGTTAAGACTAAAATCAATTTTGAGTGCGTTATAAATATTAAAAAAAATCCTAAAAAACATTTAAAATCGTATTAATCTATTTTTAACATTCTTATAATACTTTTATGTGGAGATTGTCTCGTTGTGATCGGTAACGTGAAACGAATCGAGATTAGTTTATTTTTGGACTCACTAATCATATTATTTTATATATTTGTTGTTCAATTACATTGTTTATCTTATATAAATTGTTTTGGAATTTATCAATCACTTGTGATTTTGCCATTTTATTGTTAAATATATTAAATCACAGTTAGATTTTAGAATAACCGAAATATATAATATTTGATAAATCAAATAAAATCTATAATCGTGAAAAAATACTGTTTGTGATATCATTTTGTGTCAGTGTCTAGAAAACTGGTCTTATATGTTGCTTCTCTAATTAAAGAACGTGCGCTGCACGGAAAACCTCTCAGTATTCATACACTTGTCTGGCCGATATCTCTATGATGTCTCAAATCAATAAATCTTTGATATAGCCAATTGTGATTTATTTAATAAAATATGAATCGAACATCTTTGAATCATGTTGTCAACAAATTAATGTACCTGAATTGAAATATTATACCAGATATGATGTGAAAATCAGAATTTAGACCTATATAAACTATATTGAATGACATTGGTTTGGGGGGAACTGAATGATGGAAATATATTCTGTTTCGGTTGTAACATATTAAGTTGTACAACTAAATAATTCACACACCATGGATGCATGATGATTTGTTGGATCATACCTTATTATTATTCTTATTTGCCTGACGACAGATCCGACTCAGTATCGGACAATCTATATGACTATTTCCTGAATCTGTATAAGAGACGATCGAAACAGTAATATCCCATCAGTTGGCTTTCCAATTATATGACATCTTAGGCAAAAATACCCATATTATAAAATTGACTTTACTATATAGCATTTGGTTTAACCTATAACAATTAATTTTATTGTTATAGATTAAGATAATGTTTTTTACATTCATTCAATTATCATTCAATTATTTTTACATAGACTCTATTTTGGTCGCAATCTGATGATCTAGGTGTGCATGTTTAGAATAACCGATAGACATATCGAAAAATGATGAAGGATCTGGTATAATTGAAGAGTAAGTTGAAACTAAAAAGTTATCTTATTTTCTCTTATTTAATTCATTGTATTCTATTGCTATCTCATTTGTATCAAACTTCATTCCAATAAATAAAAAGTCAAACTTTTATTGAATTTTTCTATTGTAATTATTGAGTATTATTATAGCTAATTCTACTGAAGGCTTTATCATATTCAAACCGATTATGCTGTCGGTACCTACTACACGTGCTCGTATACCATATATCGAGAGCGAAGTGTGATAGTAACACTGGCAATTGTTTTCAATTATTGCCATTGTCGGCAATTGTTGTTGATATGGCCCGAGTTAACTAATCAGTATCATAGTTGATAATCTCTACCAATGTTCAATGACCACCAACCACGACTGTCAGCCACTGAGGCATATGTGATGGGCGATGGTTTCACCACCACTACAAGCAATAGGTGTCATTGCTAACTCTAGCGACCACCAATAACTAAAGTATATAGTATTGAATTTCTCGATGTATATGCTAAAAAATTGGTTCTCTCCTTCAAGACTACGAGACCGCGACTAATCGTTGTCTCCATCAACGACAACCATCATAATGATAATCTCCAGCAATTGCCAATAATTATTGACGCTATTGGTTGTTGTCCATTTTCTCTTAGAAGAGTTTATATTCTTCAAAAATCTTTTTAATATACTAATATAAAAGATATATTACATTTATGGGAATACTCAAGTTATATCAAACGTAAAACAAAACTTCCATAAATTAGACAGCGATTGTGGCGAACGCAGTGGGATGTTCGTGTAGCAAAGACAAACACCCCTGTGTGCAACAATTAAGGACTGCACAATGATGCAGACATTATTTTTGTTTTTCTTTTTTCTTTATTTTAACCAAGTATCGGCTAATTAGGTTCCTTTATACAACCGTGCAATCAGGGGGGCAAAGTCTCATGGCATTTGCATTTATTTCAAGATATTCTTAAGTTTTCAATTTTCAAAATCATAAAGCCTCGAGCGCATAATTCTATCTTGACATTGTGTTCCTTCAACTTTATAGATAATCTATGATCATATAGTAGTGTATTCATAATGAACTTCCCCACATTAAAACATCACGCATTGATTATATGAATATCTTTCTTATTCTCACTCCAATAATGAATTATAGATCAATGTGACAAGATTTATTGCAGTTGGCTCATCAAATGCAAACGACACCCTCATTCTAACCTTAATTTTTCTAAAGACAGTTATCCTATTTTATCCTTTAGTTTAGTTTTTAAGATTATACAGCTTTTATGTAAATTTCTATTTTGAAATTTCCCGCCTTAGCTTCACCCACACATCATCATCAACAAACAAGATGCAACATTAGACCCCATTCCGCACACTCTTCATTAGTTCATACACAGCTAATTTAAGGACTAACAAAAAGATGGTTTTACACCAATATTTTAAATATCAACAGTTACGACAAATATATTATTAAGTATATCTTTTTAGGGAGTAATTGCAGTACTATGAAAAAAGGGTACTGTTTTTGCACATATTGGCTAATATTTATAATATTGCGCAATATACCAATAATGATATATTGGCATGAAATATTGGCCAGCATGGTTCAATTTTTTTAAACTTGGGTTTAAACTTAAAATAACTTTGGGGCTCAATTTGTATACCCAGACCTGTAATACAAGAAAATTTTCCAAAAAAAAAAAAAAAAACTTACCTAAGTCAGCCATATGTTTAAATTTGTCATAAAAACTTGGTAAGAAGAATCTCTCTCATTATCAGATATCTACATTTAAAAGTTTCTTCGGGTATTATTTGAGACTTCAAAGTCCTTTCTCTTAAAGGCTTTGTTCTTCCTACTTGTTTCTTTCTTCTTCTCTCCTTTTCCCAGATGTTGTTGTGCAGCTGTTGTTATCACTACTATTGTTTTTTGCTTCTTGTGCCACTACAGTAATAATTATCCTTTAAACTTATTTTTCAATGTTTTTATTTCAAATTTCTGATTGAATATGCTCCATGATTCTTTATTATGTTGTGCCTACATGAAATATTCTTGAATGCCTTGCATACATGTCACCCCCCCAGGGGGCCCACATGAAACCGAGGGCGTCAGTTGCATCCCTCTCCAATTTTTAACCAATATCCTCTATTTTCAGAAAAAATTTCAAGGTCGTCTCTTAATCCTCAATTGTATAACTCCAATCTCCCTAAAGTTTCAATTCTCTAGTTTGAAGATTGTGATTAAAAGAAATGAATGGCTCAATAATTATATAACTCCATTCCCTCTAAATTTTGAATTTTCGAGTTTGAAGATTGTGATTAAAAGAGGTGTATGGCTCAATGATTGTCTGAAAATGATATCTCATTTTCTTCGACTAAATAAAATATTTTTATTTTGTTTTAAACTTCTAAAAACAATGACAAAAAACAGTCTCTGGGTGTTGATCTCTTTTGAATCTAAACCCCCAACATGCATTACACCTGCTTTGTTTGTCTCATCATTCTTAGATTGCATCAAGAATTATTATAAAGAAGCATAAATTTTATATTATATTATTATGCTTATATATCATAGCATATGATAAAGACATTTGTAATATAATCGTATTATAAATTTGCACAAGAGTTATATATAAGAAACATGATATACGATTATGGTAAATAGGTGCTTGGGTCCCTGAAACCCCCACCCATTTCAGGTGCTTGGGTCCCTAACTCCCCCTCCCCCCAAACAACATCAGTTTCAGATGCTTGGGTCAGTTCTAGCAAATAGGTGACACCTAGAGTCGCCTTTAACTTCAAATTATCAATGTTACATGTGACATGTATATTATATAGCATTCGACATGAACACCCAATATGGATTCGCATCCAAAATTTATAGTCCAATATCCATTGTCCAACATGAGAAAACCCCATGTAATCTCAATATCCAATATCTAAAGCCTAGTTTAATAGTTCTAGATAATATTAAATATGCTAATTGAAATACATATAGAAGAGTCGGGAACTACTATATAGCAGAATAATTTCCATCGTTACACATTCAGGAAATATGGTTCAAGCTAAATAATTGGTTATAATACTTCTTATGAAATGCCATTATAACAATTATCAGGATACTTCACTATTATCCATTAAAAAATTAATTTCAAATTTTTTTCAATATCAGAGCTAGTCAAAGTTCAGATAAACAGACTACAGATTGAAGACTCGAAGTATTTGGAATCATTAATCATGTCCTCACCATGGTAATATGTGCAAGAACTTCTCCATCTAATTAACTTTCTTCTGAAGAACTTATAACTTGCAAAAAACCAAAATCAAGTTGTTGATTATAGTCAATCCATATACTACCATCTAATGAGCTCACATTGCAGCATACTAACTAAACAAACTTTGACCAATGCTGAAAATAACGCGTTATGAAACCCGTTATGTTGCGTTACGTAACCTAACGGAATCCCTACGCTACGTAACAACTAGAAATAACTCAGTGTATCGTAACATTACGTTTTTTTTATATTATTTTACGTTATATTTACGTTAAATTACGTTATGTTACGTTATTTACAATTATTTGTTTAGTAATTTCTAGATTGTTGTTGATTATTATTTTGATTATTAGCGAATTGCTGTAATTTTCTTACTTAATTAGTTGTTGGCTTGTTTGATTGTTTGTGGAATTACTAACTTGTTAATTTGTAATTGTTTACTTATTCGCTTATTGTAATTCCTCTACAGTTACTGAAATATCTTACTTTTGAATTCTATTGAATTTTCAACTGAACTGAAATCAATAATTACAAATAAGATAAATTGAACATCACAAAATATAAATTACAACAATGACAATAACTGGAATTGAAATAAAAATTGGAATCTTGTTTTCTTGTTTAAATGATGATTATAATACGGTTGCAGACTTAATATAATTTATGAAAATAAATGTGAAAATTATTGTAAAACTTAATATAAAATTAGAATAGATTATGCATTACAAAATAGTTTTATATTCTTTTTATAGATACTTTAAATTTAATTTTTAATTTATAAAAATTATTTTATATGGCTTTATATTTATTTTTATTAAATAAATAGAAAATTGTATAACCTATGTTATGCGTTACGCTATATGCGACGTAACCTAGTAGAGCTAAAACGTTACGTTACCGTTATCACTATTTTAAACATTGACTATGACAATACAAAACTCTAAGAACAAGCACATGATAAAGATGCCATATTATTCCTATGCAGCTAAAACAAATTTAATGAAAATTTAATGATAAAGTCCAGTTGCATATAGCTTCAGCAGCGAACTTGCAAGCATGATTAACAGAAACTATCTACTTTTAAAAGATTGTTTGATTTTTGGAAAATTTGGAAAACTGGAGCTTGGTGGATGTGTTAGAAAACTCTTATCTGCTACCTATTATGTTTAAGAAAATTAATGAAGTAGTAAAACTCTGAGAATTTATAAATTACAAGGTTCCTTACATTAAAATGCTGATGGCTTAGACCGAATACTAGTCCAAAAGCAGGAGTTACAATATTGGTCATTAAAAAATTTAATTTACAAATATCTATACATCATATTATCTCAAAAAAAAAAATGATGCATCACTGGGTGCATCTTAAATACTGAAATATCTGTTCAAATATGATCAACTACAGTAGATAACAAACTATATCATATGCTCATAGCTGCAAGCTATTTATTGTAGCAATATGAGAGCACACTGTTATATATATCTCAATGTTGAAAATAACACGTTCTGAAATCCGTTATATTGCGTTACGTAACCTAACGGAACCCCAACGCTACGTAACAATTGAAAATAACTCAGTGTACCGTAACAGTACGTTTTTTATGTTATTTTACGTTATATTACGTAACGTTACCTTAAGTAACGTTATATTACGTTATTTACAATTATTTTTTTAGTAATTTATACATTGTTGATTATTATTTTGTTTATTAATGAATTGCTGTAATTTTCTTGATTAGTTGTTGACTTATTTGTTTACTTGTGAAATTGCTAACTTGTTATGCGATTATTTCCTTATTTGCTTATTGTAATTCCTCTCCGGTTGCTGAAATATCTTACTTGTTGATTGTATTGAATTTTTAACTAAACTGAAATCAACAATTACAAATAAGTTAAATTGAACATTACAAAATATAAATTACAATAATGATAATAACTTGAATTGAAATAAAAAATTAAAATCTTGTTTTTTTTGTTTAAATGATAATTGGAATTATGGTTGAAAACTTAATATAATTTATGAAGATAAATGTGAAAATAATTATAAAACTTAATATAAAATTTGAATAGATTATCACAAAATGGTTTTATATTATTTTTTTAGATATTTTAAATTTATTTTTGAATTTATAAAAATTATTTTATATAGTTTTATATTTATTTTTAATTAAATAAATAGGAAATTATATAACCTACGTTATGTGTTACGCTATATGTGACATAACCTAACAGAGACAAAACGTTACGTTATCGTTATCGCTATTTTAAACATTGATATATCTTTACCTCTATAGCTTTCCTAATGGGACTTTGTTTCATATTCCAAGAGCAATGGATAGAAAGGAGTAGATGGCTAAACAAGGTATGTAATACCAACCTCATTAGTTGAAGAACAGACATTAGGGTTATGCATTATTGCATTATCTGCAAGTAACAAACAAGAGCATGAATCAGCTATTTCACAAAGTACCTTTGCATCTCATATTTATCTCCAAGAATCGTTAATGAAACTAGTTTAATGGGCACGTTTTATGCACATCAAACAAATATTAATGCTAAAATAAACTTATGTGTTATGATTATTAAATAATTATGAACTATTTTTTACCTTAAAGCACAAGGAAAGAATAATAAAATTATATTAATAATTATCTAGGTATTTCATGGTGTATCTAAGCAACGAATAAAAGTTGAAAACTATATACAAATTCATATTTATATAAACTATCAAAAACAAGCCAGTAGTGAAAATGGATTAGCCCGGACAGTAACAACCCATGCTCCCTAGAGAATGGTAGGTTTGATCCCTAGCGATGTTGGTTGGGAATTTAACTTAATCAGGCTCTAACCGTTGCTTAAAAAAATCCAATTGGATTAGCTAAAAATAAAAATAAGCAAGTTGAACTTAGTTAAGTGAATGAAGCAAGTTATAGGTCTAAACGTGGAATGGATTACCTATAAGTAGAGGTAAAAAATTTCAAGTTTTAAATAACTTGATATCAAATTATTTATTCCCGTGTTTACTACATAACAACTTCATTTTATTAAAAAATAATGCATCTTATATGAAAAGAAATATATCTAACTTTTCTTAAGATCTATAGTGTCAATTAAATATAATTTTATATTATGAAAAATTTGTGGACAAAATATAGTAAGTCAAGATTTTTAAGCTAAAATATGATATATTTTTCATCTTAGGAGAAGGATAAGTAAAATATACTTCTACTGAAATTAGATACTTATCAAATATCAAGTGCTTACCCAAAAAGAAAATTTATAAAATTATGCATCCATAATAGTCTAAATTTTTAAATAAATTTCCAGTAATACCTTATCCAGTTACTTATTTGAAAAATCTAAAATTTAAATTTCTAATTTAAACTAAAATTATTACCATTATATATAAATTCAAATATGCATAAGAAAAATAAATTCCTCAAAACTACATGAGATAGCCATCTTTATATTTAATTTTAAATAGGATTGAGTGAAAGAATTTAAAAACTAGATATAAAAATATTGATAAGGATGATATTTATATTAATTATTACCCACATTATCTTTTTGTGTTTCTAAATTTTAAAAAGAGAAATATTTTTTTCCTAATTTGTGAAAAATTGACAACCGATTCTTTTCAACCTATGCTTTTATAAGTAGTATAGAGTTCAGTTAGTTCCAATTATATTTTGTACTTCCATTTGTGTTAGATTAGACTACTATCTTTTCTTTGTATTAGTCTCACATCGTCCAGAGGTTTATTTGGAATTTTGGATGGTGTTGTGAAAGTTATATATATATAGAGAGAGAGAGAAAAAACGGGAAATTCACTGGTGGTGAAAGGAGTTCCTTCACTTTGGTGGCCCACTAAAATGATTACACATGGGGCCATTAAAGGTAACAAATAAAATAACTCTCTTAATCGTCCTTTGAATGGTGCCACGTGTAATTATTTTATTGGGCCAGCTAAGCGGCGGTGAAGGAACTCCCTTCACTCTCGGTAAATTTCCTGTTTTCTCATATATATATATATATATATATATATATATATATATATATATATATATATATATATATATATATATATATATATATATATATATATATATATATATCCGTTGACTTATAATAGTATTATCTAATTATTGCATAATTTGGTATCCTGTGAATTAGGTCCTAACCCTCCACCTGAAAACTAATCTAATCACAACTCCTCCAATCCAAAGCCCTAACCTTAATCCTCTCTCCCTCTGAACTCCCACGTCATCACCTCCCATCTTCTTCTTCTTTCTCCCTCTCCATCAGCTGCCACAAGCCATCTACTTTTGGTCAAGATATACCTCGAACCATCTATTTTCTATATTGAGAACCAATCAATTCATGGAGATGGTAAAACAGAGTAAGATATGGTTCATAGGATCAAATGGAGATGTTTAAGATGAAATAGTAATTTCGAAATTTTGATATCATAAAAACCAATGAAGTTGAAAGAAAAACTTTGTAGAATGACTATAAGATCAGCAACATTTTATGATTCAGAATATTGGGCAATTAAGGCATCTTCAAAAGATATTTTTTTTTAAAAAAGGACGATTTTAAGATGGATGAACAATTAGGTGGTATATGTGAAGAGATGTTATAAGAAATGAGTACATCTATAAGAAGTTAGAAGTTGCTTCCATTTATGATTTGTAATGACCTTCATGTTTTATATGCATAAATAATTCAATAACAAAATTAATAATCAAATAATAAATATGACACTTTACTTTTTATAACCTCCAAAACTTTTCACTTTATGTAACTCTCAAAACTTTAATTTTTCTTAACCTCCAAGTCCGGTCACCTTCTTAACCTACCAAACTTTCATCTTCCCCAACTCCAAATCCTTCATCTCCTTCATGAATTCATCTACTTAAATCTCCAAATTAAATTTATCTTTTTAATTCTTAAATAAATAAATCCCCACTCTCTCCTTTAATTCCCTCAATCCCTTCATATTCTATAACTCTTTAAATCTTTCACACTCTATAACTCCTAAATCCAACACTATATAAATCAAGTATCTTTTCTCAATTCAATCTTACACTCATTATCCAAAATTTTTCTTACCCTCTCACTTTGTTGGAGCATCTCATTAGACCGTTATCGTTGACCTCGCCGAAACTGTCACCCCTCGTCGGAGCTTTGCTGGGGGAAACCTATCTTCTTCCTTCTCTTCCATCTCTATTATTTGAAATTGATAAAACTATATTCTCAAATTCCTATTACATTTATCTTATTAGACCCTAAGTTAGCTCACCTACTACCAATGTTGAAAATAACACATTATGAAACCCGTTATAGTATGTTACGTAACCTAACAGAGTCCCAACGCTACGTAACAACTGAAAATAACTTAGTGCACCGTAACAATACGTTTTTTTATGTTATTTTACGTTATATTACGTAACGTTACGTTAAATTACGTTATGTTAAGTTATTTACAATTATTTTTTTTAGTAATCTTTATATTGTTGTTGATTATTATTTTGCTTATTAGCGAATTGTTGTAATTTTCTTGATTAGTTGTTGGCTTGTTTATTGTTTATGGAATTGCTAACTTGTTATTTTGTGATTGTTTCCTTGTTCGCTTGTTGTATTCCTCTCTGGTTGCTGAAATATATTGTTAATTTTATTGAATTTTTAACTGAACTGAAATTAACAATTACAAATAAGATAAATTGAACATTACAAATAAATTACAATAATGATAATAACTGGAATTGAAATAAAAAATTAAAATTTTATTTTCTTGTTTAAATCATAACTGGAATTACGGTTGAAGACTTAATATAATTTATGAAGATAAATGCAAAAATTATAGTAAAACTTAATATAAAATTAGATTAGAATATGTATTACAAAAAAAATTTAGATTCTTTTTTTAGATATTTTAAATTTATTTTTGAATTTATAAAAGTTATTTTATATAGTTTTATATTTATTTTTAATTAAATAAATAGAAAATTACGTAACCTACGTTATGCGTTACGCTATATGCGACATAACCTAACAGAGACAAAACGTTACGTTATCGTTATCGCTGTTTTAAACATTGCCTACTACTTAGTAACCCTAATAATCTAAAAAGAATATCCATCATCTTATAAATCCAATAAGATGGATTCAGACCCATTTCTCAAATTCAGACCCTTAATACTAAAATCAATTTTGAGTGTGTTATAAGTATTAGAAAATCTATAAAAATCATCTAAATTCATATTTATCTGTTTTTAATATTTTTAGAATATTTATAATGTGTAGATTGCTCCGTTGAGCGACATCGGGAAACAAAATCCAGGTAAGTTCTTTTTCGACTCACTAAACATGCTAGTTTTTTTTATAGAAATATTATTCCAATTATATCATCTAAATTGTAGAAAATAAATTTGTAATTACAAGTATTATTTCTTCATGTTGTTAGAAATTTATTTGCAGAAAATAAGTTTGTTACTACAAGTGCAATCATTGACATTCCTGTTATTTCTTTATACTGTTAGAAATTAAATGAATACTTATTAAATTACAGAATATAGTTAGATTTTTAATAAATCATGAAAAGACTATAATCATGGAAAAATATTGTTTGCGATATCATTTGTATCGGTGTCTAGAAAAATTATCTTGTATACTGATTCTCTAATTAAAGAGCGTGCAACACACGAAAAACCTCCCAGCATTCATACACTTGACTGACCGATATTTTTATGATGTCTCAAGTAAGTAACTCTTAGATATAACTAATTGTGATTTATTGAATAAAGCATAAACTGAACGGACTCTATAAATCATGCTGTTAACAAATTAACAAAATTCAATTAAAATATTGTGCCTGATATAATCAATATACAAGTTACAAAAACCATAATTTAGACCTACATGGACTATACCTAAATGACACTGGGTTGGGAGAGAAACTGAATGATAGAAATATACTCTATTTCGGCTGTAAACTTGTTAAGGTGTACAATTGAATATTTCGCACACGATGAGTGCGTGGTGATTTGCTGGATCATACCTGACTATAATTCTTATTTGCCTGACGACAGGTCTGACTTAACACCAGACAATCCATATGACCATTTCCAGGCTCTATATAGGAAACAATCGAAACAGTACTATTCTATCCGTTAGTTTTTCAAATTACATGATATCCTAAATAAAAATAACTTGTTATAATTGTGACTACACTAAAAGATATTTAATTTAACCTTCACTTGATATCACCATTACTTATGAATTTAATATTTTCTAAGACTTGCATTATTACCATATTTAAACATAATTATTACACCACATACTTTTTCTGTATTTATTGTGTTGGTCACTATCTGACGATATGGGTGTGCATGCTCAGACTTACCGATGGACATGCCAAAACCGACGCAGAATCTGGTGTACTTTAAAAATCATGTTGAAATCTAATAATGGATTATAGATTACCTGCTTCCTTTTGTTTAGTTTTATTATATTTTGTTTTAATTGTATCTAAATTTCATTCCAATAAGTGAAAAGTCAAACTTTTGTTTAATTTTTCTATCGTAATTACTGATTATTATTGTGGCAAATTTATTGAGGTTTTAGCATATTCAAATTGAATATGTTGCCGATACCTACTACACGTGCTTGTATATCGCATATCGAGAGCGAGGTATGACATGATTGGAAGTTAATCGATGGACCATCAAATAGTTTGGTTACTTTTTGTCTAAATATTCTTTCAAAATCAAGTTGAGAGATCCTTTAAGCGTAAAAAACTATTTTTAGCATTTGCTAATTAAATAAATCGAAACTTCAAATTGTTTTATCAACAAAATTTCTATAATGTGTGTGTATACAAACACACACATTGGGTAAAATCATTTGTTGCACAAATATTCATTGAATAGTAATTGAATATCAAATAAATAAAATGAACAAAACAAAAACATGTCATAATTTTAAACTTGGATTCGAAAACTAATAGTGTTTGTGTCACAACCCACCCAAGCAAGCACGTGAGCGACCGTAGAACAAGTCCTAGTATGCCTATCCATTAATAAGGAACCAACAGAAAAGTAAATTTAACTGACTTTTAATCTTCAATTGCTAAGTATCCCACATACACACACACACACACACACACACACACACACACACACACACACACACACATATATATATATATATATATATATATATATATATATATATATATATATATATATATATATATATATATATATATATATATATATATATATATATATATATATATATATATATTAAAATAATAGAAATGAGCTGATAATTTAAGTTACCTGAGTTGCAGTCCATTTTCACTATCTCCTATAATTTTTTTCAAAATATTTTTTTGCATTATGAATCTATTACCTCAACCCTTTAGGCTTCACTCATATCCAATTTATTGGGTTTCAATTTTAATTTGGCCTTACATCAAGTAAACACAAATTTAACAATGATTATGATCTCAACCCTTTAGGGTTGACTCATATCTAATTTATTGGATTTCAAATTTGATTTGGCTTTACATCAAGTAAACACAAAATTAATGATATTCAGTAAGTAGAACTTCCTGTATCCACTTGATAGAATGATAAATAAACTCCAAAATCTATAAAAATTAATCCTAAAAAAAGAATGGAGATTGACATCATGATCCCAAAAAAAATGATAAAAACATAATAGAAGAACTATTTTTTATCGCTAACTTATGTAACTTACCTGAGCTGGCGGCTCATTTAGAATAATCTCTATATTATAGATAATATATTTATGAGTCACATAATGCTAATCCAAATAAAAGAATTGAGAACCATCAATATTTTCTTCATCTCTCTCATTCTTGAATGTATTTCTCCTATATGATATAATACAGGTGATACCTTACCTATATATTAATATATAGAGATTACTGAGATATTGTTACAACTAGGAAGCAACCATATGAATTTCCCGACCTCCAAAATTTTATAAAGGTAAAGACTACAGATCACAAGATTATTAACTGAACCTCACAATAACATTTCATTAGACACATCATCCAAGCATTTCCCCACCAAACGAGATAAGGTATCACATATAATTTGCTAAGAATGTCTGAGGACTACATAGAAAGCTGGTCAGGATTTAAAGGAGTCCAAATCTTAGGCATAAGCAATACCTAGTGAAATTAGGTATAGCTTACCACAAAAGTTAAAAGTGAAAGCGTTACTATGTGCAATCGCACAAGAGGTGTAAATTAATGTCTTGGTTCTCTATAGTCTTTGGCAAGTATGAACTTATACCTGTCCCTCTAATGTTCCCTAGATGTACATAGGGTTGTCCAATGAGCTAATGGCTCGCAAACCGTTCATGTTTGGAACTTGGTGTTTATCTTGATTTTGGCACGTTCGATCAATAAGCAAGCTGAACTCGAGGAAGTGTTAGTTTGCTCAAGTTCAGCTTCTTCACACCCTTATATTGAGTTGATGCCTACCTCTTACGAGCATAACAGCCAAGAACTTAACGGCAAAACTATATCACGGCATCATAATTGAAAACATTGATGACATACCTGAAATGCAGAAGTAAACTTCCTTCATCTATACTTTCCTTAAAGAAAACCCTTGAAACCCTAAGGCCAACTGATTCTCTCTCCTCTTTCGATCTCTCGCTTTCTAGGGTTTCTTAAAAGTCTGTAGATTTATAATTCAATTGGGCGGTTGAGGTTCAGAACCCGTTTCGATTGGAAGTATGGCGATCGAGAGGGGAGTTTCCAAAGGAGCACACCATTCTTCTAATGAGCCCACTTTATAGGTGTTCGGGCTTTGAGCCCGGACAAAAAAACCAAAAAAAGGTGGGCTCACTAGGAATATTGGTGTGCTCCTTTGGAAACTCCCATCGAGAGCGGCTTGTGGAGCTTAAAAAGCTCGCACGTGAAAGCCATTGGTAATGGATCGAGCAACTTGCGGATTGACTTGCCTACGGCTCAACTTCCGTTAAAAGAATCTGGGCTCGCTGTCTATTTCCAGTCCCCTGGTACAAGAACAGAGCGCCATTATGAAGGCACACCCCTATGCTCAATAGCACACTTAGACCTGACAAATGGGCCGTGCCGATACTTAGACCTGGCAAGTAGGCCATGCCCGCTACGGCGCGCCTGCCCGGGCTTAGGCCTGGGCTCGGCCCGTCGGCACGGGCACATGTCGTGCCCGTGTTGTCCCGTACCGACTCGTTTTATTAAAAAAAATTAATTAATTATTAAGTAAGTTTATTAGACTACTTAGCTTCATTTAATTGGATTTAATAAGAAGTAACAACAGCAAAAAAAATTTATTATATTTAATATCATTAAATTGATATAATTACTCTATAAATCTCTTTAAAAGTTATACAATGCCCGAAGAGAGGGGAGAGAACCCTGGTCGTCACCCTCAATTTGTTCATAATATTTTTCTAAAAAATTTAAGAGTTAAAATTTACAAAAAAAAAATTAGAAAATACATGAAAATCCTAACAAATGTAGATATTACAATTTGAAAAGAAAAAAATAATAGCCTACTTTCAATCATGATTCATTTTCTTCTGGTGAGATTTCTACTACTATTTCATTAGCCAATCCTTATTCTCTTTCTTCTGCGTCGTACCAATCTTTCAAGCAGATACACATCTCCCAATGTGTCTCCACTCCATGACCACTCTACCACCTGCGCTAAAAGCAGACTCTGATGCTACAATAGACACCGGAGGAGTTAGTAAATCAAGGGTCATGTGGGAAAGTACGGGATGTATTTTTTCCTGTGATTTCCACCAGGCCAAAATATCAAAGACTTTATAATTTTCAGAGGATGTGTCATCTTCATAGTTAACTCTTTCTAAATAATAATGTAATTCATTAAAATATGTACTAGATTGTCTTGTCTTTTTTTGGTAAAATACAGATGATATTATTAGATTACGGATTTCCCTAGTAGTTGGTTCTTTTGTAGATTGTATTGGTGCACCATATATATCTTCATATGTTTTATACATAATATCTAAATAAAATTTAATATCATTAACTAAATCTCTTACATTATCTTCATAAGACATATTTTTATAAAATAAATCTATTAAAATTTCAAGTCCATCTAACTTGCAACAGAGATTCACAACAGTTGCAAAAATATAATAAGTATGGAAAATCTTTAAAATATTTATTAAATTTAGTTTTCATAAGTTGAACAATATTTTTAAGTTTTGGGTGATTTCTACATTCATTAAGAACCAAACTAATTTCGGGTTAGATAATATAATGCAATATGTGTAGTTGGGTAATAACTGCCTGACAGTGCTCTAGTTGCAATTTCAAATTTGCTTAAAAATTTAGAAATGCAATTTAAATGGTGTCATTCATTATCTAAACTATACATTGACAACTCCAATTCATTAAAAATATTTATTACATCTTTATACTAAATAGCTATGTTTAACATTTTATATGTAGAATTCCATCTTGTTCTAATATCTATAGGTATAATTTTAGGTGAGATTTTCAGATTCTTACATATTTGTTTAAATGATTGTCTTCTTGGTACACTATTTTTAATAAATAGTAATGTATACTTAAGTTTCATTATTGAATCACTCACTATTTTCAATCCATCTTGAACGCATAAATTAAGTATGTGACAAATACACCTAATGTGAAATAATTTTCTATCTAAAATTGGTATTGTAATATTTGTAAGAATTTCTATTGCGGGCGTATTTTCAGAAGTATTATCGAAAGAAATAAGAAATATTTTTCTTTATATTTCAAATACTGAAAAAACACTTAGTAGGGATTGTGATAAATTATGTGAATTGTGAGGAAATTCAAATCTCATAAATCAAATTATTCTTTTTTGTATACACCAATCTTGATCTATATAGTGAACCGTTACGCATAAATAATTACACATATTTAGAGCTTTCCAACAATCTGTAGTTATAACAACTCTAAAAATTAAAGAAGTAAACATAACTATTAAAGTGTCCATATTCTCTTTATATAGTTTTAACATGTCGGATTTAGATGTAGAACGTGGGACTTTTTTAAATTCGTCAGAAAATGTAGTTTTATAATATCTTTTAAATTTCCGGTTTTCCGAAAAAGAAAAAGTTTGTTCGTTATATATTATAAATCTTGCTAAATTTTCTCTTGCTTTGATAGGATTATATTTATGAATTCCTAACGATCCACTATAAGTGCTTATTTGTATTTGATGTGGTTCATTTGGTAGGTGAGTTTTGTCTATGTGTTTTTTAAGATGACCCGTTCCGTTACTTAAAGGAAATGAATAAATTTTTTGACAATATTTATACTTAACTTTTCTAACACCATTTTTCATTATTTTCTCAAAATATTTCCATATGTCAGATCTAGTAGTCCTAGCAGAGGTGGTTGTTTGTGTTTCGGGTATGCTTGCTTCGGTTGGTTCTTCCTCGGATAAAGTAAATGGTACTTGAGGAGATTATTCTAAGCGTTGGTATAGATTTTGATATTCTTCACTAGTTAAAAAGAGAGAAAAAGAACCCGCAGCTTGAGAGTAAGAAGCGCTGGACGAGTATGGATCCATTTAAAAAAATCCTAAAAAAATAAATAAAAATTCTAAAAAAAAAACCAAACAAAAAACTTCAAATTATAAATATATGTTGACCGGTGAACTATTTGAGAGATAGAATAGAAATATCTAATTAGAGAGAGGAAACTAAAAGCCGAAAAAGCGCAGAAAAACTTGCTTCAGAGAGAACTTACTTGAATCTTAATTGGGAGACTTGCTTACTTGAGACTTCTTTATCACTTGATTGAAACTTTCTTGAAAGAGTTGAGAATTGAGAATTTGAGATTTGAAAAGGGTTTTGAGAGAATGAATTTTGTTGTATAATTATGAAGAATGGTAATAGCGGAGATAATGAGGTATTTATAGAGAAAAAACGTTTTAATTTGCAAAAAAAATTTTGCAAGAAACCCCCAACGGCTATTTGACCGTTGGGAGGAAAAATCTGCAAAACAAAATTGCAAGAAACCTCCAAACGACTATAAAAATAGCCGTTAGGGGCTCTTTGCAAAATAAATATTGCAAATACCCCCAACGGCTCTTTATGCCTAAATTTAAAAAAAAAAAAAACGACGTGCTGAGCCATGCCTGGCATGTGCCAAGCATGACCCGGCACGTCCGGGCCACGCCGTGACGACGGCACAGCCGACCTCGGCTCGGGCACGGCTCGAGCTGACATACCGGGTCGTGCCCAGCATGGCTCGGCTCACCCGAGCCGTGCTAGGCACATGCCGGGCCGGGCGTGCCCAACGGGTGCCCAGCCCATTTACCAGCCCTAAGCACGCTCCTTCAAAGGGCTTATCCTTGAAATTTGAATACCATTTTTTTTAAAGAGCATACCATTTTTATAAAATACCCTGTTTAAAAATATCTTTTCAAGTGATTTATTCTTTTCTATTTTATTATTTTATATTTTGTCATTTCCTTGAAATTAAGCTATATATAACTTGACAAAACAATTTTATTAGAATCATGTATACTTTATTAATCAAAAAATTTATTGAAAGAAACATTGTTGATGGTCGTAATTGAATTTTATCTAATATATTGCTTTCAAGTGCAAGAGTATAACTGACCTGTTGTAACATATACATTTACGAGAATAACAATTTATTAATTAATCTCTTTAAAGTACTTTAAGTAATCCAAAATTGTTTTGAATGAGAAAAGTGAAAACCATTTTTTTTAATCATCTTAATAATGACATGCAAAAAAAAAAAATTTGTTTACCTAAAACCATACTTTTTATATGTGCATCATCTATTAGTATCACTAAAATTATCACTCTCACTCTTCTTTTCTCCAAAATATAACTATATTTAACGGAAAAAAAAAAACAAAATCTAAAAGCAAGTTTTTACAAATTCATTCTTACCCCAAATTAAACAAGAATGAAATATTATTAGCTAATGAACTGAGGTTGCAAACTTTGGAGTTAACAGAAAACTAAAAAAAAAAAACAAAACAAAACAAATTGACCATGATCGATTGTATAAAAATGAGTTGGTCATTTTAAATTGCTATTGAAATATAGGGTTTATAGTAAGAAAAGATTGCCCTTAGAACATTAAAGTTGCTTCCAATATAGATTCACTATTGATTTAAATTCCTAAAAATGTTTTTTTTTTTTACAAGTCCCCAAATGTCTCATTATTTGATATAAGATCCCTAAATTTTGTAAATTCCAATTACACTTCCAATTTTATTTTAATTCAAAATTTTGTATAGGACGGATCAAAATTTGATCTATAGATGCATCTATTATCATCCATAAATTTCTATTAAGGTGTTCTAGTCACACTAGTTAATATCGAGCTATGGTTAGAGAGTATCCTTTGTTGACCTTAATATTTTGCAAGACTAGTTTAGTTTTGCACTTTATTTTGGCCCACCCACTTAGGGTGAGTATCGATCGGTTCGGTTTGGTTTTGAATAGAAAATATCCCACCGAAAACCGAACCGAACTAACAAAACCGAACTGATCGAACTTTCACAAATAACCAAAACCCGAATAGAAAGTTCGGTTTGGTTCGGTTTCGGTCGTTTTTCGGTTTTCTGGACTGCGGCCCAGAAACCCACTTGAGTTAAAAAAAAAAAAAAAAGGCTTTCTAGATTAACTAAAGGATTTAGGTTACGGGTCGGGTTGAATTACGGGTTATCGAGTCGGTTAGAGTTACTGTTCGGTTTTTTCGATCGATTTCAACTGGCGATTACGCCACCGAAACCCGACTCGAAGGCCGAATTGAAGTTTGGTTTTGTAACTGACCCGACCCGATAACCAATTAACCAAACCGATCGGTTTGGATCGGGTCGGTTGAACGGTTTTTTTCGGTTAATTCGAAAATCTGCTCACCCTACACCCAAGGCTTAATATTAGGGCCCATCCAAGTGTAATAATGAAATTCTCTACTCCCTCCACCTTCAATAAATATTTTCCAATCTTTTTCTCCTCCATCTTCCACTCAACAATCAAATCTCTTTACTTAAGTATAATGGTAATGGATGTGTTATGATCAATTTTTAGCTCTTTTTATATAAAATTTTTAATTAAAAATAATAATTTAAAAATTTATATAAAGCCAGCACGTGTATATTACCATCCCTTAATCTACTCCCCCATAACTTCCCCCTTTTCTTCTATATTTATTTATTTTTAAATTCTTTGATTTTGGTAACATACAAATTACGACCGAACACCAATTTAATTTAAAATCCAAAAGGCAATGTTTCTTTTTATTTTTATCTTTTTTTTTTTCCAAAATTATTTCCTCCTCAAAAACAAAAAAAGCTATTTTATAGTCTTTAGATTCGATCTGCACCGAGAAACCGTAACGTCTTTAGCTGATAATCTTTATTAATATTCCTGCATCGTTACATCGTCTGTGACTGTGAATAGGAAAAAAAGTAGAGATACGAGACACTAGAAAATTTATTAAACATAAAAGGTGCCAATACTAACCTAAGTAGAGAAGGATATTTTAGTCAAACCATATGCGGGTAAGACGCTAGCTACACGGGAAATTCTATTTGCACCCTACTATTTACTCTTCACGTCCTGATTACTTTTTGCACCAGACTTCCATTTTGAAATATGAACAATTTACTCTCAGCACACAAATTATTTTCCAATTTTGCCCTTCACTCTTCTTCACTGCCCCCGCTGGGCCCCACCGCCTCCCCGGGCCAACCCACCACGCTTTAACGAGCACACTGCCCCCAGCCGACACCCATCGCTGTGCCCACGGTTTAATGAGCACACTGCCCCTTATCGCTGAGGGTTGACATCACCGCCCCCAGCCGACATCACCGCACCCATCGCGCTCATCCCGTCGACGCTCGCCATCACCGTCGACGACGAGTCCGAGAACGACGAACCGCAGCTCTCCCCGTGGGCAGCCTTTGCCCTAATAATTTGTCTAAGGGGAGCTTAAAGATTGCATTTTGTGAAATAGGTTAGGGGATAAAATTCTTTGCCGTTTAATAGCCTTTACCCATCGCTGCTTAAAAATTGCCTTAATAATTCAGTTTGCCCAAAGCTGCAACTGAAAGAAGTTTATCCCTCTCATCGCGCTCATCCCGTCGACGCCGTCGCTCAGCTCGGTGGACCTGAAAGTCTCCAATTCTTTGCTTTTCTTGCTAGATTCTGCTTAAAGATTGCATTTTGTAAAATGGGTACTTGCTATTTTTCTTGGATTTTTGGTGGTTTGTGTCAAGTTGATTCCTTTGGGTCTTTTTTTTTTTAATGTTTTTACGAGGATAATCCTGGTGTTAATTGTTTTAAGGATAATTTAGTCCAAAAAAATAATGGTAAACTTGTAACTATTTATAAATTTTAAAACAGTGCGTCAAGAGTAATTTTCAGTGTGCAAATAGAATTTCCCTAGCTACACAAACACAGGAAAATCTAAAGGGAGTTTCTAAAGGAGCACACTTTTTTTTTTTTTTGGTTATTTACTGATTTGTCCCTCAAATATTTATATATTATGATTTAGTCCTCCAAATCTTCATATTTAATTTAGTCCCCAAATCTGCTAAGTTACTACAATTTAGTCCCTCTCCATAACTTTCTTCAATTTTTGACCTGATATTACCATTTACCCCTCCTTATTCATTCTCTCTTCTCCCCCTCTCTTCTCCTTTTCTTTATTATTCCTCATTTCTCTTCCTTCTCTCTTCCTCCTCTTTTTTTCATTGGGAAAAGAGAAGAGGAAGAGAGAAGGGGAAGAAAGGAGGAATAATAAAGAAAATGAGAAGAGAGAAGGAGAAGAGAGGAGGAAGAGAAAGAATTAATAAAGAAGGGTAAAATAGTAATATCAGGTCAAAATTAAAGAAAGTTAGGGAGGGAGACTAAATTGTAGTAACTTAGGAGATTTAGGGGACTAAATCTTAAATATGAAGATTTGGAGAACTAAATCATAATATATAAAGATTTGAGGGACAAACCAGTAAATACCACCTTTTTTTTTTTAGTGAACCATCTAATAACTGTTCGGATTCAAAGTCCGAATCAAATTTACAATGTAAAGTGGGCTTACTAGGAAAAGTGGTGTGCTCCTTAGGAAACTCCCAATTCTAAACGAGCGCTTGGCTTAGCGAGCACCTTCATTCTTCCAACTTTAATCCTATATCAATCCTATTTATCCATCTTTCTTAATTGCCATCTTTACCAAACTCCAAAAATCGTCCCTATATCCTCCTCCTCTTCATGCAATCTGTCCTTACCGCTCGCCCCTCCCGTCTCACCACTTCGACGGCAACCTCCATTTTTATTTTTTTTTTTGAATTTGGATGCACAGAAGGAAAAATGATTTTCAATGGGTTGGGAAAAGAAGAAAGGGGTGAAGGATAATTTTGACAAAACAAAAAATGGTAAATTTGTAATTGTTCATAAGGTACGGAATGGGTGCTCAATTGCTCACTAAGTGAGTATTTGTTTGCATGAAAATATAATAGCAGTGAAAGTAAAACTACTTTTACCATTTCAACTGTTTATTTGGTCCAAAAAAAGTACTTCTCATGTGCTAAGATAGCACCTATATAGTATTTTACTTCTCAATTTTTCTTCCTCTTATTTTGACTTTGAAGAGCTCTAAAAAGTAGATGATCAACACAATAAAATAATTTTTTATTTGTATACCATCATTACCATTTAAAAATTATTTTTTATACATAGAAAACAAATAAAATAATATATGTATGTTTTATTTTATCAATTAAATAATAATTACATCTTACTCCTTAGTATACTTTTTTTTTTCAAAAATTAAGCACACAAACACAAAAATAATCTCTTATTATATATTCATATTGAAAATTACTTTTTAATTTCTTCACTGTTTCCAGCCAAACACACCCTAAGTCAAATTGTGTGGCCACTTAGAATTTCCCAGTTGTGTTTGGGAACAAAATATACTAAGGGTGTGTTTGTTTGCATAGAAGTAAAATGGAAGTAATAGAAGTAAAACTACTTCCACTACTTCAAGTGTTTGTTTAATCAAAAATAAAATTGAAAATTACTTCTTAATTGATGAGCTGGCGCCTATGTGGCACTTCACTTCCAAAACTTTCTTCCTTATACTTTGGGGTTAGAAGTTATTAGTAAGTAAAAAAAGAAGACAAAAAAATATTTTTTTATTTGCATGTCATCATTGTCTTTCAAAAGTTATATATTTATCTCTAATAAATAAATAAAATAATATAAACTATGTTTATTTAATTAATTAAATAATACTCTTCACTTCCAAATATACTTTTTTCTTCCAATATATTACTAAACAAACACAGGAAGAGAATTCTTCTTCTACTTCAATTTTAAAAGTTATTTATCAATTTCTTTCTTACTTCCACTACTTCCAACTTGCCAAACACACCCTAACTTGATAGGTTTGGAGCTGTAACCGCCAAATTTTTAAAGAGAGTTGCTAGATATGCCCAATACTTTTCCTAGTGAGCCCCCATTTCTTAGTGAGTCTCCGAGAAATTTAAAACTTGTCTAATTTTTTTTAGTGAGTCTCATATTTTTTCCGAAATTGCTCCTCTTCTCTCTTCTCTTAGCAGCACCAGTGGCAGTGGCGACAACGGCGGTGGCAACAGTAACAGCGGTGGCTGCGATAACAACAACGACAGCAATGATAACGGCGACAGCCGCAGCTGCTCGCTACTGCAGTTGTCTTCTACTGCTGCAGCAGCGGCCAACAGCAGCGGTAGTAGTAGCGACGACAACTGCCATATGTTGCTGCAGTGGCAGCAACAGCAGCAGGAGGCTGCTGTGGCGGTAGTGAGCCTGCTCGGCAGCGAATTTGGATTTTTGATTTAGAAGAAAGGGTTGGGATTTTTTTTTTTTCAAATATAACTTTGTAATTAAGTCATGGGCTCACTAAGCAAAATATGGGGCGCATCTAGCAACTCGCATATTTAAAACTGATGGAGATTTGACCTTAATATATATGATAAGAGCTCCCCAGTTCGGATTTCACAATTTCCAGTTCTTTGAGACCTTTCACTGAATCTCGGCGTCGCGCGATCTGGGTACTCTTTTTCTCTTCCTCTCATCATCAATAAATCCTGGAAAGATTCATTTTTCTTTCTTTATATTTATCTTTTTTGATTAAATGAATGCTAGCATCCTTGATTCTTGTTTCTATAAAAAATATTAACCGTTTGTTGTTTTTTCTTCCAATTGTCTATTTGGATCTGATATTAAAATAAAGGGGATTTCATCTTTTATTTCTTGTAATTGATCATTTTTTTTTTCTTTTGGCATTTGTTTGCGAGAGTAGGGTAAAGGACATTGTTGGGAACTAATTTGTGAAATTTAGTTTTTGGAATTTTGTGATGGTAGCTCGATTTTGAAGCAGCGATGGTGAAAGACACCGAGTATTATGATATATTGGGCGTGACTGTTGATGCTTCGCCCGCCGAGATAAAGAAGGCTTATTACATTAAGGTGACAAATAGAAATAAATAATTGATGCATTTTATTTTTACTTGACAAAATTTTATTTGCTCTATTTCAAATTCGATGGCATAAAAAAAAGATAGGATAGCTGATGATTGATGAAATTCTTTGCTATTACCAGTACATAACTACGTGTTAGTTCAGATCTATGTTTAAGTTGAATTTTTATGTATAGGTTTACTCAATTCTTGAACGGTCATCTGCTTAAATGTGAGATACAAAACAATTTTTTTTTTTTTTTATCAGTTGCCATCTTGTTGACTTACACTGCAACTGTCTATCTCAGTAGCTATTAATTAGATAATGTAGACTCTAGATTTTTGACCGTTTGCGTAATGTAGAGGGCTGAATAATATGTTGCAGGCCGCACTCAAACTCAAAAAATTTCAATTTGTAAGGGTAATTTCATTTGTTATATCGAAATTTAACAGTATTGTTACAGAAATAACTTAACGGAACTATTGAAGAACTAAGAACTAGCACACATAATCCATAATCAGACTCAAACTAAGAACTAGCACACATAATCCATAATCAGACACGATATAATATCGTTTCATCTAGCACAATAGATGTATCTCAAGGGGCAGCAACAAAATTTTATTATCAAAGTTACATCTCTCAAATCAAACTCTCTCTTATAAACTTTTGTTGTAGATTCACACAGCTTGCCTGACTTTGGAGATAACTCCCTCTGTAGAAAATACAATCACTCGATAATTCAATCCATGGAGCTTCACTTCTTTAATACTAATGAACCTTTCGTGTCATAACAGAACTCGAATTTTTGACAAACCCAAATTCAACTATGCATTTGAATCCTATTCCTTGTAGAATTCTTGAATACGATCTGTCTTGGAATCCAACTCCTTGTTGGATTGGAGAACTCCTCACCCTCGCTCTCGCTCTCGCTCAAGCTCGTGCTTAGCCCGCAATGCCCCTCTCACTCGAACCCGCGCAAAAGCCACTAGGAACAGTCTCATACCCTCTTTGCTCAAACCCCTTTGCACTCGGAGGCCTTAGACGGTGTCGTTGGCGTCCGTAACCAGCTTGTGTAAGCATGAGTTTTGTTTCCTTAAACGACGTCGTTGGCGTTGTTTGAAACCTTAACTCGCGCAAGCATGAGTTCAATTCCATGGGACAATGCCATTGGCACCACCCAGACCAGGTGGTTCTGGGCTGCTAACGGGTCTGCTTTTGGATTTGGACTAGGTTCTTAAACAGGTGTAATCCAAAAGATACCCAATAAGGATGGTAGTTAATTATTTTGATATTTATTGAAATTAACATAATTGGAATTATATGGTCCCTATAGAACATATTGGCTAAGTAGTTGCTAAAAAGGAACTGAATATCAAGCCTTGTCTTCCCTTCTTGCTAAGCTTTGCCTTGATGAAAATTATGCTTGTCTCTTGTTTCATATTTCTTTGCCTCGTGTTGGTCTATCCTTCTTGTTTGCTTCTTCATTAGATGTTCTTTGGTTGGTCGAAAATGGATTGCTGCAACTATAACTCCATTTCCCATGTTTGTTTTGCTGTAATACTGCAACACAAAGCCGTAGATGCTCCGACAAATTGGCCATAGTATATGTGGAAAATGAAGTTGCAGCTGCAACAAATGCTGCAAGAAACTCCATTTCCTACCAACCAGACAACCTGATTTTCAAGTGTATCATCCATAAAATGGTAATGTAATACGTGTGCAGATATTTTGCCTGTACATGTGTGTGTGTCTTGAATGTGTAAAGCGCAGGAAATTTCTTGCTCGGCCAAAAAAATCCCTTATTCTGAAAAAATAGATTTGGATTTACAGCCCTTTCATCTTCATCCACACCTCCTTAGAGCTTTAGAATAAAAAATCATGGGTTCTATAGTTCACTTGCCATTCTATCTATTGGGTATAAAATGTTCTGTGCACAATTGCACATAATACCATTCATTTTATATCCATTTGATGGAAATGAATTCTATGATTTTTGGTCATAAAGAAGCCAATGGGGTGTAGATAAAGATGGGAAGGACTAGATTCTATTTTTTTAAAAAATTTTTTTTTTTGGGGAGAAAAAAATAGGTTTTTTGCAAAGTTATGCATTAGGAGCTTTATGTTCACTATAATTTTGTGATAATTTCATGTGCAGTATTATGATTTACTTGGTATTTGTTATCCAGCTTCGAAGGACTATTGCTTATCATCTTTTGTTAATGAATTTATATTGTATAATTCAAGGATTGGCTCTCTTCTGATTGCTACCTTTTTTACCCTAAAAGTTTCACATGCTATTTGAGATATCATCTACGAATATTTCTATTTTTGTTGTGATGTTGACTAATTCTCATCTTCACGTCTTTTAGAGTTTTTGGTCCATTATTTTGACTTACAAGATAAGTACATGTATCAACCAAGGGGTATTGCATGTTTTTTTTTTTGGAAATTATTTTTTAGGCAAGGCTCGTGCACCCTGATAAAAATCCGGGAGATCCAGAAGCTGCTCATAAATTCCAGGTGTGCAACATGTGATTGGCTTTATCATTGTTAAGTACTTGTTACATACAAACTTGTTGTGAAATGCTACTGCAAATTCTAGATTAAATTTTTCACGTCATAAGCGTTAGATTTGATTGATATATATGGTTAGCTCATAAACCATCAGTTTGAGCTTTTGGGCAAGTTTAATGGGGTATCTAAGAAAGTCCTATGTTCATTTAAAATTTCTTAGCACTTCTGGTGGATGTCTTGCAAATGTTTTTTGGTTATTTGGCTTGTAGTAGCACCTGGTAGATGAATGCTATTTCCATTGCACATCTTTTTTGAGAGAGAACCATTTCACAAATCTTGTTATTTTTTCTCTTCTTCTTGACTCTTATTTTTGGAGAAATCTGGAGGTTATACATAATAATTTTCATTCTATTATAAGGTGTTTTCATTTTTTTTTATTGGATGCAGGCATAGCATTTATATAAGTTCTCTAAATAAATGGGTTATCATCCTTAGTGTTCCTTCATGATACTTAAATTGTTTTTTTGAGTTAGAAGAAGGTTAAATTGTTTTCGTGAGTTAGAAGAAGGCTTGGAATTCATGAGATAGTATCTCAGCCTATGTCTTATATCTCCACCCTTTTATTAGCGCAAGACATAAACAGTTTGGCTGTTCACTGTGAATCAATAATACTTGGTTGGTTCACTCTACTTACATCATTAGTGTTGAGGAGAGCAACAATAACTTAGTACTGGCATGTAATGATATATTGAAATTAAAGTGTTCTTTGTTAAATCATGAAAGAACTGTTGTTTCTTTATACAAAATTGTTAAAGGATCAAGACAGATCTTGCGTGTTTTAAAATTTGTGCATTACCATAATGATGCTAAATCATTTGCTATAGTGATGAATACCTAGCTATATCATTGCTTTAAAAAAACAACAAATTGTCCTGAATTCGTTTATCTTCTTTTTCTCTGGTGGATACTAATAGATGCAGCTCTTTGTGCCTAGAATTTATTCTTGACTGTATAGACCGTCTACTGGTAATATGTGATATTAATATTCGAATCATTGGTTGTCTTTGATGATGATGCTGTTGACAGTTTGATACAATGTATTTAACTAATATGAATGAGATTAAATGTCATCATTACAACATATTCCATTACATGGTCATGTGCTCCTTTTTCTATTTTTAGGTGCTTGGAGAAGCTTATCAGGTTTTAAGTGAACCTAGTAAACGTGAGGCATATGACAGACATGGAAAGGAAGGACTTTCACGGTAAGTTCACAAACTTGAATTGTATCACCATCTGGGGAATAGAATGTAGGTGTTTACTATAATAGTGACATCTTTCTATTTTTCACAATACTAGGCTAAATAGCTTTTCAGAATTAAGTTGATATGACTTATATAATTATTTATAGTTAGCCCCTAGAAGTAGATACAGAAAATGCAGAGAGATGCCTATTGTGTTGAATATTGATGGTATCCCATATATAGGGACACTATGGTGGATCCTTCTGCTGTATTTGGGATGCTTTTTGGAAGTGAATACTTTGAAGATTATGTCGGTCAATTGGCTTTAGCAAGTGTGGCATCCGTAGAAATAGAAGAAGACTCTCAACCTGCGGAAGTCCGAAGGGTAAAGGTTCATGAGAAGATCAAGGTATCTTGCATCTAATAATGATACAATTGTATGACTTTGGTGCTTCAGACATTGTAAATAATCACATTCATAATGTCGAAACTGTACTTTTCTAAATTTTTTATGTGACCTTTTTGTTGAGTGCTAAGGCACGCTCTTAAAATCATCCTAGCCACCTTCCCAACTTCCAGCATCCAAGTGATTACTCACTGGAGTCTCTCTCTAGTGAATGAGGAGTGTCAGTGTGTTATCATCTGGAAAACCTGCTTCCACAATTTTACATGACAAGTGAATATTCACTTGAAGCAGATGTTTTTTTTTTTTTTTTTTTTTTTTGTAAATTAACCATTATGCTGGTATGTGAACAGTGCTAGAAGTAAATTATAACTCTCTTAACTTTCAACATTGACTATTAAAGTCTGCTTCCTTCTCTTCCTGTTTGTCCACTCCACTCCACTCCCCCTAATTAGATATACCCGTTTCATAACAGAATGGTGAAATGATACATATCGAAAATTGCTGAAGTATAGGAGATTTAGTTCTTAAATTATCATCTTAACATGTGTAGTTCACTTTTCCAATTACAGGAATTACAAAGAATAAGAGAAGAGAAACTCATTGAACATCTTAAGAAGCGTCTGCAGCCATATGTTGAGGGGAAAAAAGATGACTTTGTAAAATGGGCAAACTCTGAGGCCACTCGTTTGTCTCAAGCAGGTAGGTCTGTTTTCACTTACCTCGGCATTAAAGCTTCCAACTTGCTGATATATTTTGTGTGTGCCATTTCAGTCGTTACCTTGTGTGGTTTGTACATCTCATTTCTTTGTTGAACTTTTCCCTTGAGCCAGTTGGCATGCTTTTGTTGTTTATGTAGAAGTTTTGTGGTGGTCTGGTGGCAATGAAGCTTGACCTACTCTGAATTGTCCACAAGAGGACTCTAAACCAATCTTAAGTAATTTGCACAAGATCTGTTTGTTGCTTGATGCATATAAATTGCTGATGGGCTGCTTTAACCTCTCTCTATAGATCTTCTCCAGTGGCGATAAGTGAGTGGATTTGGTATATGCTATTTAGTATTTACCCATCTGCTGTCTTTTCTATATATAACTTATTTACATTTGTAGTCTTGGTATATATTATTTACTGATATGCAGTCTTGTTACCATTTTATTATTTTTGTCTGAAAGTCCAGGATTGTTTGTATACGTCCACATGATGTGCATTGATACTTATTATCTTGTGATTGGTGAATGAGAGGGAGATTACAAGAAGGAAATGTATGCTCCATTAATACCTTGCCCTTAGGTGTAGAAATGGGTCGGGTTGGGTCCAGAACTTAGTACCTCTGCCTGCTGTACCCAAATTGGGTCCCCATAACGTTTAGGGGCATCCAACACTAACTTGAGTACTCGCTAACTTTTGGATTCTCCAAACTCTGTCTAATTTATTCATAAATATGATGAGCAAACTTGTCCCATCTACCTGGGATAGGTGTAATGATGCTTTTACTCTTCCTTCAACCAAGAGCTTGGCCTGCCAATGTCCCTGCTTGCACTTAGAAAGAGCTCCATTTCCTGTTCCATCCCTACTCTTCTACCTGGTGGAAGCCAATCAGAACTTCCTTTGAGATCAGTGTCTTCTTTATGGAGATTTTATGATCCATCACTACTGTTTAAAACCAATGTCTATGAATTTCATAATTACCCATCTGCTGTCTTTTATATATCTATAATTCATTTACATTTCCCGTCTTGGTATAAACTATCTACTGATGTACAGTCTTGTTTCCGTGTTACTATTTTTGTTTGGCAGGCAGTTTTTTTATTAATACGTCCGCATGCTGTGCATTCATATTTATTTATTATCTTGTGATTGGTGAATGCTACTATCCTCAAAATGGGATAGATATACTGATAGAATTCGGAAGAAACTAAGGTGATTATACTTCATATAGTTAAATAGGAGGGAGATAACAAAAAGGAAATGATTCTCTATTAATATCTCGCCCTTAGGTCTATGAATGGGTTGGGTTGAGTCCAGTACTTACTAGTGGTACCCAAATTGGGCCCCCCTATTGTTTGGAGGGAATCCACACGTAACCTCAAGTATTTACTAACTTATGCATTCTCCAAACTCTATCCAAATTATTTGGGCTTGTTGCAGGTTTAGATTCTTGTCTTTAATATGCTACATTTCCCTCGTCTTTTTTATTTTAGAAATTTAGACTCTCCTGAGTTTAGTTTTAAGGTTTAAAATATCGAATCGGTATTGGCTGATCAAATGTCGTGTTCGAATCAGCAATATCAAGCATAAAGTATCAGCTATATCGGAAGTGTTTGTAAATATCGATATTATACGGTATATCGCGCATCAGGTTCCTCAATATCCCATACAATTTATGCGATATATATTGGTATCGGATGATATCTAAAACATTGGTTCGATATTTGGAATTCAATAATGTGACATGCATTGAAACAAAATATATTATCGTGATGGTTTTTATGGACAAAGCATTCTTTTCGCCATGAAGCTTACTATGACTGCCAAATTGGTTTGATATTGGGAAGTCAGGTTAGCAAATCTGTAAGTTCAGGTTTATATAAGCTCTTTACCTGCGTTCCATTGCTATTTACACTAATTTCTGACCAAACCCAATGTCTTATCTATTCATAAGCATGACGAGCAAACTTGTCCCTTCCACATGGGATAGTTATAATGATGCTTTTACTCTTCCTTCAACCAAGAGCTTGGCCTGCCAATATCCCTATTCGCACTTAGAAAGAGTTCCATATCCTGTTCCATCTCTACTCTTCCACCTGGTTGAAGTCCATCAGGTCTTCCTTGAGATCAGTATTATCTTCATGGAGATTTTATGATCCATCACTACTGAGTACTGTTCAAAACCTATGTCTATCAATTTTGTATTTCAACATCAGTGTTGGTCTATTGTACTTCAAGGGACATTAATATTTTTCTCCATTGCCTGAGCCTGAGCTAAATCTCATGTTTGAACCAGCACAAGAGCCAGTGATGAAAAGGTGATCTGAGCAAGAGCCAAAGTTGGAAATGTAATCATATGCTATTCACACTAATGATTTAAATTACAAGTTTACAACTAAAACCTTACTACATCTGCAAGTAATATAAATTCTGATTCCTAATCCTAATAAAATTAAAATAATAGCTAACAGATAAATCCAAAATTTTGAAAATAATAACCATCTGGAATTAGGTGGTTTCAGATTTGAATGTATATAAACAGAGTAATTAACTCTATGTCAAGTTACCCCATCTTGAAGAAAGATGTTCTCATTGACTTTGAATAAAATAAGCACAATAAAAAATGATGACGAATCATCTGTAGCCACAAATCTGTAGCAAAAAGATGATGATATTGCATAAATGGCACTATCCATTTGAGAAAGTTTTGGTTTAGTGATGAGTAAGGCATTAATATTAAGCTCCAATTGCAGCATCAACGAAAGTGAGTTAGATTATGAAAGAGAATCTGGCTCATATTGAATTTTGATGCTAATCATATTTGTAATGGTTGTTTCTTTGGATCCATATTCATTTGGCTTATGCTCTTAAGTAACAAGATGATATGAAAAAGAGATGTTTTCTCCATTCACACTTGAATTACCTAGTTTCCATCAGACCTCGTGATTTTTCATAATTCCCAAAATACACCAACAAAGTTTTAAATTGCAAGCAAAATCCTACTCCATAGTTTTTCGATCCAAATGTTTTTTTTTATTGTTTTTAAATAATTGATCTAGTAGATTATTACTATATTTGTATATCGGTTGACCTTTCTATATATTGGTTGGCAGCCATATATACTCTTACTATATTGGGATGCATGTTGATCAACTTTATAATCTTATAAATACGAGATTGGTTTCTATCTATAACATGGTATCCAAGCAATCCATATTTCAGGGATCAACAAAACCACCTTATCAGTGCTGAGACACCACCGTGCATGTCTAGCAGTTCATGGCAATTCAGTGAGTCCATGACGATTAAGATCTCCATCATGTCGTTGTTGCTCTTTGTTCATTCTGTCTGCTGCTCTGTCCTTGTTAGAGGCTATTTGAGTTATATTCTTTCGTGTCACCTGCTATCACTATTCAAATTATCATCTATTTGGAACCGTCGCCACTCAACTTTAACTATTGCTTGTCAAAAATTTGTTGACTGCTGCTTATTAAAAGCTTACTGCTGCTACCTGTCAAAAGTGATAGATTTACTACTATTCTTATTTTTGCTAGATCTTGTTGCGAATAAATTTTTTAGAGTGATGTTATTGTAACAAGCTACAAGAATTTGATAAATGCTCCAGTTTGAGGTGAAGTGTTAGATTATTATGGCTCAAGTCAACAAGATCTATCGATATCAATCTTCCCATATATAATCTTACTATATTTATATATTGATTGTCTTTTCTATATATTGGTTGGCCCAATATACTCTTATGATATTGGGATGTAATGTTGGCCAACTTTGTAATTTTATAAATATGAGGCTGCTTCTTATCAATAATATTCATTTTGTTATTTTTTTTAACAAGATCTAATCTATTATATTGTAAACTCTTTTATATTGAAAACTCCTTGAAATAGCCCTCCATCTAATTCTCAAATCAATCCTCTTCACCTCTTTGTCCAACCTCCCTCATGCCCTCATCCCCCTCCCACCTCTCTTCTCTCTCACCTCCTGCCACCTTTATCCTCCACATCCCCCAATCATATTGTTGGACATTTTTTTCAATAGGAAAGAGTAGAGAAAGATCATCTATAGGATCGACCCGGTGTGATTCTTTTTTGGTTCATGTAGCCTACTCCAAGGATAAAAGGCTTTGTTGTTGTCGTTGTTGTTTTTGTATCCCTCAATCATCCTCCCCCTCCTCCCTTCCACTCCCTCACCCTCCTCTCGTTCCACACCCTCTCCTCTTCCTCCTCTCCTTTGACGACCTCTCAGAATGGCTCCGCTTTCTCCTCGTCGATGAAGCGAAGGGCTTTCCATTGCCAGAGCTTGAGGGGTTCAACATGGAGGAGATAAGGTAATGTAGTTGGAGCTTGAGGGCTTGGAGATATAGGAGCTATAGAGGTTTGAGGTGGAGGAGGGTGGAAGATGAAGAGGACGAGGGCATCTGGTCTTTTCCAATCCCAATTGCCACTAAATTAATAACAATTGATGGAGGTGGAGTTTTTGTTGTGACTTAAAACTTTGTTAATTTATTTTGGAAATTATGAAGAATAATGAAAATTAGGTAAGAATTCAGGTATGAATAGGGAAGAAACCGTTTGATAAAATATTTGAGAATATTATTTAATTTTATTCATTAAGTTGTTGAGACCTTTTTCACTTTTTTGAGTTTATCTTAGCTTCAAGTTTCTTGACAACATTGTTCATGGATCTTTGGAAGTTTTAACTTGTCATTTTAAATCTTCAAGGTGCCCAGGTTGAATCACATTAATGAATAGATTAACTTATAATAGAAGAACCCTCAAACAACCTATGATAGAGGTGGAGCATTAAAAACCAGTCAGATTTTGTTTGGTTGGTTATTGTAAAACACTACAGAAAAAATTTTCCGCCTTTTCTTTGCGGAACCTGAAAGAAAGAACTCGGTATGATGGCAAAGTTGATGAAGATTTGAATCTGATTAAATGGAAGTTGTTAATGTTCATCAGATTTTGAAGTTGGTGGTTTGAGTTTTTCTTCTTCTTTTTTTAGCTTTGACACATGATAGTATGGAGGTAAGAGATTTGAGAGAAAAATAAGTGTAGCAGAAGAGCAAAAAAGGAACACAAGGATCTCAACTCTCAAATCTACCAAGATTTAATTCTCAACAAATTTATTCATAAAGCAAACTAATTTTCTGAATACAAATAATCATATCTATGGAGTAGACGTATTGCTTGATAGGAATGAGTGGGCAAGGATGATCCATGTGTTCGACCCCAAATACTAGTGATAAAAGCCTTAGTTGTTATTGTTATAGAGTAGATATATTCCTAATTTAGATAAAGCTCAAATATCCTAATCCAACTGAACTGTACCCGTAAAGATGGAAATCCTTCTCAATCAGAAAATCCTAAAGTCTAACTTAAACCATCTCAAATAAAGAAAATCTAAAATTCATCAAACTCAAGCTAATAGATAAATTCTATCAATTTTAATGTTTAGATAATTCCATGGAGGCTTAGTGGGCTTCAATGAATCTTTCGCTTTGACTGGATTTGCATCAATTTTATGTACATTTAGAAGACTTGAGAAGAGCATTTGTAAGATAGAAAAATGGGGAAAGGATTTTGACTGTAAATGATTTAGAATTAGGATGATGAAAACATGATGCAACCTGAACTTTGAGAATAAACGAGGGTATATTTCACATTGATGGCTATGAAATATCTCACAGTAGCAAATTTTGCTCCTTAGGACCAATCTTTTGTCACTACAGTAACATTGAAGTGAATACTACTCATACATAGCAGAACCAATGCATGATGGTTAAAGTGGAATTCTTTGGGTGAGAACGTGATGCAATGCAAAAGCAAATTTAAGATCTGTGGCGGAGATTTTAGGTTATAACGTCAGGAAATTATAAACTATGACCAGAAATTAAGTTTTATTTCTCGAAGAGAATGTTGAAGGGATAATTGGATGAGTGGCAGCATGCTAAAAGATGTGAATGCTCACAAAAATTTATTGATTGCTTCAATTGATTACAAAATGAGAGATAATCTGTCGAGATGGTTTGTAGTGGAGGCTAGAAATGAGAGAACCATAGTTGTTAAAGTGAGAAGGATGCATAACATATGTAAACAATGGATCCAGGCAGGCAAAGGCATATGATAATGTTTTATTAGAATACATGTGGACCTAAACTTGGTTGATTTACCCTTAAGCAAGTAATATCATTAGATATCTATCTTATTTTTTAAAATTGTCAACATTTTAGCACTTGACCTATAATATATATGTGCCAGAAGTGTTTGTTTGCAAACAAATGGCATAAACACACATGTTCTGGAGTGTGTGGTTTGGGTTTGTACCCATCCAAACCAGGATTATCATTAGTGTGGCATTTTTTTTATTTTTATTTTTTTTTGTGGAAAAGATAGTGTAGCCTATAGTTGAAGTTGTTTTATTTGGTAGCACTTGAGGCATGATAATATACTTCTGCAAATCTATTCCTTTTCTGCATCGATGTTGAGATGTGTCAACTCATTAAGTTGTGTGGTTTTCAAATTTTTATTGCATTTATTAATTTTGATCTGAGAGAATTTGAGCTTCATCCTGCCAAAAAGAATCCAGCCTGAACTATGAGATGTATAGCAAGCTCTTAGGTCCCATCAAATTGCATAAACCATTATTGATTTAGCTATCCGGGATTCTCTAAAGTAGTGAGATTCAGCTGAAGGATTTCCTAAGATGAACAGATTCTACTTAATGTTCTCTTACATTCAATATACTATCTAAATAAATGCTACAAGCCTACGAGTAAGAACCTAAGTTTTTGATATGTGATGGCTTATGAGTGGTTTTATGTGTTTACACTGATTTCCATTCAATTTTTCATGATGTTTACTTATTGCAGCTTTTGGGGAGGCTATGCTCCATACTATCGGATATATTTATTCAAGAAAGGCTTCAAGGGAGCTTGGAAAGAAAATTATCTTGATGGGTGTGCCCTTTATAGCTGAGTGGGTTCGTGACAAAGGCCACCATATCAAATCACAAGTAAATGCAGCTTCAGGTGACTCTACTACCAAGTTTCGCTTATAACAGTATCAATCAGCAAAGTAACCATGTTAGAATTGTTGTTTGATGCTAGGTGCGATCTCTTTAATTCAGATACAGGAAGGGATGAAGAAATTGGATGAAAGTGAAAACAAGGAAGTGAACCTGATGAAAGCCTTTGAAGAGAAAAAGGATGCAATGCTCAACTCTTTGTGGAAAATTAATGTGGTTGATATAGAGTCAACTCTGTCCCATGTTTGTCAGGCAGTAAGTTTTGTCATGCTCTCCTTCTGCTTGTGAATTTACTTATAGCTCTGGAAATTTGATATGTATTTTTATTATGTTCATTGGTTTATCTTTTCTCTTGGAACTGAATGTGGTTGTACAGAATAATATATCATTTGTTTTTGTGGAGACTCGTTCTCATTTTCTTTGAACACTTTTCCAGGTTAATTACATGGTTTCTTAACTTCAAGTCACTCATTAGATGTGGTTGTCCATCTTACTCACCAATTAGCCATCTAGGTTTTGTGGACCATTTTAAAGGTTTGACAGAGGTTGACAAGCACGTGTAAAAGTTTGGTAAATCATTTTCGTTTAGCCTTCTCATCCAAGTGTGTGCTTCATTTTGCTGAGCAAAGGCAATGTTATGATGATGGTACTCATAGCTTCAGAGAAATTTTCCATTCTTGCCTCATCAATCATAGATATCTGTTGCATATGTTTGCGTTATTGCAATAATAATAGGGTAAAATGTTCCTAGGGTGTCTCCTTAGAGAATTAGCTAAGGAGGCATTCCAAAATCTCATGATGGGGGTATCAAAATCAGCCTCCAAGTCCCAAGTGATGGTGTATAAAAAATTATGTGATCTACACTTTTTCGTGTCAACCGAGGAGTCTCATTTGTTCCATTGTTGAAAACTTGTTAATTTTGCAGCTACTCAATAGCCTCGAAGTGATGATGTGTAGAAAATCATGTGATCTTGACACTTCTTCATAGTCAAACAAGGGGTCTTATTTGTTCTACTGTCAAAAAATCATTAATTTTGCAATTACCTCAATGCATGGTCTCCAAGTGATGGTGTATAGAAAATCGTGTGATCTAGACACTTTTTTGTAATCAACCGAGCGGTCACTTTTGTTCTATTGTTGAAAAATTGTTCTTTTTGCAACTACTCAATGCATGGTCAGGAAAGTCTATGATTTTTTATACACTATCATTTTAGGATAGAGATCATAATGAGCAGTTCTGATTTCTGTCGTTTTTGAGACCCCATCCTTTGACATGGGGAAGCCTCCTCAGGTGACTCTCTAAGGAGGTACCCTAGGCATACTTTACCCTTATATTAATTATATAACATATATCAAAGCGTATAATTGGATAATGAGAATACTAGATATGTGTTGTTAGCACAGGAAATTTAATAGTGCTTTATACGTAATTTATGCTTTATATGTAGGATACACTGTTATACTGGCATACCTTCTTTAGAATTGTTTGTGGGGTTTGTCCATAAAACATTGTGGCAGATAACATAGTTGAGCTAAATGTGAGCAAAATTTCAAGCTACCTTAAATAATTAAATTGAGTTCTAGCAACCTGAAATTCATCTTATTCCTACTCCATGTGACGTCAACACTGCTATAAGATATTAAGGCATGGTTACTCCAATTTGTCCTTGACAGGATATCTGTATGTTTAATGCCACCTAACTGCTTATTTATATGTTCTCAGAGTATTGTTGCTCGGTAAATTCAAATGTTTTTTCGTTTTAGCCTCATCACATAATGTTGTTATATGGTTGCTTTTTCTAGGTGTATATGTTTGATCTGCTATTGTGCATTGCATGTATTTGTTTCTAGGCCTTCATAATTGTTAGCAAATCACACCTGTTGCTGCCAGGTGCATAGGACAGAAACTTTAATGGCTTAGTCCTGAGTTCTGTTTGCCCTCTCTTTGCACTGTATATTCTAGAGCCAAACACTCCATGAAATAACTTGTATGGAGACATAGAGAAGATGTAATGTATTGCTCTAATAAAGCCTTTTTTTTATTATCTCTATTGAAATTTTATCTATGCGAGCAATGTCTTATGAGCTTTTTCCTGCATCTCAGGTTCTCCTTGATAGCACTGTCTCCAAGGATGTGCTCAAGTTACGAGCCAAAGCACTGAAGAAGTTGGGAACTATATTCCAAGTAAGTGTTGCTTTAATGACCCAATATTTTTCCAGTACTGTTGTTTTAATGACTCAACAATAACACACGCATGCGCTTGCACTTGTTAAGTTGCTAGTTTCAAATAGCAACTGGGATTACTAACAGCATAACTTGTGACATCAAAGCTGATATATAAGATAAAGGAGTTAAACCCTTTTGCCTCTTGAGTTAGATCCATTTTCAAGTGGTAGGCCTGTGACAATATCTTTTCTTCCAAGTCTTTTTTGAGGGAACTTATCTGCTAAGCGAACTCCAAAATTTCACCTATGAATGAGCTTCAATGTGAAAACCTTGACTTTCCAGCTAGTTGTGAAAAGTTGGTCACCTATCTTTTGGAGCTTTTGATGTCAAGGGTTTGTATGATGATATGGATGTAAATATGACTACAAAGTGCTTTTGTTTAGTTAAAAGTCCTCAACAGCCTAGACTTTGATTTATATGTGTTGAAAGGTCCCTTTCACTGCGCCAAAACTCCATTTATATGTGTTGAAAGGTCCCTCTCATTGCGAAGTTGTGGTGAGGATTGAAGGGAATTATTTTGTATTTTAACACATCCCTGCAGGTTGAAGGTCTATTTTAGGTAGAAACCTTGGTTTACGCAGCGGTATAATTTTTTTTAAATTTGCGTCCGGCAGAATTTGAATGTGGGTTGTTCTGATACTATGTTGAAAGGTCTTTTCCACTATACCAAAACTCCGAAGTTGTGGTAAGAGTTGAGGAAAATTATTTTGTATTTTAACAATATATATAGAGGGAAGGTTCTAGATTTAATTCCAACCTATTCATCATCAGCTATGATTTTAGTTTGTACACGAAAGTGAAAAAAAAAGAAGAAGAAAGAAGAAGAAGCTCAATTGCACATTGTTCAGTTCCAATCGTCTGAAATTTTCCAACTTAATTGTCATTAGCAGGACATTATCTCAAAAATTCTATTACATTTTTCTTCAGGGTTGCAAAGCTCTTTATCGGAGAGAGAACAGTCTAAGAGTCGAAAACAATGCCACAAACAAAGATGCTACATCATCAAGAGTGTGAAATAGACAAGAGAAAACATCTCCCGTCTCCGATGATTAGCTTCATTTAGTTGCTCATGTTGATTCTTTTCTTGGTCGTGGTCTCTGATTTCTACATTGCTGTAATTTATGTGAACTAAACTATCATGTTTGATCCTAATATCATTAAAATTGCTGTAATTTATGTGCAGTGAACTGTGTTATGTGAGATCTAGTACGTGATATTAGCATGGGAGGCTGAAAAGGTTGTGATTTCATAGTATATGGTGACTTGTAGAGATACACAACAAAGAACAATACCATTTAGGGTGCAAATGTCATTTATCTTGATTATATAATTTAAATATCCTTCGAATGTTTTGTTCAATTATATATATATATATATATATATATATATATATATATATATATATATATATATATATATATATATATATATATGAGGAAACGGGAAATACACCGGCAGTGAAGGGAGTTCCTTCACCGCTGCTTAGGTAGCCCAATAAAATTATAACACGGGACGTCATTTAAGGTAACAAATAAATGAATTCTCTTAAATGACAACCATGTGTAATAATTTTATTGGGCCACCTAAGCGGCGGTGAAGGAACTCCCTTCACCGCCGGTGTATTTCCCGTTTCCTCTATATATATATATATATATATATATATATATATATATATATATATGAGGAAACGGAAAATACACCGGCGGTGAAGGGAGTTCCTTCACCGCCGCTTAGGTGGCCCAATAAAATTATAACACGGGGCGTCAGTCAAGATAACAAATAAATGAATTCTCTTAAATGACACCACGTGTAATAATTTTATTGGGCCACCTAAGCGGTGGTGAAGGAAATTTCCTTCACCGCCGGTGTATTTCCTGTTTTTTCTCTCTCTCTCTCTCTCTCTCTCTCTCTATATATATATATATATATATATATATATATATATATATATATATATATATATATATATATATATATATATATATATATGAGAAAAAGGGAAATTCACCGGCGGTGAAGAGAGTTCCTTCACCACTGCTTAGGTGGCTCAATACAATTATTACACGTGGCGCGACTTAAAGTAACAAATAAAGGAACTCTCTTAACTAACTTTTGAGTGGCACCACATATAATAATTTTATTGGACAACCTAAGTGGCGGTGAAGGAACTCTCTTCACCGCCGGTGAATTTCCCGTTTACTTAATATATATATACACACACACACTGTTAGCTCTGTTAGTGAGCAGTTAGTTATTATCACCCCTTTTTTAGATTAAACTGTATTCCTTTTCTCTAATTCATATTTTATCCTCACCCTTCTCATTAAGTCAGCACTTTTTCTCCTTCACTGAGTGAGGACTCTTCACTTCCTCACTCCCCTCTCTTCTTCTGCTCTCACTCCCTCTCTTCATCCCGTCCCTCCTCTATCTCTCTCTCTTAGTAGCTGCAGTAGCAGCAACAGTAGCTGTTGTGCTTAGTGTGCAGCAGCTGCACAGCAAGCATAAAGCAGATAACATAAGCATACCTATGCAGCAGAATAATTTTCATGCCCTGGCAACAAAACGAGGGCTGCAATTTACAACATAAGCATGTATAGGAACCAACATGCACTATATGTCCACACCAATGTCTATAATATTAAATTTTAGTACTTAATACAATGCAACAATGATATGAAATTGATAGTTTAACATTTTCTTTAAATTATTGCATTAAGTACTTTCTCTGTTCACAAACTCCAGCAATACAAAAAAACATGAGACATCAGATAATACATAGTTTTAATAGTTCAACAATGCTTCATAACAAACAAGCATACGGGATTTCAGAACTGAGGAAAATGTTATAAGGAAGCCATTAAAAGAAAAAAAAAATCTCCAATCAGCTTTTGTTTAAAATTGTTGAGTTCATTCTTGTGCGGCAGCAAGCAGGCAGCAGTAGCAAGCAACAACAAACAAGGTCCAAATTTATTAATCTGTCAACCTGCATGAAAATCATAATATCAGAAAAATAAAACATTAAAATCAACATGTAAAAAATTTAATCTATACACAATCACCCAACACTTTTCGTGCAACTGCGTCAAAACCTCAGAGTCTTAACTCAATGATTTGTAGTTCTTTGCCTTAAAAATAAAATATTAAAGCATACATTAAAGATTGATTTCATTTGCTACCACATTTGATATCCAACAAAAGACTAGGTGTTGGGCTTAGGATATTTTCAGATCATTACTGAAATAGTAAAATTATTATTGTTAAAGCAAAAAATCAAAGGATAATCTTGAATTGCAAATGTTCTAATCAGTCAAGTGATGCATAATTGCAATTATTCTTATCGATAATTTATTGACAACTCTGATCAACAGCCAGTGAGTGTTACATAATCCAAACATAATGGGAAAGGAACATCAAATTTATGCATGATGGCAAAAAAAAAAAAAAACCGAGAAGGCATCACACTTAGCAGCAAAATAGCGATTTAAGAGTATGTCGTGTATGCTTTAGGTCTCCACGCCTGCTGCCCTCTTGCAAGCGTCTCGGCGATCCTCAACCTCTCGATGCTCTCGGTGGCAGCGGCACCAACGTCGGCCTTAGAAGAGAATTGTGAATCCGACGCTGATGGTCAGCTAGCGCATGCCCTCTGCTTCCATTGCTGCTGCTTTTTCTGAGAAAAAAGAGAATCGACGAGTGATGATGAACAAGAAATGGGAGCCAAGGTTTCGGGATGCTTACGTGATGGGTGTCGGGCATGATGGCGATGAATCAGAGCATGTGTTGAAGCGTGATAGGTTTGAAGAGGAGTCCTCTATGAGGAGGAGGAGAGGAGACCGACATTCAAGTGGGAAGTGGGTTGAGAACAAGTCGCCTGCAACTGTTCTTCGCCTGCGAGAGAGAAATCGCCAAATCTGTGCCCTAGTTTCGCCCGAGTCCCCAATCGCTCTGTGCCCTAGAGTCGCTCACTCCAATTCCTCTTTCTACGATTCCACTTCAGTTGAGGGAATTTTAGTATTTTCATGACATGTGCAAATCACGTAATCCACTCACTGACGTCCAGTTCACTCTGTTAAGATGCCCGATTTTTTTTTTGAGATTTTCAAAATTTAAGAGTGCTAAGTAACAACCCCCTACTACAGAGGTCTGACTGTGATTAACATATATATATATATATATATATATATATATATATATATATAGAGAGAGAGAGAGAGAGAGAGAGAGGAAATGAGCTGACAGCTCACGCAAGTTACATGAACTGCAGTTCATTTCCACTACCTAGAATTTTTTTTAAAAAAAATTCTTTTGGATTATGATCTCGAACCCCTAGTGTTCACTCATACCCAATTTCTTGGGTTTTAGTTTTGATTTGCTCCTATATTAAGTTAACATAAATTTTAATGGTTTTCAATGAATAAATATTTTCTATCCACTTGATAAAAGTATAAATGAACTTTAAAATTCATGAAAGTTAAAGAGGTAATGATCCTAATTCTAGAAACAAATTGATGAAAAATTATTGGATTACTGTATTTTGGCTGCTAGCTAGCGTAATTTTTCCTAAACTGGCAGCTCACCTACAGTAATCTTCCCCCCCTCCACACACACACATATATAAGTAAACAGGAAATTCACCGGCAGTGAAGCGAGTTAATTCATATATGAGTAAACAGGAAATTCATCAACGGTGAAGCGAGTTCATTCACCGCCGCTTAGGTGGCCCAATACAATTATTACACGTGGCGTCACTCAAATGGCAGTTACGCGAGTTCTTTTATTTGTTAACTTAAGTGGCGCCATATGTAATAATTATATTGGACCACTTGAGCGGCGGTGAAAGAAATCCTTTCATCGTCGATGAATTTCCCGTTTTCTCTCTCTATATATATGTCTAGAACAATACACATGCTCTTTTAACACTACATATGCTCTCTTGCTAATATTTGAAAAACCTATTCCTTTGGTATTTTAATACTTTCATATTGTAAATATTAGAAAAACTAAATTTAGAGGAACAGTCCCATGCGATATTATCATTTAGCAATGTCTTCTTAGCTCTGGCTTTAAAGGCTGTGGCTCTGGAAAGGCCTCAAAGGCATGACAACATTAATCGGAATTGAAGAGGGTTAGGTTGAATAGGTAGAGATGACAAAGGGTGGATATAGAGGTCAGTCCTTGGCTCTTCTTATTCAAAAACTAGAATTAAAAGTAAAATTTTCAAGTTTTTTAGAAAAGTGCAGCCCTATGAGAGGATAAGACTGCATTTTGGGTATTTTAATAGAAAAAATATCGATTAACATAGATTTTGAAGCTAGAGATTCTTGACATTCATTGATTTCTTAGTATGGAACTAATAAGACCAAAAGAAGAAAGATAATCATGTGCACAAAAAATAAAATCATAAATATAAATTTTCTAAAGCTGCTTTTGGATGGCGATCAAAATTGTGATATCGTATATTTTTGAAAAAAATCATGATATGGTGAGAGATTTATCTGTTTGGTTTTGAGGGAAAACGAAGGAAAAGACAAAAAAAAATAAATAAGAAAGAAATTATTTTCCTTTGGTTTGAGAGAATTTCAAAGAAAAAAAATATTTTCTTAAGAAGTAAACATCAAAAAGAAAATCAATTTCCATTTTCTTCTCCTATCTCTTCTCTTTTCATTTCTCTTTCTTTCTTTTTTTTTTTCTCCCCCTTAGAGAGAGAAAGGGAAGAAAATAATAAAAAAAGTTATAAACTTGTTATATAAAAAAAAAATTCCAAGAGGTATACTTAGAAATTGGAGAGTGCAATTAGAAGTAACCTTTATGAAAAAGTAAAAGTATGATTTTTCAAATTAAACCATCCAAACACAGTCTAAATTTCAAAAATTATCTAATTTATTTATTTGTCTTAGGCCATCTAAATGTGTATCTAGAATATTATTAGTAACTTATTTGTAAACCCATATGGCCATATATGAACACAATTTTGCGCTTTTATTGGACATTCAAATGACAACTTAAATGAAGGAACAACCATTTTTAGTCTTTACAATAGCAGCTATTTTAAATATAATCCACATTGCAATATTATCACATTTTCGTTGTTATGAATATTTGCATTATAATAGTGCAAAGAGCCAGATTCAAAAACCTTAAAGAGCTAGTTAAGTGCTGGCTTTGGATCCTATCAAAGGAGGAGAATTTATTGTACGGTTCAATATATAATTTAACCATCTAATATGCATCTTTATTTTTTATTAAATTAAATTAGTAAATAATTAAAATCTTTCCTTAACTAATCCTTACCCAACCCATTATTTACATTAAAATTTACTTCACTAAAAAAGATTTAACTCATCTATAGTTAAAATTGTATATTAGTCCCTCTAATAAAGGAGTTGCTAGATGCGCCCCATACTTGTCCTAGTGAGCCGCATATAAATGACTCACTTTATTTACAAGTTTGTTATTTATTAATTTGGATGAAATTGTCCTTAAATTTTTCTTAGTGAGCCCCAGTATCTCTTTTCTCTCTTCCCGTTTCTCCTAGTGAGGCCCAATCCTTAAACTCCCTCTCATTTTTGTGCGAGCGTTCTAACGAAAAAAAATAAAAATGAAAAAAAGAGAGAGAAAGAAGCGACTCCAAAACCCTAAATTTTGGAGTCAATAAACATTTTAAGTTGAAGGATGAGTGAAAATGATGATTTTTAAAGATTTTGGAAATATGTATTTTTTTAATTTCAGTGCCCGGGTTACAGCATCGGCATAAAGACCCACTGATCGGGACTGTAACCCGGCCTATTTATTTAATTGGCCGTTTTTTCCACCTCGGCCAGAGATAATTTTGCTATTTTGAACTTGGGCATATCGCACTGACCAGGGATTATTCTAAACCCTACATCCTATCACTATTGAATAACATAGAAGTTCAAAATTAGAATGAGAGGAAGTAAATAGGAAAAATACCTCCGCGACAAGGCTTAACGGTGCGTCATGTCTTCTTCTTCACGACACTGGGCGCGCTAACAGTGACAGGACTGGACGTCGCTGAAGAGAGAGGGAGAAAGAAGAACAGAGTGGGGAGAGCGAATGAAACGAAGTAGAGAGTGAGAAGGAAGAAGAACAAAGTGGAGAAGAAGAAAAATGAAAAGAATTGGTAGTTGGATAACCTAATTTCCTAGTGAGCTTCATTTTCTCTTAGTGAATCTCATTTTTCCTTCTTAAATGATTTCGGGAGCAAAACTGAAAAAATTATCGGACTCACCGGGAAAAAAGGGAATGGTTTAAAAGTACGCTGGGCTCACTAAGAAATTGGGGCAACTATGGGGCGCATCTAGCAACCCCCCTCTAATAAATTCTCATGGCTGATGTGAAACCGAATCAGAATGTGTGTTCATCCGACGTGGCAGTTTCATCAGTACGGGTGCTGGGGAGAAATAAGGAGAACGTTGTAACGGATTCCGAAAATCCCCGGCAGCAGACCGGTAACCTGAGTCACCTGACCGCCAATTTTCTTTTCATTTCTTATTTTAAAAAATTTAAAGCAAGAGAAAAAAGGTTAAAAAAAAAAAAAAAGAGGGAGTGACCTTTGAAACGCCCCCACCCACTTTTTGCCTATCTAAAAAAGTCCATCCCCTCTCCTTTGTACTTTCTCTCTCAGCAACCCTAATTTGAGATTTGAGAATGAGAACGAGATTTCTTTTTTCCTTTTTCTTTTTTTAATGCGATGGCGACATCACTCGAGCTTGTCGCTTCTCCCATTGTTCTCTTTCATTTTATAAAGTGAACAGTAGTAGTAGTGCGGTGCATGACACTGGCCTTATCGGATCCGATCCGAAACCCTAGCCTACTCTCTCTACTCTCTCTCGTCATTCATCGGCGACCGGCCCCAATTCAATTTGCAGGTAAAAATTAGGGCAGCTAATGCGATATAATTTCTTAGATTCTCTGATTAGCGGCAATTTCTGTTATGTTGGTGATTTTGTGAAGGAGTTGAATCTTTATAGTGGAATGCAATTTTGTCCCAATAATTAGGGTTTTTTTACAGAAAGAAAAGTCACAAGATCAGTTTCGATATCTCAGTTTGATCATCTAGCTAATAGTCTAAATTATTTGATTGGCGGCAATGTTTTCATTTTGATCTTGATGAACCTCCAATTTCAGTAACTCTATGAATAACTCAGTTTAATTGCTTGTCTATTACTGCTGAAAATTTGTAAGACATTATGATGATGCACCTTTTTCTTTCTGGGAGTTTTTGGAGCTGATATGTGGATTTTTAAAATATTTTTCCGTGTGTTACAGTTGTAGAATTATTCTTATTGTTCGATCAGAGATAGAATATTTCCTTTTATGTGTACATGCTTCGGTCATTTTTTGGGGTTTTGGAGTTAACCCACCTTCAAAAGGATGGAGATAGGATAACTTTGTTCCCAAAGAGGGCCTTTATGGTGTTACTGACTAATATGCTCCCCGTTTATTTTAACAGGATCTTGTAGAGATTCAGGACTTGGTTTATTGTAGGGAGTTGGCCGTATAACAAAAACGGCCAATATTCTACTGTACACACCCTTGAAGTAACTGATTATATACAATTTGTTTTTCTATCTAACTAATTATGGGGGCCAAATGCTGCATGCCTGTTCGGGATGATATGCCCATGGGTATAAGGAAGAAGTATAGAGTTCCGGATGAACTTTATACCCGAAGGAATAATAGATGCTCACCTTCATGGAGCTTCCGATGTGACAACAGAACACATATAGAGGATTTTGTTGATAACCCTGCTTGGCTTTCTCACGACCATGATGGTGTTATTGTCCCAGAATTTAGTACTGCAGGAAATACAGAAATTGAAGGTCTTTCGGATGGGAGCAGCTCATCCGGTGTGTTTCAGACACCCAAGTGGCAGAAGTTCTCTAGTCAGTCGAGCATACCTGGGAAAGCTGGAACTGGTGCTGCAGGTAAAATGATTTGAACAAAGCACACTGTTTGTCATATCATTTACTTGGTTAACATGCTTAACTATTAAAACATTAGATTTCTAATGTGTGTGCTTGAAGTTTTTTCTTATTGATCTTTTGAGTTTTGGACCATCTATTAGTCTTATTTGGTACCCAATTAATGAAATAAGACAGCCGCCTTCATACCAACTGTGATATATAATTGCTGCAGATTGTTCTAAATACCTCATGATAGCTGCAAAATCCTGAGTTACCACTCACCAGTTGTATTCCTTTTCTCATAAGAAAATGAGGGCTTTAACCCAATTTTGTTTTTTACCCCACTGGTGAAATGGAGGTAAATTGTAATTACGCTATAAATAAAGGCAATCAGGTAAAGCAACTATAGATGCCAAAATATCAACAACTTATGGTTACAAATAAATCAAAATACCAAGATTGAAGATTGGAGCTCTGGTTGGTGTACAGCGAGAGATCTGAGATGATATGTTGTAGCGTGTGCTCATTTAGTATTAATATTTTATTATGTGTTTTTTGATCTTTGTGTTGTATGCAAATGGTGTTAGCTAATAACTTCTTTGAACATGTCTTAATTGGTTTTTTGTGGAGCCAATCGAAGTACAAGCAGAGTAGCATTTTAGACAACTGGATAACTATTTTAAAGTAATCTAAATTGAAATCTGGCAATGGAGGGACAAGTGATCATGCTTTCAGTGATCTGGCTGACGGAACTGTTATCATGGCCTTGTTTGTTAGGAGACGCATGAATCTTGAGTTTGCCCGTTGTTTCTTGCAGAAAGACAAACTATGATATGTGGGACATTTTGCCAAACAAAAGATTGCAGTGACCAGTGACTGATATCTGGCATAACAGGAATGTCTTGACACTAGCAAATCTCTAAACTGTAATTCATCTATGAAATTTGTATGACATAATGTGTTATCCAGCTTTGCCCCATTTAAAATGCTAGTTGTTTTACATACCATCATAATAAAGTTAGGTTCTTTCATCTTTGAATAACAGCCAATCTATATGTTTATATGAATCAAATATTCATGTGTATAAAGGAATTAACATTTATTGCTGTGCCTTTGTATCTGTGTTTGGGACAGTTGTCATGCCTGATGCCACTTGCTCATGTTTGTGTACGACACTTGCGACTGTTCCCACAGATCATGGGCAAAAAATCCCTTAGGATGTTCTGGGAATCTCGACGATCTTCCCCCAATATAACCTTTCAAGATGTGTGAATGGACACCATGATGAAAGAATAAATTTTGTGGGTCCAATAAGTAGGCATGAAGATGTGACTGACATATTGGTATTATGTGGAATTCTCTCCATGTGTCAAACATTCATGCCATAGTTCTATGGTTCTAAGGTTTTGTATTAGTTGGGTGTTTAAGGAACCACCTTCATGTTTATATTATCTAATCATTACAGACTTTGTAGAGTTACAATTTGCTTCTAGATGTTATTGTTTTTGTATAAGATGACTATGCTTCATTTACTTCAGTACCATTGTTAGCGGTCTCCAAAAATAACACTGAGGGAAGGGTAATAATGATTGGTTGTAGAATACTGTTTGCCTAACATTTTGAAGTGAACTGTGTCAACGTGGAATATGTGTGCATGTATACATAATTGCATTTTGGATCTCAATTTTGTAGAGGAATGGATATTCAAACTTGGATTTGGAGGAATAGGTGTTAAAGATAATAATGACTGATTAGTTTATTTGGCGAGCTTATATTTTATACTTTAATTAGAGTGTTAAGTGCTAATTCTGATTTTAATTGTTAGGACGCTACTCTTTAACATAATCTCGTGTAAGTTGGTTTCTTGACATGATATTGGAGATTCAAGTTTGAAGAGTTTTCAGTTCAAACCTCACAATGATAGTTTAAATAAGTTTAATACCTCAACTTACTTATAATAGTCTCTTGGATATGAGGGCGAGCATTGTTTGGTGTCACGTTTGTTTGATATTCATTCTTAGCTGGCAAGCTTGTCAGCCTAAGCTTCTGCATGAAGTGATTTCTGAGGAGCATCCTAAAATTTCATTTTGGTTTGAGAACTTAGCAAGTTGTCTATACAGTATGGCATTCCTCGAGGAACATCCTAAAACTAATAGCTTAACATTTTTCTAACCTCTTTTTGGTGGACACTGCTAGCCTGTGACCAAGTTAGGATTTATGGTGTTTGTTGGAAGAAGATAAAGGATTGAGCACTTCGAAATATGTAGGGTACTCTTCACTTCTTTGTAAAGAGAATATGTGCAAATGAACTAGTCATTTCCTCAAAGAATTTCTTCGACCTTCAAATATATGACTTTCCTAGGAGTGTCTTTGAAGCACAGTTGTCATTTGATCCTCGTGCTTATTGAGGGTTAAACTGGACATAGGCATGCAGTTGAAACCTTATTGCAAGATGTTGACACAGAGTAATACTTTCATAAAACCTTTGTCTAATTGTGCTGTGATCTTTGGCGCAAAGCTTAACCTTCTGAAATTATCAATCACATTTGAGCCTCTTGGATACAAGGTGTGCTTGTATATCTCGTCTGTTTGCTCAAAGTTGTTCTTGTATACGATCCGAATTTCTGTCGCAGAAAGCTAGGTCTAGTTAAGTTCATGCGGATAGCTTTAGATATTAATACATTGCCATGCTCAGGTTTATACCCTTTCTCTGTAAAATATTGTACATGTATTATCTTCATGCATGAAAACTCATTCAAATTAAAAATTCAATGTACATTATCAGTTTTGTTCAGTAAAAATTATACCAGTTTTCGTGCACAGCAGGAAGGAAATTTCTTGCTGCAGTACCCAAATTGGGAACACTATTTGTTTTGATTCCCTTCATTTTCGTATTGTTCTAATTTTGTTATGCATGTAACAGATATTTTCAGTGCAAGTAGTACGTCACATGAGGTGTGCTTTAGTACCTAGCTCATTCTTTTGGGTTGTCTTTTGCCCATTTCTACTCAACATGCTAATTTCTTAATATTCTCCTCTTTTTTAATAACATTGTACAGGAAATAGAGATCACTGAGTCACCAAGCGATGCAGCTGCTTCTGATCCCAAACGAAAAGCTCAGCCTGATCCTTTGTTCTCTATAATTTGCTCCCAACCCTCTGACCAAACTGCATCATGGAATCCACACCCTTTGTCAGGTCATCGGTTCTCTAGGCAAATCTCCGATGGCAGGGTTCCAACCCTTGATTCCTTAAATGAGGAAGGCAGTCCCTCTTTCATGTTCTCTTTCTGCAGCAATGATTTGTCTCCTGGAGAATCTAATGGTCGCTCTGCTTCTGATGGCTGGTCCATATGCTCATTCTCTGAGCTCGTAGTCTCTTCTCAATGGGATAGTAGAACAAACTCTCAACTATCTTCATCATCGTTCTCTTCTGATCTACAAACATGTGGGTTGTGCTCTAAGTTTTTAAAGGAGAGAGCTCCATGTAAGGGCAACGAGATATCTATAGTTGCTGTTCTGGTTTGTGGCCATGTCTACCATGTCGAGTGCTTGGAAAGTGTGACACCCGAGGCCTCCAAGTTCGACCCAGCTTGTCCCGCCTGCTCCCGTGGAGAGTGCTCTGCTGGGAACGCACTAGTAAAGGCTGGTTCTAAGACTAGGAATAAGATTTCGAGGCGAGCTGTTGTGGATATTGATGTTGATGGAAAATTCATGTTTGAGCGCCAGAAAAGTGACAGCTGCATGCTGCAAGATTCAAGGTTGGGAGCTAGCAGCAGTGGTAAGATCTCTTTTGGCCGCTCATTCTTGAGAAGGCACTTGTCTTTTGGCTTGCGATCTATAAAATCAGCGCCTGAGAGGGAATGCCCGAGCAAGAAGGGATTGTGGGTCAGATATCGATAGAATGGATTCAATGTAGTGAGTACTCAGTTCATTTTATTTCTACCTTTTGTTTCATTTACATTTAAAGTTTTATGGTTTAAATCTTTATGTAATTTCAAAAACTGCAGCATCTGTTCTGGTCCGTTGTTTCAGTTTGCCCTGAAGGTGGTAAGAGTTTGGGGGACTTGTCTTGAGATTTGAAGGTGTATGCCCAACCCCTCAGATAAATAACATGCTATTCATTGGAATAGCCACTCTATGGAGCTGGTGAAAGATCTTGACAAGCCAGTAAATCCTCAGTCACAGGCTCGTGAACTGTGGATTCTCAGTATTGTTTCATTTTACTTTCATTATTGTTGGAAATAAGAGCATAATGTGTCTCGCCATTTCTTGATCAGTTTCTTGTGTTAATACACAATGTTAACAGTGACAAATTGGTAGTTGATAGGTGAAGTTCAAATTAAGTGCTACTCTTGATGGTTTTCAAGAGGTATAAATTTGCTGCCCTGTTGCGCACTGTTTGGGTCTCAAAACTGCTCTTTTATTAACACGCTTCATGGTAGTATGTTACTGTGTAAAGCTGCAGTGGTCCATGGATTTACAGCATGAGGTGGAGCTTGGAGATCATCCCATTCCACGGTGTCGGGTTAGAATAGCATATTCTGAACTTGGGTAAGGTATAGAAACCGCTCTGGGATATTCTGGACGTAACTTGTTCCCTAGTGCTTACTGTTTGGAGTGGGATGGTCATTTTACTGCTTATTGAGTAGTCATTAAAACAACTACAACAAGTACTGAGCCTTTCATCCCAAGGGGTAGGCTACATAAACCAAGGCTATATAAACCAAAAAAGAATCACGTTGGATCGATCACTTTGATAGTCCTTCTCTATTCATTTCTATCAAGTAATATCTCTTTATTTAAACCTCTAGAATCCATATCTTTTTGTATGGCTTTCATCCATATTTTTTTCGGTTATTCCTTCGTTATTTTAACTTGTCATGTATTGATAAACTTTTCTCGTTGAACTGGTGTATTTGTAGGTCTATATTGTATATGACCAAACTATCGTAATCGATTTTCTTCCAGCTCTTGTCTCATCAACTAAGACAATATCATCAGCTTACCAATAGGATTTACATTCTCTCGTCTTTTTCCTCTATGATAATAACAGTTATCATAGAGGGTATGGATAATACCTTTTCCTTTTAACTAATTTAAATCTTAAATTAGATATTTCCAATATCTCTATCAATTTAAATTATTAGTTTCTTCTGTTCTTCCCGGTTGGAGAAAATATCTCAAACAAAATGTGAATTTAAATTATCTCTAAACTTCTAACATCTACATCGTGTTAGATTAACTTATCCTATTTGGATTGTCTCACCTATTAAAAAAAAAAAAAAATACTACATTTATGTTTTAAAGATGAAGTGTGGTGACAAAAGTCCCTCTCTATCAGTCATTTTCTGTAGTTATTGATGATGCTGATGTGTCATCTGTATTTGCTAAATGTTGTAATGGAAACTAGTAAATTTCTCATTAGCAATAAAATTGCTGAATGTGAGTAAATTTATATGGTTTCGCTTCGATCTATGCAAGCAGATGAGCTTGTTTGATTCGTGAGAAGAAAAAATATAGTTCGCTAGCCGGGAGAAGATTTTTGTCCATAAAACCATCTTCTGAGTAGAGCTTGAAGTTTTAATCATCAAACTCAAAAGAAAAAGTAATCTTGGATGATGAGAATGTACAAATATGGAGTTCATAAGGTAATGCTAGTTTGTTAGTCCACCGTTTTACCTTTTAAAAAAAGGGTAATGCTAGTTTGTTAGTCCACCGTTTTACCTTTTAAAAAAAGGGTAATGCTAGTTTGTTAGTCGACCGTTTTACCTTTTAAAAAAAAAAGGGTAATGCTAGTTTGGACTTCCATTTTCAGCACTCATACAGTAATCACAATAGCAATACATACAGAATCTCAGGGGAAATTCTATTTACACACAGCAATTTACTTTTGACGTCCTGAGTGTTTTTTACACCAAACTTCCATTTTGAAATGTCACCAATTTACTCTATGCATCCAAAAATTTTTTCCAAATTTAACCCTCCTCCTTCTCTCTATCTCCTTATATCGTCCAATTCCAAATTTTTCGAGTCAGATATTAATTCCCAAGTTAAAAATATGTTGGTCGGGTATTAATACCCGACCAAAGAATCGCTTGGTCAGGTATTAAAACCGGACCGGTAGCCGACGTCTCCCTCACAAAAGAATCATAAGTAATAATAAATTGCAAATAAACACATATAAAAAACTAAGAATAAATTTAAATTGTACCTTAGATTTGTCCTCTGATACCAATTGCATGTTGGAATTTTCTATTTGAATAAAAAAATTCAAACTAAAACTTCAAATCCTAATTTTACTTATTACAGTGAATTCGAAGAATTTAAAATTTCTCCAGATCTTTTTAGGAACATGGATTTAAAAAAATTAAGAGGTTAAGAAATCAAATCAATGGGTCTGTGGGAGATGTATTTTTTTAAAAATTAAATTCCACTAAATTTTTTTTTAAAGGTCCTAGAGAAAAATAAATGAGGAAGACGATGAGTTGTAGTTCTAAATTTTAAAAAGTTTTAATTTGTGATTTAAAAGAATAATTTAGTAAAAAAATAAATGATAAACTTATAATTATTTACAAATTTTAAAACCGTACGTGAAGAGTAAATTTCTGTATGTAAATAGAATTTCCCGAATCTCAGGTCCATGGTCCTTTTGTTGATTGCCGAAAACGTGTAACAATACTAGAATAATTAACCGTAAATAAGCTCATACAATTGGTACTTAATATTGAGAGAACTAGTAAAACAACTTAGTATATGGCTAAGGTCACAGGAATGGTGTTGTATGTAACAAGCTAACACAAAGACAGCAAGTTTCTCCTGCAACAAAAATTTGAACCTTTCACGTTAGAAAACGCCAGACCTACACGTACCCATGTACGCAGACTTGAACCCGGCTGAATGGTTAACCAGTGCATGCCCCTCCTTAATTAGCTCCTAAAATCTTGTTTTAATTAGCACTTGTCAACTCAGATAATAAAGATGTTTAATCTAGGTTTAAGATATAGTATATTTTTCTAATCACACGGTCTGTGCTCACCCACTACTACTAATTAATCAATCAGTTACACAAGTCGAAATTCCTATATAGATTAAGGTTTTATTGGCAGGACATCCTGCTTTAGTGCTTTCATATTGCCAGATAGCATTCAGGCTCAAAAAAAATAAAATAAAATAAAATAAAATAAAACTTTAGGCTAAAAGAATCTAAATGATCTGACTTTTTACCAGATTATAAAAGTTAGAATTTTTTTATTTATCAACTTGTCTATTAATTAGGCTGAAAACAAATACCAATACAGCATAATAGTAAAACCTCTTTTAACAAGTAGGGGTGAGTATCGATCGGTTCGGTTCGGTTTTTTGAAAAAAATACACTACCGAAAACCGAACCGAACTTCTATAACCGAAACCGAACCGACCGAAATAATTTGGAAACCGAAAACCGAACCGAAATTTCGGTTCGGTTCCGTTTTCGGTCGGTTATCGGGTTTGTGGGCTTCGCCCAAAAGCAAAAATTATTTAAAAAAAATAATTTCGGCCCAGTTTAAAAAAAAACAAAAACAATACAGAATTTGGCCCATTTTAAAATCAATAAATATAACAAATCCTGGAGCAAAATAATAGAAATAATTTAGAAATTTTTATCAAACAAAATAACATAACACAACTTAAATAATGTAGCAACTAACTAGCAAGTTACAACTTACAAACAAACAAGTAGTAACAAACAAAATAACATAAAAAAATTAAAATAATGTAGCAACTAACTAGCAAGTTACAACTTCCAAGTTACAAACAAGTAGCATCAAACAACTTACAAGTTACAAACAACTTACAAGTTACAAACAACTTACAAATTACAAACAGATATCTAAATATTGTTCACAAATTTAAATTTACATATTGTTTTCCAAATTCAAATGCAAAGGGCTCCTGAGATCTCTGCACAAATGAACTGCACAAATGAAAAAAATAAATTAGTTTGTAAACGAACTGCACAAAGAACTCTCTGTACTAAGACTTGAAATGCACACTGACACAGAGCTCTCTGCAGAGAGCCTCAGAAGCCCTGTGTGCACAGAGTGCACACAGAGCTCAGGCTCTCTGCAGAGAGCTCCTGGCTCTGTGCACTCTGTGCACAAAGAGCTCAGGCTCTCTGCAGAGAGCCTCAGAAGCCCTGTGTGCACAGAGTGCACACAGAGCCAGGAGCTCTCTGTAGAGAGCTCCTGGCTCTGTGTGGGCCTCTGTGTGCACAGAGTGCACACAGAGCTCAGGTGCTCTGCAGAGAGCCTGAGTTCTGTGTGAGTGCATTATAAAAAAAGTTAAGATACGCACCTTCGACATATACACGGGGCATCAGAGCTTGGTGATAACCGAATCCGTAGACTTATCATCCAATTCTAGCAGGAAATAAAGCTAATTAGAATTAGAAATCGTGAATATAATAAATTATATGAATAGACTATTATCTTGATCAAACTTCTCAACGTCACATAGATCTTCTTCAATACTGACCATTGGGACTCTCAATTGTCCTCGAAGCCATCCTGAGAACAAATGAGACACTGGACGGATTTGATCGAGAGTGAGCTCCGAAATGGATCTAGAACTCTTCCACCCGTGCTGAACGCCGATTCCGAAGCAACTGTGGATATTGGAATCGCCAACACATCTCTAGCCATTCTTGATAATATTGGAAATCTTCCACTATTAACCTTCCAAAAATCTAGAATAGGAAAAGTTGCCATGTCCTCTCCGATAATTGGCACTTCCTTGGCCTCATTCAAATACTTATCTAATTCACTTTGAGTTGTTGTCACATACATTGAAGAAGAACTCTGTGCATAGAACTTATCCAACATGCGATAGTTCTTTACTGTACTACTGTCCCGAGCTGTTGAAGATTGTGACGGTCTTACTTGCTGTATATCATCTCTAATGTTATTTTCCTTATCATGTATAGCTTTGTATTCATTGAACAAAGCTCTGAGAGTTCTTTCCAATTTTGATGGCATTGCACGACCGTTTTCACCTTGAGACCTGAACATCTCTCCTATCACGTACTGTGCAAAGTCTAGCTTGAATCGAGGGTCAAGAATCAACGGTATAAACATCAACAAGTTCACCTTCTCACAATTTCCCTAATACTTATCATACTTAGCCTTCATCCTGAGAGCCATCTCACAAGTAATGACATCATCACCTATCATAGCCTCATGTAACTCACCTTCAACATTTGTGATCTGATGAAGAAAAACATTAGATGTCACATATAAAATTCCTGACACCCTCAAAGTCAAGTCATAAAAAGCATGCAAGAACCGGCATAATCAACCAATACAATCCCAATCATTTTCATCTGGCATGCCCTTCCCATCATCAGCTCCAACTTCTCGTCTGAATAAAGGGTCCTCTAGGTCAAACTGGTAGAAAGCAGATTGGCATTTTTTAGCTGCCTGTAATATCAAGTATGTTGAGTTCCACGGTGTCTGTACATCCAAACACATTCCTGTCTCAACTGCTATTTTTTCTTTCTCAACACAGGTCTTCCATTTTGCCCACCGTGAAGGTGATGACTGCACATACTTTATAGCACTTCGAACCCTTGAAATGGGTTCAATATTTGCACGTTGACCATCTTGCACAACAAGATTCATAATATGTGCAACACATCGTACGTGAAGATATTCACCCCCTAAGAATGTACCATGCTTACCATTCCAATTTACAATTTTCCTCTTCAGGTATTGAATCATTTTGTCATTGGAGCTAGCATTATCAACAGTAATTGTCAACACTCGCTTAATTCCCCACTCATGTAAACACGCCTCTAGAGTGGTTCCAAGAACTTCACCTCGGTGGCTTGTAATAGGACAAAAATTGAGAATTCTCTTGTTAAGATTCCTGTCATTTGAAATCCAATGCTCAGTAATACACATGTAATTAATCTTTTGAACAGAAGTCCATGTGTCAGTGGTGAGGCAAATATAGTGAGATGTCTCTAATAGATATTTTTTCAATGCAATCTTCTCGTCTATGTAGAGTTGATAGATGTCTCTTCTTATCGTCCACCTAGATGGGATCGTGAATCTGGGACATGCAATGGCCATAAAAGCCTAAAACCAACACCTTCCACAAACTTGAATGGCAATTCATCTAAAATTATCATTTTAGATAATGCCACTCTGATGGCCTTCTCATCATATTTCCAGGTAGTCACAGTTCCTACCCTACTATCCTCTCTACTTGGTTGGAGACTTAACTGTGCTTGGATTTTCTTTACAATTGTTAGCATGATTCCTAAGGGACGACGTGCCATTTTTCTTAGTATTGCAGCTATAAACTTTTCTACAATACCTGCATTGGCATTCGTCCTCATCAAGAGGCTCATCTCCTTCTTCTCGCATATCATCAGTTTCTTCATCCCACTTGATAAAATGATCCCACACATCAGACCTGGAAGATATTGCCTTCCTTTTTTTTGTTCCAGATGCTCAAGTTCCAACAGGTGCGCTAGTATTTGTTTGTATGGGAGTTGGATCTGTTGGTGGAGCATCACTAGTTTGATTTGTATGAGCTTCATCTACATTAACAGTTTCACGTGGGTTTATCTGACCAATACGACTTTCAACCATCTAAAAAAGTATTAAAAGAAAAATCAATTCTAAAGATTAATCACTAATCATTAAGCTCAAGAGTCACAGTCAAGTAGTCTATGTCTCTAAAACACGATTCTAAACATTAATCATTTTCATGAAACGTAGAAATAATACAATTAAACATATGTTATTGTTTAATAAAATAATAATTTAAACTATAATAAATTCATGTGAGTAAAATATCCCAGTAACATACTAACATGTATGATCATATATAAGGAGAACAATAGAAACTCTCAAGTCATTATCAACTTATACGTCTTAATATTAATTTTTCAGTTAGTATATTGTAATTAAGATATTTTAAAAATTATAATAATATGAAAGTTTGAATCCTTATATTAACTAAACAGTAGCATTATCAACCAGTAAGCACTGTCAATTCCAATAAAAATATACCAAATTACCAACTACAACAGTGGATCATACTAAAACAGTAAAACCTAATTGGCTCCGGGGAGCAGGAGCAGGCTGGTCAGTGGTCATACTAAATTACTAGGTAACTAAACCCTAATTGGCTCCGGGGAGCAGGAGCAGGCTGGTCATACTAAATTACAGTAATTACTAAGTAACTAAACCCTAATTGGCTCCGGGGAGCAGGAGCAGGCTAGCCACTAATTAGTAAATAGTAATTACTAAAACTTGTATAGAAATTAGAAACTTGAGCGAGTCGAGCGAGCCGGAGAGGTGAAGTGAAGATATTTCATACCTTCGGAGGCTCGGAGCTGCAGAAAGCTCAAAGTCGAGTCGTTGAGGGCCTGAGGCGGAAGCAAAGGAGGAGCCGGGGGATTCGAGCGGCGGAGGAAGTTGCGATCACCAATCGGTTCCGGGGATTCGGGCGAGGGACAGATCGCCGAGGGCTAGGTTTAGGGATTTCCGGATTTGGGATTTTTCCTGAAGACTCGAGTATGTTGGGTAAGGGAATTCGGGTTAGGGAATTAGAATTTAGAGTAGAGTTAATTGGGTATCGGGTTAATGGGTTAACGGGTATGTTGGGTTAGGGAATTCGGTTAATTCGGTCGGTTTCGGTTGGCGATTTTGCCACCGAAAACCGACCCGTTAACCGTCTAAAATTTTGGTTTTAAAACCGACCCGACCTGAAAACCGAAGTAACCGACCCGATCGGTTCGGGTCGGATCGGTTTGTCGGTTAATTCTGTCGGCAAACTGCTCACCCCTATTAACAAGTGTGCAAAAAGTTAGAACCAATTAAAGAGATTAGAATGAAAACGACTATTTTTTTAATAAAAAAGTCAAATATTTATCCGAATAATAAATAAGATAGTAAAATCTGACACTTTACATATACTCTAAGAACAAGTCAAGACACTTTATCTTTGAGGTCCAAGTCTAAGCATATCTTTATAGATTTTATAAAGACATCTAAACGAAGTAGAAATATTATTAATATTTGTAAGGGATCAGTTCTAAATTGACTGATTCTCATAGATATAAGTAATTATTCTTTTGTTTCACTTTTTCGTATAATTTGAATTTATTTAAATACATAATGTAGAAATTAAACGGTTAAAAATTTCATTCCACTGTGTTAAAACTTTAAAGTTACCATGATGGCTGAGAAAAGAGAAATTCTAAATGTGCACCACTTTACTCTCATAGAGCACCATTTTCCCTTGTGTTGTAAATCACCTGACCGGAGGATGTGGTGCTCACTGGAGGATGTGGTGCGCATTTAGAATTTCCCCTGCATAGCCAAAACATCACTCTTTTTCCTTTTACTCATTTCTCCCTCCTGACACCCACGTGTGACTCGCACACCAGGGCTTCTCCACCCCATCGCTACAATCCCCAGGTTCACACGAACACGTGGGCTCACGCACCATCATCTACTCCCACGTGTCTTATCCCACACGTGTCGATCCCTCACTAATCCATGTCCCAAAACAGCAAAACACCCTTATCGCTATACAACACTTTGGAATAGCTTCAACGGACAACGCAGCGGACACCACCGCCACACGTGTCCTCTCTCACAGGCTCTGGGCGCTACGTCGCGTGCCATCGCTCTCGCACGTGTCAAATAACTCAAATCTTCTCTCTAGAATCCCGTCACCGCCCTTACTGTCACCGCCCTTGTTTGCCTACATAAGCACACCACCTCTCACCTCCTCTCCTTAGAGAACCAAGAAACGTTGTGAAAAAAAAAAAAAAAATAGAAGAGAGATTTTGCAGAAAGATTTGAAAGAGGAAAAGATGGACATGAGGGATCAGTATGGGAACCGGGTCGGGCAGGTGGATGCCTACGGCAACCCGAGCCAGCAGGTGGATGCTTACGGCAACCCGATAACAGGTACGGGTCAGGAGACCCGGTACGGTCACGGCACCACCGGTGCGCATACTGGGACGGGTGGGCAGGCGCAGATGACGCATCCGGAGAAGGAGCACCACGGCCGCGGCCACCGATCCGGCAGCTCCTCCAGCTCCAGCTCTGTAAGCTCATATTGTGTTCTTGCGTGCATTCGCCAGTATTTTATTGTGATAATTTTGTATTTTTTTTTCCCATTTTGAATAATATTCTTGATTTACAAGGAAAGAAAAAAAAAAAAACTATTTTGGGTAGACGAGGAGTTCTGTTAAATAATTAACTTTGTTTCTAATCTTGACATATTAAAAAAGAATTAATTATAGCTAATTTTGTCTTTAAATTTAAAACTCTAAGTTCAGTTAATTTAAATTTCGGAGGAGGGGAGTTTCCAAAGGAGCACACCTCTTTTCCTAGTGAGCCTATTATTTAGCCTATTTTTATTCAAAAAATAGGCTCATTATAAAAATAGTGTGCTCCTTCTGAAACTCCCTTTAGTATTTTTAAATTTTAGAAAAATAAGTTACACCAGTCTCATTGCAATTAATCCTTAATAAATATATTGAAATTAATCCTAATCAAAGCAGAAAACTAATTTCTTTATTAGCTGTTATTCTTGCAAAATTGTGCATTAATCCAACTAATTAGATTAACACTATATAAAATATAAATTATTATTACTACATTAAACCCTTAAAATTCTTTATTAATTTATTGCAGTCGGAGGATGATGGGATGGGAGGAAGGATAAAGAAGAAGGGGAAGGGTAAGGGGCTGAAGGAGAAGATCAAGGAGAAGCTGCCCGGCGGGCAAAAGACTACTCATGATGAGCCCGGTCACGCTCAGACAACCACTGGCGGCGGCGGACACGTCCCGCCCGCCTACGGTGGAACTACTACGACAACCACCGGGCACCACGAGCCGGAGAAGAAGGGAATGATGGAGAAGATCAAGGAGAAGCTGCCCGGCCATCAACACTAAATCAACGTAACAGCCATGCATCCTGATCATTCACATCTTGTATGTGAACTGTGATGCATGTTTCTAGCTAAGCTAGCTAAGCTAATAATAGTGTACTTGTTGTCTTTGTTTGGTTGGGGAAAAAAAAAAATAATAAGTGTGGCTCTTGTATGCTTAGTAAGTGGCGTTTGTTGTGGTTTATGTCATGTGCTTTGTATGGTAAATATTTGCATATTAAGTATAGTTGCGTTGGTATAAATCCAAAACATTGTTATAGTTTTATTAATAAAAAAAAACATCATAATTATCTATTTTAATTGGAGAATAATTATTGGATATTCTGAAAAGCATAATTACTGATGCTCTATAGACATGGTGTAATATCCCAAATTTCGAGCTACTTGTATTGCTCTCTTGAGACATTGATGCCAAATAAGTCCGTCAAATAAGTCCATTGAAGTCAATTTTGGATACTAAAATAACTTTCGGTTAATGTAATTTTAAATCCATTTTGAGGCATTGATGCCAAATAAGTCCGTCAAATAAAATAAGTCCATCGAAGTCAATTTTGGATACTAAAATAACTTTCGGTTAATGTAATTTTAAATCCATTCGGTCTTAGTTCGGTAACTTTAAATTCACAAATCTTTCGGTCGGTAACTTTAAATTCATCGTAATTATTAGTTTTGTAATATTTAGAATTTTTAAAGATTATTAGTTTTGTAATATTTAGAATTTTTGAAGATTTTTCTTATGAAGTTGAAAAATACTCCCAAAATTGCTAATTTAATAATATTAAAATTATTCTTTCAATTACTGGTTCATTTATTCCGGATATCGAAATAACAAACGGATAATTTTTTTTAGTGTTTCCCTCGTCGGATAATTTTGTAGTGTTCCCTTGTAGTATTCTCCTCGTCGAGCACTATATCCTGCATAAATTTGGTAGTATTTTGGTAGTATTTGGAGAGTCCTGCATAAATTTGGTAGCATTTTGGTAGTATTTGGAGAATATTAGGCGGAATCGATATTATTAAATTTTATTAAAATAATAATAATAATAATAATAATACGAGAGGCGGTTTACTGTGTTATGCTGTCGTGACAAATAAAAGCGAAGTGGCAGCTAGGTTAGGTGTTAAAGGCCGGGTGAACATTGGGAAGAAAAGAGAAAAAAAATATTTAAAACCAACCTCTCTCTTATCTCTCTACCTACCTCTGTGTTGTACCGTCGTGACAAATAAAAGCAAAGTAGCAGCTAGGCTAGGTGTTAAAGGTCGGGTGAACATTGGGAAGAAAAGAGAAAAAAAAAATATAAAAATAAAAATAAAACCAACCTCTCTCTTATCTCTCTACCTCACCTCTCCCTCACTCCCTCTCACCTCTCCCTCACTCCCTCTCCATTTCACTCTCTCTGCTGCTGGTTCCCTCTCCATTTCACTCCCTCTGCTACACCAACAGAAAAGAAATAAAGAAAAAAAATAAAATAAAATAAAAAAAGAGAAGAAGAAGGAGAAAGAGCAGGTTCGAGAAATCGAAGCAAATTAAAAGAAATTCGATGTAAATAGCATACTTTCCTTCTTCTATTAATTATTTTTCTTTTAAATTATATTATTTTTCTTTTAATTATATATTTTTCCCTTCTTCTATTAATTATTTTTTTTTAAATTATATTAATTTTCTTTTAATTATATAATTTTTCTTTTTGATTGTATTATTTAGAAGGAATTAAATGTTGAACATTTTTTTAAAATTTAGTTTCAGTTTAGAGTAGAAAATTTATTTTCGGTATGAGCATACTCATATTTATAATTGTATACATTACAATAAATTTTGCAAGTAGGTAAATAAATAAAAATATAAAATAAAAGAAAAAGGGAAAAGAAGAGAGAAGAAGAAAAAGAAGAGGAGGAAAAGCAGCAAGGGAAATTTTGTGGTGGGCCGAGAGATTAGAAAGAAAAAGAAAAGAAAAAAAAAAGGGGGGGAACTGGGCCTGGACCAGCCCAGAAGAAAAGAAAAAGAGTAAAAATATGGATCTGGGCATGGCCCAGCCCAGTAAAAATAAAAAAAAAATAAAAATAAAAGAAGTAGTCTGAATTTAACTTGGGCCAGAAAAAAATATATACAGAAAAAAAAAATAATATAGACCGGGCCGGCCAGCTCAGCCCAGTAAAAGAAAAAGAAAAAGGAAAATGAAATGACAGTGGGCCTGAGCTTGAATCTGGGCCTGACAGAAATAATAATAATAATAATAATAATAAGTTGGAATTTAGTAGGATTGGGCTTGGGCTTAGGTTGGATTTAATTTGACATAATTGATGGATTGGAAATAAAATAAAAATAATAACAATAATATTAATAAAATAAATAAATAATTGATGGATTGGGTTTGGATTTTAATTAGACATTAATCAAACAAAAATATATAAAAATATATCATTTGAGCCTAGAATATAATAAGTCTATAAGTTTGAATTTATAAATAATGCAGTATTATTACATGATGTGCTTGGTTGCCAAATTGGGTCATTGATTGACATTGAGAATGAAACCAGATTATTAAAATAAGTTCGATGATATGCATTGTGGTACAATTGTTCACTAACATCTATCATGCTACATATGTATTTTGATATTACAAGTCATGTGTTTTACATGTCATGTGCTTTGATATTACAAGTCATGTGTTTTAATATTACAGATCATGTGTTATGATACTATATGTCATGTACAGTCATGGAAATGCAAATATGTTATGATGAATTGAAAAACAATTAAAGAAGGGTTATAAAATTTTCATGTGTATAATTCATTATGAACACAGAGACGGGATAAACTATATGATGGATAAAAGTCTTTCCGTATAAAAATTGATTGTATTATTAGGGCCGGGTTCTTTTACTGCAGCGGCCTGGGTGATTACAGGATCACCAATTGATATTTACCCAGAGTGGTATGTCCGTTACTGTAATACAGTACGGAACTTGATTGTAGTGCCTAGCGGCATGTCATGGTTCAGTGCCATGAATATTGTGGCCGGATTCCACGTATGCACGGACACTTATACGACAATGGAGAATAGCGCTATCTTATCCATTATTACAGTTTCTATAATTAAATTGGACGATGACTGAGACCAATAGAAAATATAATTAAATAGATAGAGTAGTTATTGTCATGTTTATTTATTTATGCATTATTTATGCTTGCCTTCATGTTAATTTATATGTTGCCTTCATGTTAATTTATATGCACACAAACAACACTGACATAAACATACTCATGCACACTGATTCATGTACTATAATAGTACACAATTTCTTTTTTTAAATGTGTTACTTGCTGGTTTAATCCCCTGGATTTTGAACTCAGATTTGAAACGTGAAGAAGGGGATCTAGCCCCAGTTGAAGACATGTACTTCGTTGGACAGATCGAGTGACAATAGGCAAGCGAAGTACCCCTGGAGAACTTTTGTAGATTTGTTTATATTTCTTTTTGTCTGGGCACTCCTTACTCTTTTGATTTTTTTGTGTTCATATTTAAAGCAGTGTGCCATTTTATATAATGAACTTTTTGTATAAATAAAATCTTTTCAGTTTCAGACATGTTATTTATTCATCTGATTGTGGTAGTAGTTACGGTTATTTCAAGATCTTGTGACTGTTGGGTTGTCTAGTGCAAGTAATAAGTAACGTCCTCCGTTTTGGGAAGCAGCTAAAAAACGTGGGCATTACAGAATGGTATCAGAGCCTAGGTTTAGGTGGAAGATCATAAGACTACTGCCACATACGAACATGTTTGTGACTTATTCGTAATAATTGTTTCTTATTCTTTAATACCTATCAGATCTAGTATCGTACCTATCCTATTGTTTTTTATTCGTTTGAGATATCTATCTTGAATTCCTTTTATTGATTCTTATCTGGTCCGTTGTAGAATAATGTCGACCCGATCTTCTTCGAGTATGAGTGTAAGTCCGATAGATGATACGTCCGATCTTAGGAACCATGAAAAATTGGCATGCGATCAAAATCGGTGTTTAAGATTTGAAATTTTTTGGGATGACTGAGTATTATTGAATATTTGTATAGAACTTTACAAGACCTTATCACTTTAAATAAACAGATCAGAAAATGAGTTAGAATGTGTGAACAAATGAATGTAATAAATCATTTGAGAAATTAAAACGGAGTCTAACAACAGTACCAGTACTAGCAATTCTTGATACTTCTGGAGAGGGCATATTCATGCTCTATTTTTATATCATTCGATAAGCAAGGTAATTATGTAGGCAGTGCATTTAAGATTTAAATTTTCATCTATACCAAGAATTTCAGATGAAGTTTAAATGAATTTTTAAGTACAAATTTCTTTGGAGAAATATAGTTACATTTGGACATAACTACTATGCCAATCTTAATCATGTGAGGCTTCTCTGGGGAAGAATGGTGAGAATGCCAAGGAACTATGTTAGGTTATGCTTACACTTTGAGTTTCTACCTAGTTGTAGGATAATGCAGCCATGTTATTGTAGCTACATTATATGCAAAGCTGATGGAGTCTAACGGATAACAAAAATCTAATTATGATTTCTCATCCTGGTAGACCACCTTATGCAGCTTAAATATATCTTTCCAAATCATCGTCCTATTCCATTACTTTTTGTTGATCATTCTCATTTGATATTTTGTATCTTCTATCTGAATATTATCATAATACGACTCATATCTTGAGCCTTTATACATCACAAGTCTTATTGAGTCGGCGCTTGATAAAATTATCGTGTGTGATTGAATTCTGTAGTCACGAATTCACTTTTATCTTATATCCCTACCATTTATAGTCTTGTTATTTCAGTATTGCGATAGTTCTGATTTATTTTCTCTTATCAAATCCATTACAATATGTAATAGGACCCTATGAATGGACTCTATAAAAATATTTGTCACTTGTATCTTTTCCATTACTTAATCATGATAGCGGAGCATACCAAATTGGTAGCAGTTATTCCTGATTAAACTCTGTCTTACTTTTGTGTTCCTTCATCCAAATAAAACTTCAAAAATAAATTGGGAATCCTCACTATCCATTATCATTCTTATCAAAAACGGAAGTCGTTCATGATGTATTCTATATATCATAATTGAGAAAGCGCTTACTAGAAGTACAAATAGTGAATCAATCAAAAATAGACTTGAGAAAAGGTGGGCTCACGCACCATCATCTACTCCCACGTGTCTTATCCCACACGTGTCGATCCCTCACTAATCCATGTCCCAAAACAGCAAAACACCCTTATCGCTATATAACACTTTGGAATAGCTTCAACGGACAACGCAGCGGACACCACCGCCACACGTGTCCTCTCTCACAGGCTCTAGGCGCTACGTCGCGTGCCATTGCTCTCGCACGTGTCAAATAACTCAAATCTTCTCTCTAGAATCCCGCACCGCCGTTACTGTCACCGCCCTTGTTTGCCGATATAAGCACACCACCTCTCACCTCCTCCCCTCAGAGAAGCAAGAAACGTTGTGAAAAAAAAAAAAAGAAGAAGAAGAGAGAGATTTTGCAGAAAGATTTGAAAGAGGAAAAGATGGACATGAGGGATCAGTACGGGAACCGGGTCGGGCAGGTGGATGCCTACGGCAACCCGATCCAGCAGGTGGGTGCTTACGGCAACCCGATAACAGGTACGGGTCAGGAGACCGGGTACGGTCACGGCACCACCGGTGCGCATACTGGGACGGGTGGGCAGGCGCAGATGACGCATCCGGAGAAGGAGCACCACGGCCGCGGCCACCGATCCGGCAGCTCCTCCAGCTCCAGCTCTGTAAGCTCATATTGTGTTCTTGCATGCATTCGCCAGTATTTTATTGTGATAATTTTGTATTTTTTTTCCCCATTTTGAATAATATTCTTGATTTACAAGGAAAGAAAAAAAAAAAACTATTTTGGGTAGACGAGGAGTTCTGTTAAATAATTAACTTTGTTTCTATTCTTGACATATTAAAAAAGAATTAATTATAGCTAATTTTGTCTTTAAATTTAAAACTCTAAGTTCAGTTAATTTAAATTTCGGAGGAGGGGAGTTTCCAAAGGAGCACACCCTTTTCCTGATGAGTCTACTGTTTAGTGTATTTTTATTCAAAAAATGGGCTCATTATAAAAATAGTGTGCTCCTTCTGAAACTCCCTTTAGTATGTTTTAATTTTAGAAAAATAAGTTACACCAGTCTCATTGCAATTAATCCTTAATAAATATATTGAAATTAATCCTAATCAAAGCAGAAAACTAATTTCTTTATTAGCTGTTATTCTTGCAAAATTGTGCATTAATCCAACTAATTAGATTAACACTATATAAAATATAAATTATTATTACTACATTAAACCCTTAAAATTCTTTATTAATTTATGGCAGTCGGAGGATGATGGGATGGGAGGAAGGATAAAGAAGAAGGGGAAGGGTAAGGGGCTGAAGGAGAAGATCAAGGAGAAGCTGCCCGGCGGGCAAAAGACTACTCATGATGAGCCCGGTCACGCTCAGACAACCACTGGCGGCGGCGGACACGTCCCGCCCGCCTACGGTGGAACTACTACGACAACCACCGGGCACCACGAGCCGGAGAAGAAGGGAATGATGGAGAAGATCAAGGAGAAGCTGCCCGGCCATCAACACTAAATCAACGTAACAGCCATGCATCCTGATCATTCACATCTTGTATGTGAACTGTGATGCATGTTTCTAGCTAAGCTAATAATAGTGTAGCTTGTTGTCTTTGTTTGGTTGGGGAAAAAAATAATAATAAGTGTGGCTCTTGTATGCTTAGTAAGTGGCGTTTGTTGTGGTTTATGTCATGTGCTTTGTATGGTGATCATTCACATCTTGTATGTGAACTGTGATGCATGTTTCTAGCTAAGCTAGCTAAGCTAATAATAGTGTACTTGTTGTCTTTGTTTGGTTGGGAAAAAAAAATAATAATAAGTGTGGCTCTTGTATGCTTAGTAAGTGGCGTTTGTTGTGGTCTATGTCATGTGCTTTGTATGGTAAATATTTGCATATTAAGTATAGTTGCGTTGGTATAAGTCCAAAACATTGTTATAGTTTTATTAATAAAAAAAACATCATAATTATCTATTTTAATTGGAGAATAATTACTGTATATTCTGAAAAGCATAATTACTGATGCTCTCTATAGACATGGTGTAATATCCTAAATTTCGAGCTACCTGTATTGCTCTCGAGACCAGTGGTGCCAAATAGTGGTGTCAAATACTGGTCTCAAATAGTGGTGTCAAATAAGTCTACCGAAGTCAATTTTGGATATCGAAATAACTTTCGGTTAACATAACTTTAAATCCACAAATCCAAATTACTAACTTTAAATCCACAAATCCAAATTACATTCGGTCTGATTATTAGTTTTGTAAGATTCTGATTATTAGTTTTGTAATATTTAGAATTTTTGAAGATTTTTCTTACTAGTTTTGTAATATTTAGAATTTTTGAAATCCGATTATTAGTTTTGTAATATTCTGATTATTAGTTTTGTAATATTTAAAATTTTTGAAGATTATTAGTTTTGTAATATTCTGATTATTAGTTTTGTAATATTTAGAATTTTGAAGATTTTTTTTATTAGTTTTGTAATATTTAGAATTTTTGAAGATTTTTCTTACGAGTTCAAAAAATATTCTCAAAATTGCTAATTTAATAACATTAAAATTATTCTTTCAATTATTTCAGAATTTCGGTTCATTTATTTCTGATATCGAAAGAAACGAATAATTTTGTAGTGTTCACCTCGTCGGATAATTTTGTAGTGTTCTCCTCGTCGAGCACTACGTCCTGCATAAATTTGGTAGCATTTGGAGAATTTGGTAGCATTTGGAGAATTTGGTCTTGCATAAATTTGGTAGCATTTGGAGAATTTGATAGCATTTGGAAAATTTGGAGAACATGTGTTCTCCTCGTCGAGCACTACGTCCTGCATAAATTTGGTAGCATTTGGAGAATTTGGTCCTGCATAAATTTGGTAGTATTTGGAGAATTTGATAGCATTTGGAGAATTTGGAGAACATTAGGCGGAACGAAATTATTAAATTTTCATAATAATAATAATAATACGAGACGCTGTTTACTGTGTTGTGCTATCGTGACAAATAAAAGCAGAGCGGCAGCTGGGGTGTTGTGCTGTCGTGACAAATAAAAGCAGAGTGGCAGCCCGGCTAGGTGTTAAAGGCCGGGTGAACATTGGGATGGGTGAACATTGGGAAGAAAAGAGAAAAAAATATATATATAAATAAAAATATAACCAACCTCTCCCTTATCTCTCTACCTCACCTCTCCCTCACTCCCTCTCCATTTCACTCCCTCTATCTGCTGTTGGTTCCCTCTCCATTTCACTCCTTCTGCTGCACCAACAGAAAAAAAAATAAAGAAAAAAATAAAATAAAAATAAAAAAGAGAGCTGTTGGTTCCCTCTCCATTTCACTCCTTCTGCTGCACCAACAGAAAAAAAAATAAAGAAAAAAATAAAATAAAAATAAAAAAGAGAAGAAGAAGGAGAAAGAACGGGTTCGAGAAATCGAAAGAAATTAAAAGAAATTCGATGTAAGTAACACACTTCTCTTCTTTTATTAATTATTTTTTTTAATTATATAATTTTTCTTTTTGATTGTATTGTTTAGAAGGAATTAAATGTTGGTCATTTTGTCAAAATTAAGTTTCATTTTGGAGTAGAAAATTTATTTTCGGTATGAGTATACTCACATTTATAATTGTGTACATTACAATAAATTTTGCAAGTAGATAAATAAATATAAATAGAAAATAAAAGAAAAAGGGAAAAGAAGAGAGAAGAAGAAAAAGAAGAGGAGGAAGAAGCAGCAAGGGAAATTTTGTGGTGTGCCGAGAGATTAGAAAGAAAAAGAAAAGAAAAAAAAGGGGGAACTGGGCCTGGCCCAGCCTAGAAGAAAAAGAAAAAAAGAAGAGAAAAAGAAAAAGAGTAAAAATAGGGATCTGGGTCTGGCCAAGCCCAGTAAAATTAAAAGAAAAATAAAATAAAAGAAGTAGGCTGGATTTAACTTGGGTCAGAAAAAAATATATATAGAAAAAAATAATATAGACTGGGCCGGCCAGCCCAGCCCAGTAAAAGAAAACGAAAAAGAAAAAATGAAATGACAGTGGGCCTGAGCTTGGGTCTGGACCTGACAGAAAAAAATAATAATAATAAAAATAAGTGAGAATTTAGTGGGATTGGGCTTGGGGTTAGGTTGGATTTAATTAGAAATAATTGATGGATTGGAAATAAAATAAAAATAATAACAATAATAGTAATAAAATAAATAAATAATTGATGGATGGGTTTGGATTTTAATTAGACATTAATCAAAGAAAAATATATAAAAATATATGATTTGAGCCTAGAATGAAATAAGTCCATAAGTTTGAATTTATAAATAATGCAGTATTATTACATGATGCGCTTGGTTCCCAAATTGGGTCATTGATTGACATTGAGAATGAAACCAGATTATTAAAATAAGTTCGATGATATGCATTGTGGTACAATTGCTCACTAACATCTATCATTCTACATATCACGTATTTTGATATTACAAGTCATGTGTTTTACATGTCATGTGTTTTGATATTACAAGTCATGTGTTTTAATATTACAGATCATGTGTTATAATACTACATATCATGTACAGTCATGGAAATGCAAATATGTTATCATGAATTGAAAAACAATTAAAAAAGGGTTATAAAATTTTCATGTACATAATTCATTATGAACACGGGGACGGGAGAAACTATATAATGGATAAGAATCTTACCGTATAAGGATTGATTGTATTATTATGGTCGAAATTTTTTTACTGCAGCGGCCTGGATGATTACTGAATTACCAATTGATATTTATTCAGAGTGGTATGTCCGTTACTGTAATACAGTACGGAACTTGATTGTAGTGCCTAGCGGCATGTCATGGTTCAACGTCTGAATATTATGGCCGGGTCCCGGATATGCACGGGCACTTATACGACAATGAAGAATAACGCTATCTTATCCATTATTACAGTTTCTATAATTAAATTAGACGATGACTGAGACCAATAGAATATATGATTAAATAGATAAAGTAGTTATTGTCATGTTTATTTATTTATGCATTTATTTATACTTGCCTTAATGTTAATTTATATGTTGCCTTCATATTAATTTATATGCACACAAACAACACTGACATAAAATGCTCATGCACACTGATTCATGTACTATAATAGTACACAATTTCTCTTTTTAAATGTGTTACTTGTGTTTGCTCAAAAATTTGATTTTTCCTTCCATTGTAAAATTATTTGATTACAACGAATTGAGATTACAAAAATCTGAGGAATTACAAGAACGGGAATATTAATTTATTCCCTTTTTATGTGTGGGTTCGGGTGGCGATGGAGCCTCGTTAATGCCTCCGTTGACCGTCCGACTGGAAGAGATGGCTCTGCTCCGCTTCTCAATTTTCCGAGCTCGCCCGAAATCTTCCCAAAGTCCAAGAATCCAAAAGTCCTTTCTCCGGAATCAATCCCTTTATTTTATAGACCGAATCCGCTCGAAATCCGCCTCGATTCCTCCCTGAAAAATCGGATCACGGAATATTAGCGAAATAAAATAGGAAATAAATAATCGGAAAACAACGGAATGCGGAATCGCTCCCGCGGGATGCACCCGCGGGAGTCTCCCGCGGGCCCGCGGGAGAAATTCCCGCGGGTGGGCCCGCTTAGCAATTTCCATTTTTTTTTTAATTTTCTGGTATCTACAACTTGCTGGGTTTAATCCCCTGGATTTTGAACCCAGATTTGAAACGTGAAGAAGGGGATCTAGCCCCAGTTGAAGACATGTACTTTATTGGACAGATCGAGTGACAATAGGCAAGCGAAGTAACCCTGGAGAACTTTTGTATATTTGTTTATATTTTTTTTTTGTCTGGGCACTGCTTGCTCTTTTGATTCTTTTGTGTTCATATTTAAAGCAGTGTGTCATTTTATATAATGAATTTTTTGTATAAATAAAATCTTTTCAGTTTCAGACATATTATTTATTCATCTGATTGTGACAGTAGTTACGGTCAATGTAGAAAATAACGCATTACGAAACTCGTTATAACACGTTTCGTAACGGAGCGCGGACCCGGCGCTCCGTAACAGGAGGAAAAAATGCAGATTTGTGTAACGGTGCGTTATTTGTAAATAACGTACGTTACATATTGTAACTTTATAATGCAAAATAACGAACGTTATTTTCTACTGGTATTTTGGGTATAAATACTCGTAACCTAACCCTAAAATCCTCCCCCTTTCCTTTTCGCGACCGAACCTCCGCTTCCCTCCCCCGCAAAAAAACGCTCGTTCCTCTGATTCCTCCCCCGAAAAATCGCCGATCGCCCGATCATCTCCAACCTCGCCCGATTCCGACTGTCCCCATCCACGCCGGTCATCTCCATCCTCGCCGATTCTCTTCATCCTTGCCGATCGCTGATTTCGATCCTCTCCATCTCCACCCTCGCTGATCGCCCGATTCTTCTCCTCTCCATCGTCGATTCCGATTCTCTCCATCGCCGACTCCGTTGCCGACTCCGTTGCCAACCATCTCCATCTCCGATCCTCTCCATCGCTAACTCCGGCGAGTCATTCCGGCGAACTTCGACAGGTAAAAATTTTAACCTAATTTTTTTCCTGTTTATTTTAATGCTTAATGTAATGCTTACATTAAATTCTAGTTTTTTTTTCCATTAACTAAAAATTTTTAATTGTTAATTTAGAATTTTGGGATTCAATTAAGTTGTTGTTATTTTCGGATTTAATTAAGTTTCTGTTGGGATTTTGGGATTAAATTAAGTTGCTGCTATTTTGGGATTTAATTAAGTTTCTGTTGGGATTTAATTAAATTTCAGTTCAATTAAGTTACTGTATTAGTGTATTCCAAGTAATGAAATATGATGTGCTAACTGCTACAGTTATAATTCTTCTTCTTGGTGTTAATTTGGTGTTGTGCTACTGAAATATGATGTGCTACTGTATTAGTGTGATACTGAAATATGAAATATGAAATAAGAAAAAATTTGAAATATGATGTGCTACTGTATTAGTATTAATTTGATGTTGTGCTACTGAAATATGAAATGTGCTACTGTATTAGTGTGCTATTGAAAAAATGTTGTCATACTTGCTACAAATTTTAAAATTTTTCTATGTCTTTAAATTGATTTTACAGTATTTTATATGATTTTGTGGATTTATTCACTTATTTATGATCATTATTAAATATAGTTTTATATTTATTTAATTAAATAAATTGAAAATTGCTTAACCTACGTTATGCGTTACGTTATTTGCAACTTAACTTAACAAAAAAAACGTTACGTTAACGTTATCGTTATTTTAAATATTGGTTACGGTTATTCCAAAATCCTGTGACTGTTGGGTTGTTTAGTGCAAGTAATAAGTAACGTCATCCGTTTTAGAAAGCAGCTGAAAAACGTGGGCGTTACAGGGTGGTATCAGAGCCTAGATTTAGGTGGAAGACCATAGGATTACTGTCACATAAGAACATGTTTGTGACTTATTCGTAATAATTGTTTCTTATTCTTTAATACCTATCAGATCTAGTATCGTGCCTATCCTATTGTTTTTTATTCGTTTGAGTTATCTATCTTGAATTCTTTTTATTGATTCTTATCTGGTCCGTTGTAGAATAATGTCGATCCGATCTTCTTCGAGTATGAGTGTAAGCACGATAGATGATACGTCTGATCTTAAGAACCATGAAAAATTGGTATGCGATCAAAATCGGTGTCTAAGATTTGAAATTTTCTGGGATGACTGAGTATTATTGAACATTTGTATAGAACTTTACAAGACCTTATCATTTTAAATAAACAGATCAGAAAATGAGTTAGAATATGTGTGAACAAATAAATGTAATAAATCATTTGAGAAATTAAAACGGAGTCTAACAACAGTACCAGTACTAGCGATTCTTGATACTTCTGGAGAGGGCATATTCATGCTCTATTTTTATATCATTCGATAAGCAAGGTAATTCTGTAGGCAGTACATTTAAGATTTAAATTTCATCTATACCAAGAATTTCAGATAAAGTTTAAATGAATTTTTAAGTACAAATTTCTTTGGAGAAATATAATTTCATTTGGACATAACTACTATGCCAATTTTAATCATGTGAGGCTTCTCTGGGGAAGAATGGTGAGAATGCCAAGGAACTATGTTAGGTTATACTTACACTTTGAGTTTCTACCTAGTTGTAGGATAATGCAACCATGTTGTTGTAGCTACATTATATGCAAAGTTGATGGAGTCTAATGGATAACAAAAATCTAATTATGATTTCTCATCCTGGTAGACCACTTTATGCAGCTTAAATATATCTTTCCAAATTATCGTCCTATTCCATTACTTTTTGTTGATCATTCCCATTTGATATTTTGTATCTTTTATCTGAATATTATCATAATACGACTCCTATCTTGAGCCTTTATACATCACAAGTTTTATTGAGTCGGCAAGGAAATTGTAGAGAGATATTCTCTCGCGCCAGCAATTGCAGTCGCTTGATAAAATCATCGTGCGTGATTGAATTCTGTAGTCATGAATTCACTTTTATCTTATATCCCTACCATTTATAGTCTTATTATTTCAGTATTGTAATAGTTCTGATTTATTTTCTCTTATAAAATCCATTACAATATGTAATAGGACCCTATGAATGGACTCCATAAAAATATTTGTCACTTGTATCTTTTCCATTACTTAATCAAGATGGCATAGCATACCAAATTGGTAGCAGTTATTCCTGATTAAACTCTGTCTTACTTTTGTGTTCCTTCACCCAAATAAAACTTTAAGAATAAATTGAAAATTCTGACTATCTATTATCATTCCTATCAAAAACGGAAGTCGTTCATGATGTATTCTATATATCATAATTGAGAAAGCGCTTAGTTAGAAGTACAAATAGTGAATCTATCAAAAATAGACTTGAGAAAAGGCTTAAAGTTTTTGTGATTGTTCCAGAAGAAATGAAATAAAAATATGAGAAGCGATATGAAAGGATTATTAACCAATGGAAGAAGTCTTGAAGGATAAAATAACATTATTAGTTCTGATTTTATGGGATATACAATCACCAAGAGACTCAGTTTGGGAGCTTGAAAAGGACATAAGGATTGAATACATATACCCTTTCTCATGATCAAAACACCAATTAAATTTCGAGGACGAATTTTTTTATTAGGTGGGAAGGATGTAATACCCCAATTTTCGAGCTATCTGTATTGCTCTTTTGAGACCAGTGGTGCCAAATAAGTCCACCGAAGTCAATTTTGGATACCGAAATAATTTCGGTTAACCTAACTTTAAATTCACAAACCCAAATGACATCCGGTCTTCGTGATTATTAGTTTTGTAATATTTAGGATTTTTGGAGAATTTTCTTACGAAACCGAAAAATACTCCCAAAATTGCTAATTTAATAATATTAAAATTATTCTTCTAATTACTTCGGAATTTTGGTTCATTTATTCCGAACATCGAAACAACAAACGGATAATTTTGTAGTGTTCCCCTCGTCGAGCACTACGTCCTGCATAAATTTGGTTGGTAGCATTTGGAGAACATTAGGTGGAACCAAAATTATTAAATTTTATTAAAATAATAATAATAATAATAATAATACTAATAATACTAGAGGCGGTTTACTGTGTTGTGTTGTCGTGACAAATAAAAGCAGAGTGGCAGCTGGGCTAGGTATTAAAGGCCGGGTGAACATTGGGAAGAAAAGAGAAAAAAATATATATATAAATAAAAATAAAACTAACTTCTCCCTTATCTCTCTACCTCATCTCTCCCTCACTCCCTCTCCATTTCACTCCCTCTGCTGCTGGTTCCCTCTCCATTTCACTCCTTCTGCTGCACCAACAGAAAAGAAATAAAGAAAAAAAAGAATATAAAAATAAAAAGAGAAGAAGAAAGAGAAAGAACGGGTTCGAGAAATCGAAGGAAATTAAAAGAAATTCGATGTAACTATGTAAGTAACACACTTCCTTTCTTCTATTAATTATTTTTCTTTTAATTATATAAGTTTTCTTTTTGATTGTATTGTTTAGAAGGAATTAAATATTGGCCATTTTGTCAAAATTAAGTTTCGATTTGGAGTAGAAAATTTATTTTCGGTATGAGCATACTCACATTTATAATTGCGTATATTACAATAAATTTTGCAAGTAGGTAAATAAATAAAAATAAAAAATAAAAGAAAAAGGGAAAAGAAGAGAAAAGAAGAGAAAGAAGAGGAGGAAGAAGCAGAGAAATTTTGTGGTGGGCCGAGAGATTAGAAAGAAAAAGAAAAGAAAAAAAATGGGGAACTGGGCCTGGCCCAGCCCAGAAGAAAAAGAAAAAAAAAGAAAAAGAGTAAAAAAGGGATCTGGGCCTGGCCCAGTCCAGTAAAAATAAAAGAAAAATAAAATAAAAGAAGTGGGCTGGATTTAACTTGGGCCAGAAAAAAATATATATAGAAAAAAATAATATAGACTGGGCCGGCCAGCCCACTCTAGTAAAAGAAAAAGAAAAGAAAAAATGAAATGACAGTGGGCCTGGGCTTGGGTCTGGGCCTGACAGAAAAAATAATAATAAAAAAAAAAATAAGTGGGAATTTAGTGGGATTGGGCTTGGGCTTAAGTTGGATTTAATTGGAAATAATTGATAGATTGGAAATAAAATAAAAATAATAACAATAATAGTAATAAAATAAATAAATAATTGATGGATTGGGTTGGATTTTAATTAGACATTTATCAAAGAAAAATATATAAAAATATATGATTTGAGCCTTGAATGGAATAAGTCCATAAATTTGAATATATAAATAATGCAGTATTATTACATGATGCACTTGGATCCCAAATTGGGTCATTGATTGACATTGAGAATAAAACTAGATTATTAAAATAATTTCGATGATATGCATTGTGGTACAATTATGCACTAATATCTATCATGCTATATGTCATGTGTTTTGATATTACAAGTCATGTTTTTTATAAGTCATGTGCTTTAATATTACAAGTCATGTGTTTTAATATTACAGATCATGTGTTATGATATACATGTCATGTATAGTCATGGAAATGCGAACATGTTATCATGAATTGAAAAACAATTAAACAAGGGTTATAAAAATTTCATGTGTATAATTCATTATGAACACGGGGACGGGAGAAACTATATGATGGATAAGAGTCTTGCCGTAAAAGGATTGATTGTATTATTAGGGCCGGAATTCTTTTACTGCAGCGGTTTGGGTGATTACTGAATCACCAATTGATATTAATCCAGAGTAGTATGTCCGTTACTGTAATACAGTATGGAACTTGATTGTAGTGCCTAGCGGCATGTCATGGTTCAGCGTCATGAATATTGTGGCCGGGTCCCAGGTATGCACGGGCACTTATACGACAATGAAGAATAGCGCTATCTTATCCATTATTACAGTTTCTATAATTAAATTGGATGATGACTGAGACCAATAGAATATATGATTAAATAAATAGAGTAGTTATTGTCATGTTTATTTATTTATGCATTTATTTATACTTGCCTTTGTTCGTTGCAAAAGTTCCTTCGCTTCCTTCCATTGAATAATCTTGAATTACAACGGAAGTGAACAAGATAAAAAAAAAGAACAAACGAGAGGATTTATATTTATCGCTCTCTTTTACAATATTTTGTGGGATCAGTGGCGATGGGATCTGTCGAGCAGCTCTTTTGGACGATCGGTACGTTGAAATCTTTTCTTTTAAAGATATCGGTTGACTATAGACGATCTTCTCTGGTTTTGATTTGTTCAAGGCTCTCTCGCGTAACTCGAACTTCTCAAGAACTCCAGAAAGAAGATGGTGATTTTCTCTGATCTTCACGAACTCAAGGCTCTGTGCGTAACTCGAATTCTCCAAGATTTCAGAAAAATATCTCAATTGCCGAAAAGAAGATCCCCAGGGTTTCACCAGGAAGGTATTTATAGCCCCAGGTTAATGCAAGAGTTTCTATCTAAATAGAACTTGTCATTATCAGGGATTCCAATCAAATATCTTAGTTCTGATGGAATTCTGATTAGACTTGATTTGGGTATTTGGATAGGCCCAGAATTATAATCTCAATCAATTTGAGATTCTGGTTATCTGCTTATGCGGAGCTTTAATCGCATCAAAACGCGGCGCTAACTAACCAAAACGTGGAGCTAACGCGGAGCTATTGATCATCTCCGCGTTTTACTCAAACGCGAGGCTAATACAAGCCAGACTGCGGAATCAACGCGGAGCTATTAAACATCTCCGCGTTTTATTCAAACGCAGGGTTAATATTACCAAACGCGGGGCTACTGAATTGGCTCCGCGTTTTGTTGTGGAAAATCCTTTTAACTTAGAAATTTTCACTGCCAACAGAACCCCCTCCAAAGTTTTCAAAATGGCTTAGACTTCAGCAGATTTTGAAATACTTTGGATATCTATACTGAAACGCGGAGTTAGAATACCAAGTCTATCTCGCGTTATGCTCACTTACGCGAAGCTAATCAGCTTCACTTCGTCTTCAGTGAAATGAGTAATTATGTCATTAATTACCCTGAATTTCTACGCCAAATACCAAGCGACAGAAATTCTGTTTAAATAGAGCTCTCGGCTCATCTTCTTCTTCATCCAGAGATTTTTGAAGAGCTCTTAACTCCTGCAACTGAGTGAGCGATGTCAATGAGCGATCTTCAATTGATCTCCCTTTAACTCTTCATAGATTTTCATCATTAGGATGTCACTTCAGAAGAGTTTTGCTAGACGCACGTTGGCCGGCGTTAATGGCAGCAGCCGTGAAAGTAGATGCGAAGGTGAACCAGTCTATGCAGCGTCTTCCGAAGGTAAAAACCTTAACTCTTGGGCTTCTAAGAACCATCTTGAGATGTTTTGGCTTGGTTTAATCTGGCCAATTGTTTATTTTACCGGTGAGATCGCCATTCTCCGACCGTAAGGCTTAAAGGAGAAGGAAGAGTCATAGAGGAACTCTGTTCTTTTTCTACGCGAAGTTATCGCGTCATCCCTGCACTCACGCGGGGCTTATATGACTAGTAGTCTCGATGAATCTGCGAGGCTATCTTTGATTAGCAGTCGCGATGAATTGCGAGGCTATCTTTGATTAGCAGTCGCGATGAATTGCGAGGCTATCTTTGATTAGCAGTCGCTTCATGTCCTGAGGCTATGAAAGAGAAGGAAACAGCAGAGAGAAACTCTATTCTTCCTTTACGCAAAGTTATCGCATCATCCTCTGCGTTTAAAGCGCGAGGCTATTTCTTCAACTGTGCGCGGAGTTAGGTTAGCTCCGCTTTCTCACTCTTTTGGAAACTCTGTTCCTTTTGCAGTAAGTCCAATCCTTTCTGAAGAGGAATGTATGCGGGTCCATCGATCTTCATCAGTAAAAGTAACTCTAAGCAAGTTAGAAGCATATTCTTTACAACATAGTTGCAGGTTTCAAGCGCTGGCTCCTGGAGATGGACTATTGAAGGAGCTTCAAGCTCAAGTGAGGGCCTGCAGTGCTTACAGTTCAGAATTGCAGCACTTGCAGTTCAGTATTGCAGCACTTGCAGTTTAGCTTGTGCTTCGATGCAGCACTTCCCTTTCCTCTCGTGCTTCATTTCAGATGACAGGTCCAAAATGACATTTTGCAGAGGAGATCTTTTGCATGTGAATCAGGGAACTGAGCTTCAACACCCCGTAGAGAGAAATCTCACCGTTAAGTTATTGATGAGTCGATGTATTGATGAGTTGATGATCATGTAAAAACTTTTGGGAGAGCTATAACTCCTTCTTTGTAATTTCTTCGTCTCATTAATAAAGACAAATTATTTTCCTCTCTATCTGTTGGCTTCAATGATTTTGCTTGCTCAACAAATAGATGGTCAATAATTTTGGTAAAATAGTCTAAGGCTCGTATGCGTAACTTAGATCACTAATACCCAAAAGATCATTTTAACTTAGCCCAAAATCCAGGTTCTTTCCATAGGAACGCGAAGCTAAGGCACCGGGCTATCCTCGCGTTTTGTATAGTTGCGCGGCGTTAATAACTTTGCGTTTTTCATCATCGCGCGAGGCTAATAACTTCGCGTTTTGAAAAGTATCTGACCAGTCATTTTCTCTGAAACTCGCGCCGAATTCCAAGAGGCGGTTTCTTTCATTTAAATGAAATCTCTATTCCTTATTCTTCTCACTTTATTTGAGAATTTTCCAGAAACTTAGAGATTCAGGCGATCACAGTTCAAGCGACCCGAGCTTCTTCCGACCGAGTTTCCTCCCGATTTTCAGTCGATTTTCCTCAGCAATGGCACCCAAAACTCGTGCTACTTCTCGCGCGGCTCCATCATCGGCAACTGGCGCAAGCAGTGGTGGCGGCGGCCATGGCAGCGACGCGCCAGCCCACATCTCGCCTATCGGAGGTAAGAATCTCTCCATCAAGACTTTTTAGAACATCTCTAGAGTGATTTGGCTTGATCTTAACTGACCAATCAACTCTTTTACCGGCGAGATCACCGTACTCCTGCTGTAAGGCTTGGAGAAGAAGAAAAGTCTCTGACTTTCTTCTTACGCGAAGTTATTGCGTCATCCTCGCATTTTAAAATGCGGGGCTATTTTAAGTAGCAGTCGCACTGAAACGCGAGGCTATTTGATGTAGCAGTCGCGCTGAAACGCGAGGCTATTTTAAGTAGCAGTCGCGCTGAAACGCGAGGCTATTTTAAGTAGCAGTCGCGCTGAAACGCGAGGATATTTGATGTAGCAGTCGCGCTGAAACGCGAGGCTATTTTAAGTAGCAGTCGCCCTGAAACGCGAGGCTATTTTAAGTAGCAGTCGCACTGAAACACGAGGATATTTGATGTAGTAGTCGCGCTGAAACGCGAGGCTATTTGATGTAGCAGTCGCGCTGAAACGCGAGGCTATTTGATGTAGCAGTCGCGCTGAAACGCAAGGCTATTTTAAGTAGCAGTCGCGCTGAAACGCGAGGATATTTGATGTAGCAGTCGCGCTGAAACGCGAGGCTATTTTGACTTCTGTGCGGTCTAATTCTTAGCTTCGCGCGGCGCTATTCTTAGCTTCGCGCGTTCTAATTTTTAGCTTCGCGCGTCCATACTTAGAGAATTTTTCTGTCTTATAGAAACTTCTCTAACTCTGGTGCTTCTTTTTGCAGTAGGGTATTCGATGGAAGCTCTTCCTCACAAGAATTACTTAGGCTTTGCTGAGGGTTCTGATCTCTCAGGCCAATTTCGCTTCACCACTATCTTGGCTTCATATAAGCCAGACCCGAAGGAGCGCAAGGAGAAGTTGATCAAGTATCACCCCACTACTGCGCGAGAAATCATAACTGATGCAGCCTTCGAAACTTTGAATAGAGAGGCAATGGAGAAACCCGCCTTCCTCTTTGGAGACCAGATGGATCAATCAGATGAGATCCTTTTTGAAGAGGAGTGCGTTTGGTTATATAACTCAGGCGAAATGCTGATGTTTCTGCCTAGAATGGATCGTAGCTATCCTCTGGTCTATCTTCAGAGGCTGGCGATGCCTAGGGAATTAAAGTGGGGACTAACTCAAGAGCAATATGGGGTCCCAACAGGCAAATTTGGTGCACAAGGGGTTTATCAAGATGGTCCCCCCAGATGCATTACTGGTTTGCTTCCAGGCCGATTTGGCAAGGAGCTTCCAGTAGGAGAAGTCCCATCTCGTGCCCGAACTTTCTTAAGTGAGTTCCTAGCGAAGGATGGTCAGTACCCGGCTAGCGACTTCAGGATGCCTGGCTGGGTTCATTCTTCTAACAATATGTGGTGGGCCCGCCTCGTTCAGTACATGCTGGATTCCCACGAGCCCATTTTAAAGGATATTGGCTTGTATAAAGCTATCAGGAATGTCCAATTCGGATTTCCCCAGAGTGCTTATCATTTTTACTGCCTCTTGGAGATGTATAACGCTGAGACTTGTACTCTCTTTACACCAGTGGGTGAGCTAGGGTTCGCTCTCCACGAGATGTTCGAGGTTTCCGGGCTCTCAATGGGCGAAGTCCCTTATGAGGAGTATATCCCCACCACCAGGGAGTTAAACATGTTGATGGCTAATGATGAGTGCATCTACGTCACGTACTGGGAGATGATGTGCCATTATCATATTTGCGCTCACCAGACAGGTGCGCGTAATCATGGTATCGGCCACAAAAAATGGGCAGAGTACCTCTTTGCCAACTTAAATTCTAAGGATTGCTCGGCCACTATCCATGGTCATTCTCCTGTCCCCATCTCAGAGATTGACCAACGTGTAGCCAGGGGCCATTATCGTCTGTATTATACTACAGACTCCAATGAGAACGGATACGGTCCCGGTACTTCATTCAAGAGCTATCACTATCAAGCCCAGTTTCCAGTTTCCAACAGAGGTCTCATTGCCGGGTTTTTGATGTTGTGGCTTAAGAGATGCGTCGTGCCGTTGTTGCCCAAGGAAGCAATTGCAATGACCGTGGTATATCCAGCGGTTCTTCTTGCATATGGCCGACCCCTTGGACTTCTTCCCGCCATGGTGTGTAATTTACAGTATGGACTGCGGGTGCTTTGTCGTGATTTCCTTCCCACTGTTAAGATCAAGGGGAAAGGAAAGGGCAAGTCAAAAGAGACTGCCCAGCAGAAGACTCCAAACCCTAGGGTGGAGATGCCCTACACCTATTTGATGGCATGGCTCATCTTGCACTGTCCTTCTTTAATGAGTGCACCAGATCGTCGTTCGGGCGAAAAGTGCTTCTTTGTAGAGCTGTATGAACGCTCTTCATGGAAGCAGAATTATATGTCTCAAATTCGGAAGACTCTTTGTGGCTTTCAGAACTATGAGATCTTCAGGTGTTTCCCCGACTTCCCTGGCGGAGAATATGGGTTGAGGCTGAAGGACGCCGTAGGAGCAAATAAGTTCACTACTTTATCTGCAGGAGCGTTCTGGTGGCTTCTCAACATCCGTCCCGGACACTTGGTGTATCGTCAAGATCTTGGGTGTCGGATCGAGCCATACACTCCGAATCGCTTTGCTCGCCAGTTTGGATACTCCCAACTTTATGTGGGCAATCCAAATAAAGATCTTGCTCATGAGGGGAATTTATACGAAGGCGCTCGTGGCTGGTACCACTTTGCGGCGGGCGGGACCGAAGCTGAATTCTCCTTGCCCCAGAAGTCGCCAGAACTGTCAATGACCCTCAGCTTCTGCAACTGGTTCAGCATTGCGAATGCTGACGTGCCCGGCTTCTTTCCCAATCGCAGTTGTTGCAAAGAGATTGAAGCCCTCTACATTAGCCGCCAGGGTGCTTCTAGAGTGAGAATAAAAGGAATGGAAGAATTCCTTGGCGCCACGGCTGAGCCTTCAGACGCCAGCGAGACTGACGACGATGCCGGTGATGATGATGACAATACTGGTGCTGGTGGAGCTCCCCAGCCTGTTGTCAGTCGTCCCTTGAGTCCAACTCTCAAACGCCGCGACACTTTAAAGAGAAGGCCGGGTAAGAAGCAAAAATTGGCTCAGGAAACTTTGATAGCTCCCCAAGAAGTGGCTGTCAAACTTGCTTCAGACTTGTTGGTTTCGGCTCTACCCCCGGCTCTACCCCCAGCATTGGCAAGGGAGGATGAACCTGCTAAAGCTCGAAGTGTTGTTGAGGTTTCGGCTCCTTTGGCCGTAAAGCCTATGGCAGAACCTGTGGCGCAACTAACGGGTAGCGAGACGGGTACATTGCTGGAAACGACAGTGGCTCCCCCTTCAAGTCCGACAACTGGACTTGTATCGCCTGGTATGGCCCTTAGCATTTTATCTTTTGCCCGTTATTATTTTATCGTAACACTGCTTTTCTGGTCTTCTGAAATGCAGGTGGTCAACTTCTCTCGCCAATGCATTCAACTACCCAAGTAGAGTCTGATGATAGGATGGACCATTCCGGCTCCGTTGGTGGTGTGGGTAGCTCTGCTGGCGAGTTTGCGGCTAATTATTCCACACCGGCTCCTGCCTCTGTTCCCTCTTCGATTCCCTCAATTGACGAACTGGGAAGTGACGAGAGAACTGAGGTCATTATCGCAGCTGCTGCTAAGGAGGCTACACCTTCTCCTAGCATGCCATCTCCAACGCCAGTCTGCTCCACTAAGACATTTTCCACGGTCGTTGGCGTGCCTTCTCAGTCAGTGATTTTAACATCGTCTGTTGTCGTGGCTGCTGAGACACCTGCGACTCCTCCGACTTCAGGCCTTCCATTAGGAGAGGAAGAGAATTTGAAATTCTCGTTCGAAGGTGCTTCTCCTACCGGCGGAGCTTCGGGTGAAGTTATTCCGTCTTCTACTCTTGTTGGTGGCGCTCCCCGGGCGACTTGTATTAGCAGCCCTCCTTGTCCGGTTCCTGATTCCACCAGATCTGCATTTGCTTTACTGGCCCCGCATGTCATGAACCTGGTACAAGGACGGACTTCTTCTTCGACACCGGTAGCCACTGCTCCCCTGTCCGTGACATCTTCCTTAGCATTACCTGTTTTGTCTGTTGACACTTCAAATCCTCTTGAAGAACTTTTCAACTTCAGTGTCGTTGATTTTATGCGTTTACTAAGGAGATGTATCGAGATGGTCCTTACTGGCCACGATTTCTTCAACTTCGCACGTCCAATGTTACTCCGCTATCTGGAAAACATCGAAGAAGTTGGGGGACGAGACCGAGCAGCTCCTTACCGGGCCCGTTTTGGAATTTTAGAAGAGCAAATGAACATACTCAACACAGTTCGCCAAGTGGATGTTGAGTCGATTACTGGGATCAAATGGGCTCGTCTTCGGGCGGAGTTGGTTGCTCGTCGAGAGGAATTGAGGGGCCAAGAAGAAGAGTGGTCTCGAGCATTAGTAGGGTTCCAGGCTAGTCGGGAGTCCATTCTTAGAGGTTTGGAGTTGGTGAACTCTGAAATTGAGGGGAGCCAGGCAGCCATTCTCAGCGCCCAGGAGGCCATTGCTAATGCTCGGGCGATCTTAGTAGAGAGCGAGCTTCAATTAGGGGAAGCCGTTAAGAAGCGGGAAGCACTGATCCTTCAACGGAAGCAAGTTGATCAGGAGGAGACAATAAGAAGCCGTACTATAGAAGAGTCTCGCCAGCATCTCATCCAGCAAGTTGCAATGAATGATGATGACCTACTCCGGCAGGCTGAACACTCTATAGAGGCAACTCGTCGTCGAGTGATTGACGAAGCGATGAGTCAGTTAAAGCATCTTGGAGATCCATAGTTTTCTTTTATTCTTCATTCTTTTTGTAATGAGAACTTGTAATAAAAGAAAGATTTTTATTGGTTCTCAGACTTCTTTTGTAATTCCATTCTTTTTAAATGATGAATAAGGATAACTACTTTTTGATTCTTTTATTAATTGGCTAGGAAATCTTCTTGCACAACAAATAACTTGCCATCAAAAAGTAGTTTTCTTTGTTTTTATGCAAAGTGTTCCAAGTCGTACTGTCAGAGGTAAGAATTTAACATGACAGGTTTTATGGGATTTTTAGCAAATCCCCAGCTATCAATGGGTTTGATTGGCCTTTACCAACTACCGTTTGAGTTGGGCTAGCCATGTTATTCCCCTCAACATGGTGAGTTGTCGAGGAATTAATCTCCTCTCCCATTTTGCCTTTAATCAGTATTGGGTAGTTAATCTCATACTCTTACCCCCAGTATGATAGGGTTGGCGAGAAACTGGTTCTCTTCCCATTGCCTAGTCGGCGTTGGGCAATTCATACTTTTACTCCAGTATGATGGGTTGGCGAGAAATTTAATCTCTTCCCATTGCCTAGTCGGCGTTGGGCAATTCATACTTTTTCCCCAGTATGATGGGTTGGCGAGAAATTTATTCTCTTCCCATTGCCTAGTCGGCGTTGGGCAATTCATACTTTTACCCCAGTATGATGGGTTGGCGAGAAATTTGTTCTCTTCCCATTGCCTAGTCGGCGTTGGGCAATTCATACTTTTACCCCAGTATGATGGGCTGGCGAGAAATTTAATCTCTTCCCATCGCCTAGTCGGTATTGGGCAATTCATACTTTTTCCCCAGTATGATGGGTTGGCGAGAAATTGGTTCTCTTCCCATTGCCTAGTCGGCGTTGGGCAATTTATACCTTTTAGGTCAGAGGCGCTTAATTACACATACCTAAAAGAAAGATTGGGGGCTGTTCAAACTTGAGAACTAAGCACACCAGGTTTGGGTCAGAGGCGCCAAACTGCGCATGCCCAAGAAAAGACTGATGGTGGTTCAAACTTGAGAACCAAACTGGAGGCGGTTCAAGGCTCTCTCGCGTAACTTGAACTGGGCACTCCAAACACACCAGGTTTAGGTCAGAGGCGTCAAACTGCGCATGCCTAAGAAAAGACTGGAGGTGGTTCAAACTTGAGAACCAAACTCACCAGGTTTAGGTCAGAGGCGCCAAACTGCGCATGCCTAAGAAAAGACTGGAGGTGGTTCAAACTTGAGAACCAAACGCACCAGGTTTAGGTCAGAGGCGCCAAACTACGCATGCCTAAGAAAAGACTGGAGGTGGTTCAAACTTGAGAACCAAACTCACCAGATTTAGGTCAGAGGCGCCAAACTGCGCATGCCTAAGAAAAGACTGGAGGTGGTTCAAACTTGAGAACCAAACTCACCAGGTTTAGGTCAGAGGCGCTCAATTGCGCATGCCTAAGAAAAGAAGACGCGTATCTCCAGGGATACTAAGAATAGTATTTCTTCAGAAATTTGCCATTGATCGGCATCATCATCCTGTCGCCATCTTGATTCATTAAGCGATAGGCTCCGTTGGAGTATACTGTCTCCACAATAAACGGTCCTTCCCACTTGGGTTCAAACTTACCCTTAGTCTTGTGGGTTAGCACCATTGGCCTTTTAACAGCCAGAACCAAGTCTCCTTACTTAAAGGTCCTTGGTTTGACATTCTTATTGAACGTTTGAGATATTCGGGCTTGATACAACTTAATTTGTTGTTGAGCCTTGAGACGTTTTTCATCTAACGCCTCTAGTTCTTGCAATCTTTGCTGATGGTGCTCTTCTGTCATCATCCTTGTGGCTAAAGCCACTCTTAATGATGGTATCTGGATTTCAAGAGGCAAAACAGCCTCACTTCCATAAACCAAAGAAAACGGGGTAGTTTTGGTCGGGGTGTGAACGGTGGTGCGATATGCCCACAAACATTCTCCCAACTTTTCATCCCAATCTCGTTTATTGGAAGAGACGAACTTCCGAAGGAGTTTGATGATCGTCTTGTTGAAAGCTTCTGCTAACCCATTAGCCGCAGGGTTATATGGTGTAGAAGCGATATCTTTGATTCTGAACTTGTTGCAGAATCTGGAGAATCCATGACTAATGAATTGCGGACCATTATCATGAATGATCCGTCGAGGGACGCCAAATCGGTAAATGACATGATGCTTGATAAACTTGATCACATCTGTCGTTTTCACCTCTTTCATGGGCACGGCTTCGGCCCATTTTGAAAAATAATCGGTTATTGCAAGAATAAACCGATGTCCTCTGGATGACGGGGGAGTTATAGGCCCCACAATATCCATCCCCCACGCTTCAAATGGCCAACTTGCAACGGTATTGTGCAAGTATTCTTGGGGTTGATGAATAAAATTGGCATGAACTTGGCATGCATGGCTTCGTTTAGCGTATACCATTGCTTCCGAGATCATGTTTGGCCAGTAGTATCTCAGCCTTCTTATACGGTCTCCAAGTTTTGGACCGGGCTGATGAGCTCCACATACTCCATCGTGTATTTCTCTCAGCACTTCATCTGCTTCTGCTTTTGATATGCAGCGTAGCAGCAGACCATCTCTTGACTTTCTATATAAAGTCTGAAGCTTATGGTCATAATAAAATCTTTGGGCCTTCCTTTTTATAGAGGTGGCTTCCTTAGGATCTTCTGGTAATATTCCATGTAAAGCATAATCCACAAATGGAAATCGCCAATCACGGGGTTCCAAAGTTAAGCCTGCTTGGCACACTTCTTTGGTTTGGAAAACCATATCTGGGTGGAGGAGCTCTCTGCTTCCAATAGTGATGCTTTTAGCTTCACCTGACGGGATCGCCAATGTTGCTGCTAATGCGGCAAGAGCGTCGGCATACACATTCTCATTCCGAGGTATATGAGAGATGTAGAATTGCTTAAAATAGCCAGTTAGTTCAATGGCTAGCTGATAATAGGGGATGAGGGCTTCATGTCTGACTTCATACTCACCTGTCATTTGATTGATGATGAGCTTAGAGTCTCCATATGTCTCTAGATGGTTCACCCCCAGCTGCAAAGCTATTTTTAAGCCGATAATGAGCGTGTTGTACTCTGCTACATTATTAGTGCACGGTTCTGTTAATGAGTAACCGTTAGGCAATATATGTTTATATGGGGATATAAGCACAACCCCTACTCCAGCAGCAGATCGTCTCGCGGCACCATCAAAGAACATTTGCCAAGGCTGTTCTCCGGTTACTATGTTGGCTTCTGATGTCTGCTTTAATTTGGACCAAATTGGATGGTCTGCAAGGAAGTCGGCGATTGCCTGTCCCTTCATGGCCTTTTGAGGGACAAAATGTATGTCATAGGGCGATAGTAAGAGCGCCCATTTTGCCAATCGGCCATTTAAGAATCCCGGTTTGGTCATCAGAATCTTCAAGGGGTTGACCCGTGATATGACGTGGATTGTTTGCCCTGAAAGATAGTGTCACATTTTCTGAACAGCGAACACTAGGGCTAAACACTCCTTTTCAATTGGGGTATACCGCTGTTCGGCCCCAATCATTGTTCTACTTAAATAGTAGAGGGCGTGTTCATGGCCGTGCTCATTATATTTAGCAAGTAACGTGCCTAAAGCATTATCCATGGCTCTTACATATATAAGGAAGGGCTGCCCAGGAACCGGTGCCATAAGAACAGGAGGTTTGGTGAGGTATTCTTTGAGGTCATCAAATGCCTGTTGACATGCCTCATCCCATATGAAAGACACTCCCTTTTTCATAAGTTTTGAGAATGGCTGGCATCGTCCAGATAGGTTGGAAATGAAGCGTCGAATATAGGCGAGCTTTCCCTGTAATCCTCTTAATTCCTTAAGATTGCGGGGATGCGGCATTTCGCTAATCGCTTTTACCTTTTCAGGGTCATGAAAAATTCCTTTTGAGGTGATTATGAACCCAAGAAATTTCCCGCTGGATACCCCCATGAACGGCTTGGTAGGATTCATCTTCATATGATGTTTCCGCATAAGATCGAAGACCACTCTTAAATCATGAAGATGATCTTCTTTGTTTTTGCTTTTGACTGCTAAGTCATCCACATAGCACACCACTGTTCTGCGCAGGTGTTCATTGAATATGACACTCATTGCGCGTTGGTAGGTGGTACCTGCGTTCTTTAATACGAATGGCATCACCGTATAACAGTATACCCCCAGCGGCGTTCTAAAAGCTGTATGCTTCTCATCATTCGGGTGCATCTTGATTTGGTTATAACCTGAGAAGCCATCCATAAAGGACATCCTCTCATAACCACAGGTACTATCAATCATCACATCGGTGATGGGAAGTGGAAACTCATCTTTGGGACATGCGGCGTTCAGATCTCGAAAATCGATGCATATCCGGATTTTTCCATTCTTTTTGCGAACTGGCACTATGTTAGCCACCCAATCAGGATGTTTTTCTTCACGAATGAATCCGGATTTTATAAGTTTGTTGACCTCAACAACTATTGCCTCCATCAACTCGGGTCGAAAACGCCTTTGTTGTTGTTTAACAGGTTTGGCATCTTCTTTTATATTTAACCGGTGTGTGGCAATTTGAGGGTCAAGCCCAGGCATGTCTTCATAATTCTATGCGAACACGTCTATATACTCTTTGATAAGAGATATAAGTTCCTCCTTTTCTAAAGGAGTTAGTGTGTCGCTTATGAGAATGGGTTTCGGATTTTCTTCCGTTCCCATGTTAACTTGTATTAATTTGTCTTATGTGAGCGGGTCACGCTGTTCAAAGCGGACATCCCAGAGAGTATCCATATACCTAGCCCAAGCATCATCTTGAACGTCAATTGGTTCCTCGTCGCTTTCTGGCGTGGATGAAACCATATTGACTGTCAAAGATTGACACCAAGCACCGGTACTTATATCCGAATCATGATCGGGTGAAGATGTTTCTTCTTTAGACGAAGAACTCTCTTCATCCTTGGATGGCGATGAGGTTGGAGTAGACACATAGCCCAACCCCCTGCGGGTCTTTTGATAATAATCAGGGCTCTTTCCTCTCGGTCTAAACGAGGGTATGAGATTCCGTCGCCCTTTCCCAAAGTTTAATCCTGGCTTCTGGGTAAAATTATATCCCATCTTTTCCATCATCTGTCGGGACCTCTGTTCGTACAAATGGAACTGAGGTGATGTCTGTTCATCACTTTCACTACTTTGTCTTTGTCTTTGTCGAGGCGACGTGACACCTTTGCCGAACATGATCGGCCTTTGGGATTTCTGTCAGGGAGGCACTTCAAAGAAGTGCCCTTGATCCTCGGTTATTTTTAATTGAGAGAGGAGAGAAGACCTGAGGGGAAAATGGTATGCCGCCAGAACTTCAAGTTCGGTCAGGTCATCCGCTTCGGTGGAGGTACAAGAGGGCTAAGATTCAGTAGCTACAGCATGCTCGTAGACTAACTTTACATTTTCATTAATAACCCATTCACTTTCTATTACATCCACTATATCATCAAGACTCAAACTAAAATCTAGGTGAGGATTGATTTCGTAATCACCCCCATCATCTTCTCCAAGAAGCTCGTACTCAGTGTCGGCTTCGTTGCCACTGTCCTCGGGCTTTGGAGGTTTGCTAGGACCGTCATCGGAAACTTCATGGGCTGGTTTATACAATGCAACATCCGTGAAGTGATTCTCCAACCCTTTGAATGGTTGCTTGTCAGCGATTAGCGTCCGGACCTCTCCTTCCTCATCGCAATATTTCATGCATTAGTGGAGGGTCGACGGGACTATCATGTGAGCATGGATCCACGGGCGCCCCAACAGAATGTTGTAGGAGGTGTCTGCATCGATGACGTAGCATGTAGCTTCTGTCCTCAAATCCCCGATTTGACATCGGAGTCGGATTTTCCCGAGGGGACGGCTATTATTGGCGTTGAACCCGTATATCATTGTGTTGGTTAGTGTCAGGCGATGGAGGGAGATTCCTAACAGCTGCATCAACCTTCTGGGTACGACACTTAGTGCAGAACCCGGATCAATCTGAATTCGGTCCACTTTTGTGGATCCGACATATCCGGTGAAATATAAAGGCCGGTTATGCTTTATATTCATCACATGCATGTCTTCTGGAGAGAAGATGATTTGCGGGACATGCCTCCTCACTTGGTGATAGCGGGGGCAAGAGTCATGTTCTTCGTCGGCCGGCTCAACTATCTGAGCTAAGAATGACTCAGAGTCTGCCAAGGCCTCTCTTAGAGCTTCACGTGTTGATTTTGATAATCTCAACAATTCGTAAAGGGTTACTCGTGCTGGGATATTTGCCAACTGAGCAATTATGTCAAACTTGAAGGTAGTCTCGCTGGCTCCTTCCTCTCGGATAAGGTTCTTCTGGAAACGAAGTCCTTTCTGCTTCGCAGGCTTTGCGAGCTCTGCATAGATATCTTTTGGATCTACTCTAGTGTAATCCTTAAGATATGTCTTCCCGGATCGAGTACCGGAAGGGCCTGCCCCATCTTGATGAGTGACCATAGTTTTGGGTTCTTCTTCAGAATCTGTGAAGGCTCCCGAAGCTATATATTCTTTCTTTATATCTGCAGAAATGGCATTAACAGTCTGCTTCTTCCCTTGACCTCTTGTAGTAGTCCATTGCTCATCCTCTAGCAAATCGGGATGAACCCACATAACTTCCCCCTTTTGGGTCGTCACAGGAAAAAGTCCTTCTCGGGCTTTGTTGTGAGGATCAAGATTCTTCGTGACCATCCTACCTTTTGGGATCGGGGTCACTCCTGCGGGGAACTCGTGGGTTCCAACCACTATGGTTGTCATATTGGCAGTGACCTTCTTCTGCTCCTCCTTAAGCGTCAGAACTCCAGCTTCTATTAGTGCTTGGATTCTGTTCTTAAGGGGAAAACAATCCCTAGTAGGGTGCCCAACATTCCGGTGATAGAGACAGTAGTTAGGATCTTTAGTCTTACCAGCGTCTTCTGGCTTCTTATTCTCCGGAAGTTTTAGCATTCCCTTCTTTTGGAGCAGGTGAAAGAGGACAGATGTCTGTTCAGCTTTGAAAGTGTAATTCCTTTCTTGCTGCGGTCTAATTTGCCTTGATCCTCGCTGACCTTGAGGCTTCGGCTCTGGCGGAGGACTGGTTTTCTGAGGAGCAGCTTCTGACGACATCGCTGCTTTCCCTTTATTCTTATTGCTGTTGTTTTGGGTATATGACTTACTACCCCCAGCACTTCTTGACCCGCGGGACTCTTCAACTCGGCGAATCAAGTCTTCAGCTTGTTCTCCTTGTTTGAGCAGGTCCCTCCACGTCTTAGACTCTACGGCCCCCATTTTGAGGAGCACATTGGTCTTAAGATTGTGTCGATATGTCTCTACTAGAGTTTCCTGGATCATTCCGTATTTGTAATGTACGGACTTCTCCCGGAACCTTTCTATGAAATCTTTAACCGTTTCTTGTTCTCCTTGTCTAGTTGCAAGGAGGGAATGAACCGTAATCTCGGTGTCATCCTCAAAGAATCGTGAGAGAAATAATTTCTCGACATCAAACCAGGCATTAATAGATCCTGGGGGCAACTGCATGAACCAAGTAAAGGCAGACCCTCGCAAAGTACTTGTGAATACTTTTGTCATAATTGGGTCATTACCCAACAGATGTCCTGCTTGGGACAAGAAATAATAGATGTGCTGACTGGGCAATCCCTTCCCGTCATAAGGCTCTAACTTGAGCGGCTTATACTTCTGTGGGTATGGTATCGTATCCCATTCAGGAGAATACGGTCTTGAGACCCCTGATTCTTTCAACTCCTTTACGCATCAAAGCTTCGAGTTGATTCTGTAAATTTTCAAGCTTTTCTTCATGCGGATCATGGAAAGAAAATCTATCTTCTTCCTCATGCATCGAGTGGGCTTTCTCCTCCTGTTCTTCTTCATTTGGATTTTCCTTGCCCTTTTTGGCATTATCTTCAACAAATCTCGATAGCATGACTTTAAGACCTTCAATCATCTTTTGCTGCTCTCGAATCATTCTTTCTTGAGCTTCAAATCTCTTATTGATATCATCAGATTTATCTGCCATGTGAGATGCTGACTTCTGTAGTCTAAACGATGCAGAGGAACGGGGTGAGGCTATAGCTGAATTATCACTGTCCTCATCGTAAAAACCCCCTGCGAGCCTCTTATAATTTCGAGGCGGGACGGCTCCTGATTTAAGTCGAGTGATACGATGAGGTTCTTCGTCACTCGATTCCAAATCATCATCCGTCTCTACAATTTTCTTTCCTTTTCCCACCATATTGGAGGTTACAACTCTCCATTGCCTCAGGGAAGTAGTCTTTGGTTTCTTCGTAGGGTTCTTGTTTGATTCGATTAATCGATCAAACGCAGATACCCTACTCTTGCTGCAGCCACAGTTGTCCATTACAGCGGACACCGCGGTCATCAGTTGCTGGTAGTGACAGACAGGTTCAGCTTGAAGTTGTTCTATACTTCTCTTCTTGGAGAGATACTCCCTGAGATCAGCGCCTTTAGCCGTGGAATCACGAAGTCTGTCTGACTTTTGGACGGGTCTAGGGACCCACTGAAGCTTCTTTGAATGATCAGCCCTGGTTATGCAGTCGGATTGATCCTCGCGGGGTGTAGAAGTAGCCTATCGTTTTATATCGCGAGTCTAAAGAATTGCTCCGCGTTTTGCCACATTAGCCTCGCATTTCTCGCTGGCTTGGTGTGTCTTCAGAAATTTAGCTTCTGGAATAATAGCCCCGCATGAAGGGAAGGTCTTACATGCTGGCTTATCTTTGCGATTAACGCAGATCATAGTTTCGCGCCTAGCATGATTTTTACGACTGACAACTATTTGCCAATCGTCCTCGCGTTCCTCGCGGGTATCAGAAGTCTTGCGTTTATTGCGAGTATTACTGGCCTCGCGTCTCTCGCTTAGCTCAGTATCAGCCTCGCGTGGAGAATCACACGCTGGCTCTAAAGAATTTTTATACTCGCGTCTCTCGCGAGTGTCAGAAGTCTTGCGTTTCTCGCAAATAGCCTCGCGTTTCTCGCTTGGCTTAATACCAGCCTCGCGTGGAATATCACACGCTGGCTTTAAAGAATTTTTATACTCGCGTCTCTCGCGAGTGTTAAGTATTTTGCGACTAGCACAAATCTTACTGGCTTCGCTTCTCTCGCTAGGCTCAGCAATAGCCTCACGTGGAGAATCACACGCTGGCTTTGAAGAATTTTTATACTCGCGTCTCTCGCGAGTGTTGGGTATTCTGCGACTAGCGCAACCCTTACTGGCTTCGCGTCTCTCGCTTAGCTCAGTATCAGCCTCGCGTGGAGAATCACACGCTGGCTCTAAAGAATTTTTATACTCGCGTCTCTCGCGAGTGTTGGGTATTCTGCGACTAGCGCAACTCTTACTGGCTCGCGTCTCTCTCTAGGCTCAGTAATAGCCTCGCGTGGAAAATCACACGCTAGCTTTTCCTTGCTTTTAAGGCAAGTTGTATCTTCGCGTTTAACGCGGTAGAGACTGGTCTCGCGGGTAGCGCGAGCCAGTTTGCGAGGGACCATAGCCTCGCGTCCTCTAGAGTTAGCTCTGCGTCCAAGGCGGGCTTTGAAGGCTCTACGCCTCGCTCTCCGGTTCCTGTTCCGGAGTTGGGTCCTGGTCAGTCCAGTCCCTAGGTCTTCTTCGGCAGTCGGAAGCTCATCCTCGGCTAGGATTTCTTGTGAGCCGCAGTCTCCAAGGATCCCCGTCTCTCGGTGGATACCTTTCTACCCGTCACTCGGGCATTGGAGTACATGCGACGATAGTGCCGTGTCTCATCCAAGTCACCTGATCCGGAGGAGAGGAACTCCTCATACTTCTGCTGGTCGATTTCAACGACCAGCTGTAGACACTAAAAATAAGTAAATAAAATTAAAATATATATATATATATATATAAATATATATATATATATATATATATGAAACCACGATGGAAAAACCCGAAAGTGCAATCCCGGGAGAGTTCCCGCGGGTTGCTACCCGCGGGAGACTCCCGCGGGATGCAACCCGCGGGAGGATCCCGCGGGATGCAACCCGCGGGACATCCCGCGAGTTGCAACCCGCAGGACACCCCGCGGGTTGCTCCCCGCGGGACATCCCGCGGGTTGCAACCCGCGGGAGCTCCCGCGGGTTGCAACCGTGGGAGCCTCCCGCGGGTTGCAACCCGCGAGAGAGATCCCGCGGGTGCCAATCCGTGGGAGCTCCCACGGGCCGCGGGTTGTTTTCCATATTTTTTGTTTCTGTTGCTAATATTTCGTGATCCGATTTTTCAGGAGGGAATCGATCCGGATTTCAAGTCCTCTCAGTCTATAAAATACAAGATTGAATTCGAGAGAAAGGAGCTTTTTTTGGGGAGCTGGCAGAGCGATTCTTTACAGAGGATTGAGAGAGATCAGAAGGAGCGGGGTTTTCTACACAGATCCCCTTCCAAGTTGGACAGTCAACGGAGGCAGCAACAAGACTCCACCGCCACCCGAACCCACTTAAAAAAGGGAATCCACTAATATTCCCGTTCTTGTGACTCCTATCTTATTTTTGTAATCTGAATTCTCATTGTAATTCATCAATTTTTCAATGGAATCAAAGATGCAATTTTCGGGCAAACAAGAACTGGCGACCACAGTGGAAGCCTCTCTGTTCACTACAGAGAATGTTGTGGCGCAGTCCGACTTGCTACCCATCGGATCTGTTATCGAAACGCTGATCGTAGAAGTCGATCAGCAAAAATACGAGGAATTTCTCTCTTCCTCCGATTCGGAGCCCAGGCGTCATCGCCGGGCTATGATGAACAAAGGTGAGGCGTCATCGCCCACCGAAAAGAAAAAGGCGTCATTGCCTATCAAGAAATATGTGGCGTCATCGCCCGCTGAAACTGACTCTGTCAGGAAATATGTGGCGTCATCGCCCGCTAAGACTGACTCTGTCAGAAGATATGCGGCGTCATCGCCTACTCCTAAGTTGAATCAAACTCTCACCCGCTCTCAGAAAAGAAACCTGAGGCGTAAGGCCCAGCGGGCCCGCCTCAATAGTGCCTCTGAAAAATTGCTGTCAGAAAATCCAGATCAGGAAACTAACATCAGAGAAGAAAAATTCCAAAAGTGGAAATCCGCAGGCAGAAATGCCGGTTGCACCGCACAGGGGCAACCCCGGAGTGGCAACCGCGGGTGCAAACCCGCGGTTCCAACCGCGGGTTGCACCCCGCGGGTGCAACCCCGCGATTGCAACCGCGGGTGCAAATCCGGGGCTTGCAACCGCGGGTGCAAATCCGCGATTCCAATCTCGGGTTGCACACCGCAGGTTATAACCCGCGGGTTGCACTCCGCAGGAAAAATCAGGGGTTGGTTCTGGTGTCTATTCGGGCACACGCGCAGTAAGCACACAGCGCACACCTAACTTTTTGGTTACTCTATCAGGGGTACCATCCCACTCCTCTGCAGACAAATATAAAGATGTGCTCGTGCGCTCACCAAGTTTCTCTTCGGATGAACATATTCTGAAGAATAAGTCAGATGCGTGCGGGGCCCGCGCAACTGTGCAAGCCAGCACACACTCTAGAAGATTTCATAAAGAAGATTGTGTTGATACTGAAGAAATTCTCAGCCCTGAGATATTACAAACCAACCAATATTATGAGCAGAACTTGCGACGTAAGAGGCGTCAAAGTGTAAATTTAAATGGGAACATGTCTCAGGACTTGAGAGAGTATCTTACTCAAAAGAGGAGCACATCCCAATCCACTTCTCACTGCCATTGTGAACGGTTGATCTCAGCCGTTTTGTCAAACTGCAAATGTAAGTCAGGACCATCCGTTTTTGAGCGGATTACGGAGCCAAAGAGAAGACGGATAGTAAAAAAGATGCGCCCTAGGGATGATCTGCCTGCCGTTTCATCCTATATGGTTGGTAAAGGCAAGAAGATTGCCGAAAGCGACTCCTCAGACAAAGAGTTTACTTCAAAATTAAAGGGGGTGTCCATTGAGCCAGAGGGCGTATTTCGACACACTCGGGCTAGGAGAGGAGTCGCCATACCACTAAATTATAAGAAATTGGCTGGAGGATCTGATGAAGAGGAAGACAGATATTCTGCTGTTGTATCTTCGTCTTACTCTGATTCGAACAGAGGATCAGAGGCTGCAGTAAACATGGCCGATCTTCCAGAAGAGGTTTCTAGAAGGCTGGAAAGATAAGAACAACGTCTCAAACAGTAAGAAGAAACCATGGAAGAGATGAAACAACTCTTAACTCAGTTGCTGGCCCGAACGAAGAAGGGCCAGTCCTCGTCATCCGCTAAACGGCATGAAGAAGAACAACATGTCCGCATAGAGGAAGATAGCGAAGATGACTACGAAGAAGTACCTTCTCAGTTAGGAGAAAAAGAAAGGGTAAAAGTGGTTATTAATCCTCAGGTGGAGAAAATGGAGAAGATGGAAAACCAGCTACAGGCTCTTCTTCACCAGAAAAAGTTACAGGAAGTGGGGATAGTGCGTCCCTATCCTATAGAATGGGAGACTACACCCTACCCTGCAAACTACAAACCATTAAACCTGCAATCGTTTGACGGGAAAGGCTCTCCGCAGCAACACATCTTCTACTTCCTATCACAGACATGGCATTTAATGGGGCATGATCCAACATTGACCAAGATATTTGCGAGTACCTTACAAGGACCCGCATTTACCTGGTTTATGCAACTATCCCAAGGAACGATTAAATCATGGGCCGATGTAGAACGTGAGTTCTTAGCCCGATTTTTCGAAGACGATACTGAGGTCTCGGTACCATCCTTGCTAGCAGCAAAGCAGGGAGAGGGCGAGACAGTAAAAGCTTTTCTCGAGCGGTTCCGAGAGCTTTCTATGCGGTGTCCGCATGGCATGACACAGGAGACCCTCGTGGAGACTTGCAGACATAACTTATTGACTGATGTCTTAGTCAAAATGGGTTCGGTGGAATCCAAATCTTGGAGAGACTTACTCAAGCAAGGTGAGCAGGCCGAAGACATGACTGATGCCTTAAGAAGGAATGATTAATCTGGTAGTCGCCAGGGATAATATCTGCAAGATGATACCAATTGCAGAATCTCATTGACTCAAAAAGGGATGGCGACTGGCTTGGAAGGGTAAAAGATACCTTTGTACCTCCGGCCGCAAAATGGTACCATCCTCGCGCACCCTCGAGAAGATTTCCCTCACGACGGAGATAAGAGTTCGGATTGCCAACATATAGCTGATCATATCCGAACTGACGTGCGAAGCGACTAGGTGTATAGGGCTCCATAAAGCAAATTCGACCCTGTCGAAAAACCAGATGACTTGGCCGGATGCTAATAAGCCACCAGAAGCAACCCGATGGCAAGGTTGTATAGCCATCATTTCCAGAACTATCTTCAAGTTGGCTACTGTAACTTCCTCCGAGAAATTTTGGGAAACAACGGTAAATATGGTAATTTTGGTGTCGCCCAAGGATTTGCCGAATCTTAGCCATGTACCTCCCATTCCATGAACAATTTTCGAAACGCTGTACATGAGGAGTGGCATGATCAATAAGTCCTGAAGGAGAAGTCATCAATTCTGGACAGTGCAATACGAACCAAGCCATTAGATAAGTGAATGGCAGGTCGATGCGTGGATTAGGCGTTTTGAAGATAGTGTTACCACCCTTATCTTCCGCCTGTTGGACTTTGCAAAATTGGGCAATTATATCCCTCAAGCCACGTTGCAAACTGCAAACATAGCTGGCAATAACCCCAGAGGCTGGCCGAACACTAACAGGACTGCAGGGTAAATAACATCAACGGTAACAGTTTCGCGACACGAAGTAGGCACTACACAGCGCTTCAACCACAACATGAGATATCCGGCAAAAATAGCATTGTCTGATATGGGGGAAGCTGCTTGGTAGTGGTAACTTTCGAAAACAATCTGAGCTTTGAACCCGTCTTCATCAGATTCTGCAGTGTATGTAGTTGCGAAGCAGGTGCCAATCCTCTCATTGACAGTATCCATATCGCAAGCAGCCCGTACTTGGATACTGCGCTCATATCTTTCCAGATTCTGGAATAGATACTCTGCCCATACCTTATGGCGCACCCCTTGATTTCGGGCCTAGCGCGCCCCTTGATTTCGTGGCCTGGAGATATCAGTACAAATGTTGTAATGACACATCAACTCCCAGTAAGTTGAGTATGCATTAGGAACAGCCTTGAGGCGGCGCAGTTCCTTCGTATTCGGAACATACTCCTCGTAAGGGGTTTCGCCTATGGATAATGCTGAAATCTCATGCATCTCGTGAAGTGCAAATCCCAATTCTCCAACAGGGGTGAAGAAGGTATTGGTCTCCGGATTATACATCTCCAGTATGCAGAAAAAGTGAGGAGAACTATGTGGAATTCCAAATTGCACGTTGCGCACCGCACGATAGAGGCCAAGCTTCTCTAAACGTGTCTTGAAATTTTCCAGAATGAAATGGGTCATCCAAGACCACCATGATCGCGAAGTGGAGTGAATCCATCCAGGAGTGCGGAAATCATGAGCTGGGAATTGACCATGGGCATCCGAAAATTGATTCATAAAGGTGTCTGCTCGTTTCGGGTGCTCTCCAACAGGTAAGTCTTTGCCGAATCTACTGGGCAACAGACCTGTAACATACTTTGCCGGGCCGTCGACAAATGGGCCATTTCTGTTAAATCTCCCGGTCGTAACGCCATGACTGCTACGGATAATTGGCCAAGACATCATGCGGGGATATGAAATCCGCTGCAGATAAGATAAAGAATAGCTGCGCTCCAGATCCGGGATAAACATATGGCAAGCTCCAGCATTGCTCAACCACTTGGTGCTGTCCCATAAATCTTCGTCTGGTTGGTTGACAGCATCCCCAAAAAGAAATTGCGGTTTCTTCAAAATCTGTCTATTGGCGCCTTCAAAGACGGAATCTGTGATTAACTCACGAGCTGTGAGTGGGTTGCAGCTAATAATTTTCTGTCGTCGATCCGCACTACTTCGCTCCTCAACCAAAGGGATGTGACCGTCGAATCCAAAGTGAGATTGATTATTCGGACCGCCTGAAAATCCAAAGTAATGATTCTTGGATAAAGGATCCATTGAATACGGAACTGTAAAAGAAAAAAAAAATTTAATGTTCAAAAAAAAAAAAATTAGCAGGGGAAGGCACCCGCGGAGTGCCACCCGCGGGTGGGCACCCGCGGGGTTCCACTCGGGGTGGCACCCGCGGAGTGCCACCCGCGGGTGGGCACCCGCGGGGTGCCACCCGCGGGTGAGCACCCGCGGAGTACCATCCCGGGGTGGATATCCGTGCGTAGATACCCCGGTGCCACCCTCGTGCCAAATGCAAAGTCATCCCTGTGGTCATCCTTCCGTAGTTATGCATGGTTCTACATAAACGTGTTATATTTACATCATAACGAAATCTCTTTCGCGTGTTATATTTACATCATAACGAAATCTCTTTCGTAATAACCGCAAAAGCGATTTTAAAGTAAACGGATGACCGTTTGTTTACCTGATATCAGGGAAGAGAGATCAACAGCGGCGGTGACGCCTGCGTGTCGATCCTCATCGGCGATAACGCCCACTGATCGATCTTCAGCATTTAAATCCTGTGGGTGCGAAGTGCCTGCGGAAGCCATGAGAAAAGAGAAAGTAATCGTACAAAATAAAAGAACGAGAGATTTTCTGATTATGAGAAAAAGAGGTGGAGATCTATGGGTATTTATAGTGAATTAGCAGGAGTTCAAACAGGGAAAGGAATCAAAGTTCTGACCAAAATCAGAGTTTGATTAGAGTCCAAATAGGATTTGGGTATTTATTTAAAATCCTTTACCTATTCCAATGCTAATTCCTACCCAAATTAAGATCCAAATAATAAATAATCCCACTTAAAAAGAAAAAGTCCAAAGTATTTTGAAATTCATTACAAATAAATTAAAGATTTCCAAAAACTTTGGAGGGGGTTATGTAGACACTAAAAATAAGTAAATAAAATTAATATATATATATATATAAATATATATATATATATATATATATATATATATGAAACCACGATGGAAAAACCCGAAAGTGCAATCCCGGGAGAGTTCCCGCGGGTTGCTACCCGCGGGAGACTCCCGCGGGATGCAACCCGCGGGAGGATCCCGCGGGATGCAACCCGCGGGACACCCCGCGGGTTGCTTCCCGCGGGATCTCCCGCGGTTTGCAACCGCGGGAGCCTCCCGCGGGTTGCAACCCGCGAGAGAGATCCCGCGGGTGCCAATCCGCGGGAGCTCCCGCGGGCCGCGGGTTGTTTTCCGTATTTTTTGTTTCTGTTGCTAATATTTCGTGATCCGATTTTTCAGTAGGGAATCGATCCGGATTTCAAGTCCTCTCAGTCTATAAAATACAAGATTGGATTCGAGAGAAAGGAGCTTTTTTTGGGGAGCTGGCAGAGCGATTCTTTACAGAGGATTGAGAGAGATCAGAAGGAGCGGGGTTTTCTTCACAGATCCCCTTCCAAGTTGGACAGTCAACGGAGGCAGCAACAAGACTCCACCGCCACCCGAACCCACTTAAAAAAGGGAATCCACTAATATTCCCGTTCTTGTGACTCCTATCTTATTTTTGTAATCTGAATTCTCATTGTAATTCATCAATTTTTCAATGGAATCAAAGATGTAATTTTCGGGCAAACACCAGCGTGTCTACTTCGGATCCGATCAAGTCAACGTCCGATTGCGCCACTATCTCTTCATCAGTGAAAGAGATGCCTCCCACTGTGGTCGCCAGTTTGTTCGTCGCAAAAGTTCCTTCGCTTCCTTCCATTGAATAATCTTGAATTACAACGGAAGTGAACAAGATAAAAAAAAAAGAACAAACGAGAGGATTTATATTTATCGCTCTCTTTTACAATATTTCGTGGGATCAGTGGCGATGGGATCTGTCGAGCAGCTCCTTTGGACGATCGGTACGTTGAAATCTTCTCTTTTGAAGATATCGGCCGACTATAGACGATCTTCTCTGGTTTTGATTTGTTCAAGGCTCTTTCGCGTAACTCGAACTTCTCAAAAACTCCAGAAAGAAGATGGTGATTTTCTCTGATCTTCACGAACTCAAGGCTCTGTGCGTAACTCGAATTCTCCAAGATTTCAGAAAAATATCTCAATTGCCTAAAAGAAGATCCCTAGGGTTTCACCAGGAAGGTATTTATAGCCCCAGGTTAATGCAAGAGTTTCTATCTAAATAGAACTCGTCATTATCAGGGATTCCAATCAAATATCTTAGTTTTGATGGAATTCTGATTAGACTTGATTTGGGTATTTGGATAGGCCCAGAATCATAATCTCAATCAATTTGAGATTCTGGTTATCTGCTTACGCGGAGCTTTAATCGCATCAAAACGCGGCGCTAACTAACCAAAACGCGGAGCTATTGATCATCTCCGCGTTTTACTCAAATGCGAGGCTAATACAAGCCAGACTGCGGAATCAACGCGGAGCTATTAAACATCTCCGCGTTTTATTCAAACGCAAGGTTAATATTACCAAACGCGGGGCTACTGAATTGGCTCCGCATTCTGTTGTGGAAAATCCTTTTAACTTAGAAATTTTCACTGCCAACAGCCTTCATGTTAATTTATATGTTGCCTTCATGTTAATTTATATGCACACAAACAACACTGACATAAACATACTCATGCACACTGATTCCTGTACTATGATAGTACACAATTTCTCTTTTTAAATGTGTTACTTGCTGGGTTTAATCCCCTGAATTTTGAACCCAGATTTGAAACGTGAAGAAGGGGATCTTGCCTCAGTTGAAAACATGTACTTCGTTGGACAGATCGAGTGACAATAGGCAAGCAAAGTACCCCTGGAGAACTTTTGTAGATTTGTTTATATTTCTTTTTGTCTGCGCACTGCTTGCACTTTTGATTCTTTTATATTCATATTTAAAACAGTGTGTCATTTTATGTAATGAACTTTTTGTATAAATAAAATCTTTTCAGTTGCAGACATGTTATTTATTCATCTGATTGTGACAGTAGTTACGGTTATTCCAAAATTCTGTGATTGTTGGGTTGTCTAGTGCAAGTAATAAGTAACGTCCTCCGTTTTTGGAAGCAGCTGAAAAATGTGGGCGTTACACATGGAGTGATGAATATTTTAGGGGTCTTGATATTAAATTTTGTCGACTGTATATATATGTTTGCTGAGCTAATTCGAGCATCAGATAAAGATTGAGCGCAAGGAAAATTCGAACCATATATGTTAGTGTGTTCAGATTGAGTTGCCCAGATTGGGCTCGAGGAAAATTCGAGCCATGTTGTTGAGTTCAGAATGAATTGCCTAGATTAGCAGCTTCTATGTAATTTGAAGATGAAAGAACTAGACTAAGATTAGCTCCTCTATGCACTCATAGCCTTGCCAAGTACTTTGAGTCGTCAGCTAATGTAGGCAATTAGATCTGCTTCATATCTAAATTCTAATCATTGATAGATTCAGACCCACTTTTGATGTATTATGCTCTCAATTAAATTTGTCATGACTTAAAATCTTTATACATTTAGCGCAACGTGCATTTTTAGGCTGTTAGCAGACGTTAATCAAATTAAATCGAATCCTAAAAGAGCGTGAAATCACACTTTATGAGCTGTTGAGCATGTTATATACAGTGTTTTACGTTTTAAGGAAATTATTTTGAAAAGTAAATATAACTAAATACATGGAACTATCTGGACCAGCTATTCATAATCTTTTTCCTAACTAGAAATATTTATATGAAAAAACTCCCGAGCTTTATAGCCCCACCATGTACGTGTGATTGAAAAAAAAAAGCAAAATCTGTAATCCAAAAAAAAAAAAAATCAGAACAATTTTGGGGTAAAGATCTATTTTTCTATAATATCTTAATCAATTCTGAAAGTTTCTTTAATTTAATTTTCATTCAAATTTAGATTTTAGGTTATCATACATATGAAAAGTTATTGCATAGTCATATCTAAACATTAATAATTTTGTATGTGTGGTTATATACACATTAAAATGCAAAATTTTGATTTAAATAAATTTATTGTAATGTATATTTCTGCAATATATTGTAAGTTTGTAACAAACTTCTCAAGGAAAACGTCAAATACATTGAAACTATTATTGATAATAGCAAAGAAATATGGAAAAAAAAAAAAAAACACCTCTGTCTCTGTCAGATTGGTTAATCCATAGATGACGTTAAGTTTAAAAATAAAATCTGTATTTAACGTTAACCATGATATAAATTATGTTATTGTTGTACTGTGTTAAAGTGGCAAATAATGAGACATCATATTAGAAATTAAAATGACCATCATGAATTGAAGAATTATAAATGTCCTGGTAATTTCAATATCCTTGTAAGTTGGTATAACTCTTGAGCAATAACTTGCCCAACTTGCAACTCTAATGCATTTCCTACATCATAAGATCGTTGGAGTTTTCATTTTCAAAAGCCATGGCATGCATTTTTTCATAGGCAGCCTACAAGAATTTGGTCTGATGCATGAGCTTGAAGTGTCACATGCGAGGTTTCGTAGGAAGTTGGACTTTATTCACCCAGGTCCAGTTTGGCAAGCGGTTATCGTGGGTTAGGGTTGGTGATCCCCTCTTTAGGCTGTCAAATAGAAAAACTGGGACAGTTTGAGGGTGTTTAATCTGTTTTCTAGTTTCAAGCCCTTAAAAAAGCCCAAGGATTGACAACCCAACTACAAGGGTTAAAATCTAAAATGGAGTTGACCCTCGAAACCAGCTAATAGATTCCTCTTCCTTGAAGGCTTAAAAGAGAACGCTTCCATTTGCTTAAGGGTGTGTTTGGTTTGAAAGAACATGGAAGAGAGAAAAAGAAGAGAAAACGAAAGAGAAAAGAAAAGAATTAAAAAAAAAAAAAGAGATGGAAATTGGTTTTTCCTTCATATTTGGTTAGTAAGAAAATATTTTAAAGTTGAGATAGACGAGGAGGTGATTTCCGGCGATCAGGTAGGTAATTTTTGGCGATTAGGTAAGTGATTTCCAACGATCAGGTAGGTGATTTCCGGCTATCTCTACATCAAAAAAAGAAAAAAGAAAAAAGGGGGAGAACCATCTTGCCTCAGAAAAGCTTCGTCATAGGTAAAGAGTGAGACAATATTAGTGGAGGCCATCCTTGAGATTACCTCCGCAACCATCTTTACCTTCCACTGCATCGGGACCATGGAGTTCAATTGGGGATGGCTGGGGAAGGGTAACAAACAGAAGGAGAGGGACAGTAGTGACGAAGACAATAATCCAAAACATCGTTGGTGCAGTTGGAGCGAGGTGGTCAAGGATTCGCCGGTTGGACTGGAGATTGCGGCAGCAAGCGGGACATGTCACTCACAACCGAGTGCGACTGTCCTAGCGCCGAACTCTCCCCGGCTTCCTTCGGTGAATCTGACTACGCTCAATCCATCCAATATCTATACTGGTGAGCAGGTCCTCGCACTGCTGGCGGAGGCCAAGAAGGGAAAATATGTCCCTAGTGGTGCCGACAGAGGGGGATGGACTGAACACAAATAAAAAAATACGATCAAGAAGGAGCGCAAGATGGAGAGTATCACCTCAAAAAAGAGGAGGGTCAGTTCGCCAATCAATTCTACCGATGGCTGCTGGATTTGTGGAAAGAGAGGACATTACAAGAATGAATGTCCATATCTGCGTTGCAGGTTCTGCAAAGTGCTCGGTCACGTCATTGCGGAGTGCCCCTTGCTGCCAAGGAAGTTGAAGGAGGAGCCTAAAAATGACAAGGAGGGACTCCGTCAAGACATCCACCGTAACTGCAAGAACAACTAGAAACTTACCAACTCAGGTCCATGGGGAGAATAAGAGGGTAATGGCTGTTGCACAGAGCCTCGCCACCCCAAGGTGGGGGAGTGCTGCTGAAAACAACCACGCCATCCCTCGAGTATTTCTCCCACTGTCGGACCAAGCGACGAAAGAGTTCGTGCAATTGTGTGGCATCGTTGGAGTAATTGAACCAGGACATGGGAACCCGTCCGTAGAGAAAATGGTGAACGGCCTCTGCGATCTATTAGCAACATTACGGAACCATGACTGGAAGATGTTCAAAGAGGGAGGGAATTACCTGGCCCGCTTCCCGTCACCGGCGGGTTTGGAGGTGGCGTTATGCCGGACCTCTATTCCCTACAGAGGATATCAAGCAGGGTTCAGAGTTGTGCGATGGGGAAATGAGGAAGGGGTGCGGCGCCACAAATTTCCGGTTAGGGCATGGATCGCAATCAGAGGTATTCCTTTCAACCATTGGAACCGAACTGATTTGAACAAGATCATGTTAAAATTCGCTCAAGTTCTAGAGGTTAGCGACTCTACTCTTGATAAGTCCGACCTATCGGCGACGAGGTTGCTTGTGGGTTGTGATGACATAGTCTCTATACCAAATGAACTCGATGTTGTGATTGGTTCCAAAAGCTATAGGGCCGCAATGTGTATAGAGACCAAATTTCTGGAACCACTAGAGATAACTCAGGAAGAAAGGGAATGGGCGGAGAAGAACCTCGAGGATCTTTCGGAACCCGCTAGGGTTGCAGTAGAGGTGGCGCCCACCCAGAGAGACGTTGGGAGTAAAACTACAGTACAAGGGCTCTATCAAAAACCAGGGGACACCCAGGTAGTCGCCGGCAAGCGTCCAGCTCCGGGACACCAAGCCAGTTTCTCTAACTCAGCACCGTCGTCCCTAAACTTGGAAGCCAAACGGCGGTTCAAGTGGACCAGGGACCTTTTGAACCCACTTGCGACCGGTGCTCCGGTGAGCCGGGAGGCAGGTCGGAAAGATCTCGCCGGTGATTCGAAAACTCAGGCATTGGGTTTCGGGTCAACAAGGAATACGGGTACAAGACAAAAATTACCTGAAAATGGCAAGATGGCTACAGTACCCGCAAAGTGGGGAGCAGCCTACCGATTACAGAAGAGAAGATAGATAAGGAAGGTCAGGGGTTTTAACTTTCGCCTCGACGAGGGTGGCTCCAACTTTCCTTTGATCGCTCATGGAAAGGACGGTATAATTTTCTGGAACGTTAGAGAGCTAGGGGATAGGACAAAGCGGCGTATGTTAGCAGAAGTGTTGCGTGATAATGGAGCAGGTATCTTTTGCTTGGAGGAAACAAAACTGGTGGATCCGCCGGTTTCGCTTGAGCATGAAATTGCACCGAATAGAAATTTTAAATTTGTATTTAAAAATGCGAGAGGAGCCTCAGGAGGTTTGGTAATCGGTGTAAACAGTAATTGCTATGAGATCTTGGACTCCTATGTAGGCACCTTCACCTTATCTATTATTGTTAGGCAGAAAATCGATAGGTGGACTCAGAGAGTTACTGTGACATATGGCCCAAACCATAGGGATAGTAGAGGTGCTATGTGGAGAGAGATTCGGGATCTGGCTCGTCAGAACACTCTACCCTGGGTGATTGGAGGGGACTTTAATGTCGTTAGGCTCATGGAGGAGCGTCTGGGGGGGACTTTAATGATCAAGACAGGGATGATTTCAACGACATTATAAGTGAGACATGATTAATAGAGATCCCTCTCTGCGATCGTAGGTTTACCTGGTCCAATATGAGGGAAAATCCTTGCTTGGCTAAGCTGGATAGGATCCTAGTTTTGGTTGCTTGGGAAGACTGCTTCGGTCTTTTCAGAGTTTACTCAATCCCCAGACCCACGTCGGATCACGTTCCGATATGTTTGGATTCAGGTGTATCGGCACCCAGAATTATCCGACCATTCCAGTTCGAGAAGTGGTGGCTTGAATTTGACGAGCTACATGATCTCATACACACAAGCTGGTCTTCCCAATTTAGGGGTAGAGATGCTGCCGAGATAATCTGTGGAAAATTGAGAAGACTACGTCGGGTTTTGTCCAGGTGGGACAAGAGACACCGTGGTCTCTTAAAAATCAGAAAGAAAGAATTGATGCAACAGATTGTTGAACTCGAGAAACGGGAAGAACTCACAAACCTTAGTGGTGAGGAGATAACAACTTTGAGTGGTTGCCGTAAAGAAATAAAAGAACTATACAAACTGGAGGAGATAAAATGGTGTCAGCGGAAAAGATCCAAATGGCTGAAGGAGGAGGATGCCAATACGACCTACTTTCACAAGATAGCAAATATGAGATATAGAACAAATACAATCCTGTCGTTGCATAACCCAGTGGGTGAGAATCTAGCTGGGGAAGACCTTAGGACTCACATTTACGACCATTTCCAATAGATATTCGGACATTCTAAACGTGAGAGGATCCGACTATGTAAGGAAATATGGCCGCAAATCCCTAACCTCCACTCTCTAGAGAACGATTTCTCTGAAGAAGAAATAAAAAGAGCAATTTGGGAGTTGGGCCATGACAAAGCCCGGGGCCCTGATGGTTTCCCCATCTTCTTCTTCCGGATCTTTTGGCCATTGCTTAAACAAGATCTTATCAACTTATTCAAGGAGTTGAACAATGGAGTGGCACGACTGGACATACTTAATTACTCCTTTATAGTTCTTATCCCGAAGAAAAGTTCCCCGAGGTCTATCGATGAGTATCGCCCAATAGCGCTACTGAACAGTGTGCTCAAGATCATCGCTATGGTGCTTGCCTCGCGGCTTATGCCACTTCTCCCTGAATTGATAGGGGAAACCCAAACAGGCTTCATTAAAGGAAGGAATATCCTCGATGGTGTAGTCATTGCACAAGAAGTACTTCACCAATGTAAAAAGACAAATCGCCAGGGATATTTTCTAAAGTTGGATTTTGAAAAAACATATGATAAAGTGGAGTGGAATTGTATAAATGAAGTTATAAGGAACAGAGGCTTTGGCCCGAAATGATCCAATTGGATCCTCCTCTGGCTTCAATCTGCAAAAGTTTCAATCTTAGCAAATGGGAAAACTGAGAAGGAAATTGTTTATAAGAGGGGTCTCAGACAAGGTGACCATTTATCACCGTTAATCTTTGTCTTGGTTGCAGAGGGGCTTAACCTAATGTTTGCACGTATGAAGGAGGCAAGTAGAATTGAGGGACTACCAGCTGCAAGGTCGGCTTCATTCACAAACCTTCAGTATGCAGATGACACCCTAATCCTTGGACATTGTAATGTCCTACAAGCATGTGCAATTAAGTGGATATTAAACTGCTTTAAGGCATAGTCTGGTCTGAGAATTAATTACCACAAGAGCTCATTAACTTTCACGGGTAAAGAAAGTCTCACAAATATTCTGATTGTGGAGATTTTTGGTTGCAAAGTTGGTACACTCCCAATTTCATATTTGGGCATTCCAATCAGGCCGGGGAAGAGTCAGAAGATAGATTGGGTTCCGATTATTGAAAGAGTAAATAAAAGGCTGGATGGTTGGCAAAGCAAAATACTGTCTTTAGGAGGAAAGCTAATTCTTCTAAATGCAGTACTCTCTTCCATCCCCGTCTACTTTATGTCCTACTTTATCACCCCATGCTGGGTTAGACGAAGAATTGATATACTAAGGAGTCGTTTTTTGTGGGGGAATTCCGTCGAACATGGTAGGAAATTCCACCTAGCAGCCTGGGGCCAGGTTTGCAAGGCAAAACAGGAGGGTGGACTCGGTGTTTTGAATATGAAAAATTTCAATATGGCACTGATAGCCAAGTGGTGGTGGCGGTTTTTAGCTCAACCAACAGGGTTAATCCAGAAATTGATGAGAGCAAAATATGGGCCACGTGTGGGCACTTGGAGATGTCAAGGGAGAAATTTGTGCAATACCTCAGGTTTCTAGAAGGGTGTCATAAGTGTGAAAGAGTTATTTTGGCAAGGAATGTCCTTTAAAGTAGGCAAAGGTGATAATATAGTTTTTTGGGATGACATCTGGTGTGAACCTTTACCCCTTAAATGATTATTCCCTCTGGCTTACGAAGATAACCCCAGAAGGTATGGCACAGTTGCAGACTTCTGGTGTAGAGAGAGATGGCGACTTGGGACCGATGCAAGGAAGGGATGGCAGGATATACGTGACAGGCTGTGCCACTTTCAGCTCAACGCTAACAAGGATTGTCCGGTATGGAGAGGGGATAAGTCCGGAGTTTTTTCGGTTAGATCGTTGTATGGCCTACTCAATGATGGGGGGATTAGATCCACTCAAGCAGCCAACATCTGGAATGTAAAATGTCCTCTGAAAATAAAAATGTTCCTTTGGCTTTTGGATAAGAATCAAATTCTCACATGGAACAACCTACAGCGTAAAAGTTGGCAGGGCCCTAGTAAATGTGTGTTGTGCGGATCAGCCATCGAAACAGCGCAGCATTTAATGTTAGTATGCCCATATTCTAGGAGGATCTGGGTGGAAATTGCTTATCGGCATAACATCCAATTAAGAGGAGGTACATTTTCGTCAGTCTAGATAAACTTTTCGTCTAGAGGCAGTGCTCATTTTGAACATAGGACCGTCATAAGTGTTATAGTTTGGAACTTATGGTTGGAGAGAAATAAAAGAATTTTTACTAATAAGGCTCATAGTTTGGACCACTGTTTTTATTGTATTTCTAATGATGTCTTATTGTGGATAGCAACCTTTAGAGGACCAGAGATGACTTTGCATACCACTCCGCCCGACGTCAATGCCATGGTAAATTTGAGGCTCCCCAAAGGAAATACACGCGCAGGAGATGGCGAGGAGGAGGTAGTCCGTGTGACTTCAGTGGACCAGGAGGAGATGGAGTAGGAACAAGTGATCGCCCGCCGTTTGTATTTATCATTTTAGTTATGGGCTGAACTATTGTTATGTAGTAGACCCTACGTTATGTTTTCACTCACTCTCTATTTGGGTTGAGTCATGTATTTGTTCTTATTGTAGTTTGCTTGTTTGTATGTTCTATTAAAACTCTTTTAATGGAACGCGGGGGTGATAGCCTACCGTTTATTTTCAACAAAAAAAAAAACATTTATTTTTTCTTCTAAATTCTCTCTCAAACTAAATAATAGAAAATATTTTTTTTTTATTTTCTTTTCTTTTCCTTCATTTTCCCGTAAGAGTTTGGAAATATCCTCTTTCAAACACTCACATATGAGGTGATTTTGTTAAAGCTTTTGGATTAATTATTTTGACCATGATGAAAAGCTATATTAGCAATTAATGTTATTTTTTATTCTCTTTGAAACGACTTGTTCAATTTATTCTTTGATCTTAATCTTTCCTCCTCAATCAATCCTTAATGAGGAATTGTCTGGTTGGTCTCCCCTTTTGGGGTCAACCTGATCTAATGCCGCCATTGTAGCCTACTCCATATATGTGCATATTCGTTCTTGCTAAGTCTAACTTTTTCAATTTTTATGGGAGAAGAGAGAGGCTCAGTTTCCGATCGCATCGGAACTTACTACTTCAAAGTCATAGCCAATGTTTAAAATAGGATAACGGTAACATAATGTTTTGCATCTGTTAGGTTGTCACATATAGTGTAACGTATAACGTAGGTTATGCAATTTTCTATTTATTTAATAAAAATAAATATAAAACTATATAAAATAATTTATATAAATTGAAAAATAAATTTAATAATATCAAAGAAAAGAATATAAAACCATTTTGTAATACATAATACAATAATTTTTACATTTATCTTCACAAATTATATTAAGTATACAACCGTAATTCTAGTATCATTGAAACAAGAAAATCATTGAAATAAGAAAACAGGATTCTAATTTTTTATTTTAATTCCAGTTATTATCATTGTTATATTATGTATCTTGCAATGTTCAATTTATTTTATTTGTAATTATTGATTTTAGTTCAGTTAAAAATTCAATAGAATCAGCAAATAAGATATTTTAGCAACTCTCCTATGAGGAAACAATCGCAAATTAATAAGTTAGAAATTTCACAAGCAATCAAATAAACCAACAACTAATCAAGTAAGAAAATTACATCAACTCGGTAATATTCAAAATAATAATCAACAACAATATAGAAATTACTAAAAAAAGTAATTGTAAATAACGTAACATAACGTAATTTAACGTAACGTTACGTAATATAACATAAAATAATATTAAAAAAACGTATTGTTATGGTACACTAAGTTATTTCCAGATGTTACGTAGCGTTGGGATTCCGTTAGATTACTTAACGCAATATAACGGATTTCATAACGCATTATTTTCAACATTGGTCATAACAATTGACCAATTTGTAAATTGATGACAGTGGGCATAGGTGTTCCTCATGTTTTATTAATCTTTTGGTCCCCGAGAATTGTGCTTATGTGCCAAATTGGAGCACTTTTTTTTTCCCCCCCACCAAGGTCATGGATCACTAAATTGTATTCTTCAGCAAATAACTAAAAGGTTTAGTCGCAAGTTGAATCCATTAAAGATCCTAACTCTTAACCTTATAAAGCCTAAGCATATACTATCAGATGCCCCTCTGATTAATTAATTAATATGGATGGGAGTGGGAGCACATTGATTGAGCGATCAAGAGGTGCTTGAAAGAGGCCTAGATAAACCTCGTTAACAAAAACAAAGAGGCTTAAATTATTCTTTTTAATCTAACTACCGTACAATGGAAAAACTTTATGTATACCCCTGATAGATTCTTCAACGTGGACATGTCGACATCAAATTTACTCAGATGGATTCTTCTTGTTTAGCTATTTAGATTTTATTATTAAGAATAATAGAGAGGTCGATAATGATGTCAACTATAAGATACAAACTGGCTGGCTGAAATGGAGGAGTGCAACGGGAGTTTTATGTGACCATCTTCTGATTGCCATGAAAATTGTAAATGATTCTTTATTGAATTTTCTCAATAAAATATTACAATTTTAAACGGTTTTTCGTTTACAGAAAATGAGGAAAGTTGAATTCCTTTTTGTTTAAAACTGGATTTTGTAGTAGCTGTGGAGAACAATTTTGCTCTCCGTTGATACTCCGTACGAAATTTTTTCTATTTGGCAAGGGTTTTGAACTCTCGACAGCAACAACACTCGGGTGAAAGAGAACTCTCTATATCGTATTGATCTCCTTGTTTTCGGTCCTTTTTTCTGCCTTGGTTCGGGTTTTTTATAGAGATTTGGAGACTCTTGAGCTGATGTAACCGTCCAACTGTCGGCCTTTTGATTTTCCGCCTTTTGATCTGGTGAATTTGTATTAATTTTTCGCCTTTTGATTTGGTGAATTTGTATTAAATCTCCAGAATTTATAACCGGCGTCTTCAATCATCTAGATCGTAACTGACATGCAAAACATGAATCTCAAACTTTAGATTCGCGGCTCCTTTGATTATGACCGGGATGTGGATCTCGAACTTCAGATTCGCAGCTCCGTTTGATTATGACCGGGATGCGCATCTTGAACTTTAGATTCGCGACTCCGTTTGATTGTGGCTGGAATGTGAGTATCAAATTTTAGATTTGCGGATCTGTTTGATTGTAGCTGAAACGCGAATCTCAAATTTTAGATTTGCAGTTCAACTGGATTGTAATGACTTTGTTCGCTGCTCTTGGATAAGATGACGAGGCTTTATGGGGTCCATCCCTGTTATTATGTTTACGAACTTAGGAAAATTGATTCGCGCTTCAGGAATCGTGCTTTCAGTTTCTATAGAAAATAGAGCATGACTCACGAAAGTAATCTTTCTTTCATTTATGAATCTCTCTCTTCATGAGACATAATCTCGTTAGCAGGAAATTTCGCCAACAAAACCCCCTCCAAAGTTTTCAAAACTCTATGGTTTTGGAGGTGTTTTGGAATACTTTGGATAATTTTGCAAGAATATCATCTTCGTTGATTTCATATTTTGAGAAGAATCAGGACTCTGTGCTAGAATTTCGTACTTCTATACTTTTGAAAAGGATAAGACTCTGTATTAGAGCTGCGGATTTCGTGTTTTTGAGAAGAATACGACTCTGTATTAGAATAGCGAATCTCACTCTTTTGAAAAGAGCACAACTCTGTATTAGAATTACGAGTTTCTTTTTTTGAAGAGAGCACAACTCTGTATTAGAATCGTGGATTTCACTTTTTAAAGAGAACACCACTTTGTATTAGAATCGTGGATTTCGCTCTTTATGCAATAAATCCGGAAAGTTATCACTTTTTAGGCTTAGATATTGAGACGTTCTCTGAGTCTCATTAAATGAGAAGATACTCACGAGATTTGGGCCAAAGATCATGTCTATCCAGAAATCTCGTCCGTCAAATCATCTGCTATAAAATCCCAACCTCATCAGGTAAAGTATTTTTTAATGTTTTTTGAGAGATTTGAACTCTAAGTTTCTCTCCGAGATTTTCAAAAACCTTCATCTTCGAGCTTCTTTGGTCTTCAAAAATCAAAAATTTCTTGAAATTAATCTGAAGAAGACGACGAGAAAAGCTTTGTATTCTGGTGCGTCTTCGAGCGGTTCTCAAAACTCTCAAGCTACTTTCAGTTCCATTGTGGTTCAGCAAGAACCCTTGATTGGAGGTAATTTTCTCACCTCATATTGGAAAGCATCTTTTTCTTTATAACTTTGTTTTGATTAATTCTTCTTTTCATGCAGTCAATTACGTCTTAAACCCTTGGCCGAAAAACCACTATTTTGGCTATTCAGGCGGGTATGACGGGAAGAAAGAGTTCATGCTCGATCAAGTTTTTCTGGCTTGTGCAACATCTAGCGGCCGAGAGAGGAAAAGTAGAATTTTGAACCCTACTCACCCTACATTGCGAGAATTTATGACCACTGCGTCTTTTTTAGGAAAAAATAGGACTTTATTAGGCAAACCTGCTTTCCTGTTTGGAGATCATCTCTCAATCTCTGATGATTGCCTAGATGATGGAGTTTATAAATGGTTTCATCAAGTTAACAGTCGCAATTTATTTTTGCCTGATATGAAAAGATCTTATCCGTTTTTGTATCTCCAATCCCTCTCTATTCCTAGAATAATAGATTGACATTTAAACAAGTCACAATATGACATTTTGCTAGGCAGATTCAACGCACAAGGTGCTTTTTCTCGTTCTACTGGAAAATATTTTTGTGGATTATTCCCAAGATCATTTAAACAAGACCTCCTCTTGGGTGAAACACCTGTAGTTGCCCAGACTTTCTTGCACCGGTTCGTTATGTGCAATGAGAATTTCCAATACAAGATTTTCGTCATGCTGGATAGGTTCACTGCTCTTCCAAAGGAAAATAGGCAATTTTAACCTGTTTCTTCTTGACGAGGGATCAATTACAGCACGCGAATCTCCACCGTGCTATTAGGGCAGTTTAACATGGTATTCCTCCTAGTCGATTCTACTTCTTTTCTCTATTGGAGCTGTACAATCTTGATACTTGTACAATTCTTATTCCCCGTGGTGAGCTGGGGTTTGCTCTTCATGAGATGCATGAGGTCTCAAGATTGCCTATGGGGGACATTCTTTATGAAGAGTACGTCCCCACAGGAGAAAAACTTCATTCACTAAAGACTCGGCATCCTATGATCTATAATACTTATTGGGAGTTACTTTGCCACTATTATATCTGCGCTCATATGTCCGGCGCCCCCAATGTGAAGCAAAAGAAGTGGTTGCAATATCTTCTCCCTAAATTCTCGAAGAATAGTTTTGATTTTACCCGGCTCCCTCCAGTTTCTGAACAGGAGGTCAAAAAAAGAATTATTGATTTCGGGACAGATGCATATGTCGCCGAATCTGATGAGGATGTCTTCAAAGCCGGGACATCCTTCGAAAGTCTCCATTATCAAACTCTTCAACCCTTGTCAGATCCCGCTCTACTGGTAAATTTCTTGATGCTCTGGTTGAAAAAATGTGTGATCCCGTCACAGGAGACTATCTGTTAGGGTAGTGTATCCGACCATTTTGCTAGCATTCGACCGACCACTCAGTCTCTTATCTGCGATGGTATGTTGGATTCAGAATGGGCTGAGAAAATTAATTGATAAATTCTGCAATGTCAAGAAGGAGCGGAATGATAAAGGAGAGTTGGTTGTCAAAACTCCTAACCCGCGTGTAGAGCTTCCCTACACTTATTTAATGGCTTGGTTGGTTCTACACTGTCTTTCTTTAATGAGTTCGATTGATTTCCAGATAGATTTAAACTCCCCCAAAGTACAACATTATGAAAGATTGCAATGGAAGAGAGGTTATATGGTCGTGATCAGTGTTTCTCATACTTTCCGCATGTCGGATACGAGGATGAATTCGCGGATGTCGCTGGCGCTGACAAATTCACAACTTCGTCCCATGGGTGCTTTTGGTGGCTGATAAACATTCGCCCAGGGCATCTGGTGGCTGATAAACATTCGTCCAGGGCATCTGGTTCTTCGCTTAAGGAATCATTACTGCATAGAGCCTTACTACCTAAGTCGTTTTGCTCGACAATTCGGGTATGATCAACTGTACATTGAAAACCCAAATAGGTGTTGCTAATGGAGCCCTATTGTCGCAACGGAATCGGTCTGCCGAAACAGGTCTAAAACCGGCCCAAACATGTTATGATATATATATATATATATGTAGGGGTATGCGACTAGGGATTTAGAGAGCTGCCGAAGTTTTTTTATGCCGATTTAATTGGTAGTTTCTGCGGTTTTCTTTGCTTGGTGCGGCCTTGAAGAAAGGAGGTGCTGCTTCTTTTGGTGTGACGGCCTGAAGCAAGGAGCAATTATTTGTTGTGGCTGAACAAATAATTGTGTGGCGGCTGGGTTGGTTTGTTTTTGTTTTTGGCTGAAGCAAAACAAAGCGAAGGTGGTGTTGCAGCCACTGTTTTTTCTTTTATTTGTTGCGGCAAGAAGCTACAAATAAAGTGGTGAGGCGACTGTAGCAATCGATCAGGTGAGGACTTGATCTCATATTCATATATGATTTAAATTGATATTTCTCTTGTGGTTGAGAACTAGAAAGTTGTAATCATTTTTTGATATAGTGAAAAAATTTTACCCATGAACGTAGGCACATTGCCGAACCACGTTAAATATGCGTGTTCTCTATCTCTGCTATTTTTCTTTTCGGTAAACTATTTGATTCCGCTGGTTGTTGCACTAGTATTATTCCGCTATTTTTGCTAACAATAAGGAGATGAGTTTTATTGGAAACTTGTTTGAAGGGGCTAGAACTTTGTTTCATTTCATCTCGGGTGGTACACAAGCCAAGTTCGATCTCCCGCTCAAAACTCCAAACTCAGATATGAGTTTCAGTTTCTGTAAATGATACACTACTGCTAACTTCATGTGCAAGCCTTACTTGTTTAGGGACATTAGAGCATGGTATGCCCAGAAAAAGAAGGTCAACAGGAAGAAGGTAGTTGGGATAGCGAACTTTGGAGTAGAATATTTTTTTGAAGAGTATAACGGGACTAAATTATGATAACTTAAAGGATTTCGGGACTAAATTATAAATATGAAGATTTGGAAGAATAAATTCTAATTTTTAAAGATTTAAGGGACATATATATAAAAACCCCTAGGATTTTTTCCGGTCAGCATATTCTCTCTTTTGAAAAAATAGAGTTTTTCCTCACCATTAATCTCTAAAAAGTCCTCTCTATATCTTCTCACCCAGTTCTATATCCCAATTTCCTAACTCCTCTGGAAATTTCTTATCTCCTCTGCTCTGTTGCAAGCCCGTCATGTTTGCTTGCGACCTGCCTCTGGTCACCTCCGGTTGCTGCCTCTGCTTGTGACCCACCCTCTGCAGGCAGCCGTTGCAGTCACGGGGGAAGCGAGATTGAAGAAGATAGCAGGTTTGTCCAAAAAAGTTAAGGACTAACTTTGGTGGACTCACTAGAAAAAAAGCAAGGTGTGCTCCTTTATAAACTCCCTTGCTCTGTTGTAATGTCAATTTTCCATTAGACTACTTATATCCCTAGTCTTATGGTTGCGGTCTTTCACATCAACCCCTGCCATTTCTATTAAGAGGTTGTCTTTTACGTCAACTATTTCTATTCATATGCTGCTGTCTTTTCTCATCAACCACTACCATTTCTTTCAATTACCGAGTCTTTCTCTCAACAATTGCCGTTTCTATCAATTTAACCGCCAACCTTCCTGAAGTTTTTGCATTTCAAAAGAAAAGGAGAATGTGAAAAGGGAGGGTCATTTGAAACTATTGTCAACTCTTCTGAGATTGTATGCTGAAGAGAAGGGAGAATACTTAAGAGTATTTACTGGTAATAGGAGAATGTGAAAATAATTTTTTTTAATAGATTATTTTATTTTCTGTTCAAATTAATTTTAATGTAAAGACTAAATTATTTGAATTTCTTAAAAAATTAATCTAATTTCTGCTGTACTCAGTATTGCCATTCAATGGTGAGATCGTTCCTTCTAATATATTGAATTTCATATTTTCTTGCTATACTCCTAATGGTGGGATCTTTCCCTCAAATCTTTGAATTTCGCTTCAGTTGAAAAGGAAATAAAAAAGATTTTGTTATTTATTGTGTATTTCTTTAATGAAATATAGAGAGATTTATTAGAATCTTGATAGAGAACTGGAAAGAAAAGAGGAAAAGAAGATGAGAATTTAATGGGAAGTTTTCCGAGCACTTAGAAATTGGAGTGATATATTTAGAACTACTCTTCTTAAAATTTGGATATCCACCTAAAATAATGATAGAAATGGAGTGATATATTTAGAACTACTCTTCTTAAAATTTGGATATCCACCTGAAATAATGGTAGAATTTCCAAGCCCATCCATTTAGGTTCGAGTCGCCTAGGATCTGTTGCTCGCCAGTTGCCAAGGCTTGAAAAGTCCTAATAATAACACTTATTGTTCCAAAAGAAATTGTAATGTTGTTTCTTACTAGTACGATTACATTCTAATTGAACGTAATTAGTTTTACAGTGATAACTGCATCCATCCCAACATGTAACTGATAAGAAACTCTGGTTTCCTTAGAGACTTAGGATTCAGATCTTACACGAATTCGACCCCAATTGCAACCAATGTTGCAATTGTCCTGCAACAAAAGCTGAAAAATGCAGCTCTTGTTACAACTTGTAGCAAATGAAAAAGTGAAAATACATTTCCTACCACAAAAATGAGCAAACTAAAAACAGCCTCCTAGGTTTATTTTTTAGGAGGGGTTTTTACATATCATCCCTTACATTTTTAAAAATTAGAATTTAGCTCTCCAAATCCTTTAATTTACTACAATTTAATCCCAAACATCCGAATTTCCCGTTATATCCTAAGTTACTTTACTTGAGTCCTCCATTCATTCTTCCTCATCTCTTTCTCTTCTTATTAGATTCTCCAGTTAATCTTTCTTATTAGATTCTCCAGTTAATCTCTCTAAAATGAAGTAACTTAGAGGAACTCAATAAAAATATAAAAGAAAGATAGAGAAGGAAAGGAAAAGGGAAAACTCCAGTGAAATAACTCAGAAGTATAACGAAAAATTCAGGCAAAAAATATAGCTAGAAAACTAAATTGTAGTAAGTTAAAGGATTTGAAAAACTAAATTCTAATTTTTAAAATGTAAGGGACAGATATGTAAAAAACCCCCTTTTAGGATAACTAGACGTTGAGAAAAAAACTCACTCGGAGCACAAGATGAACATAGAAAAAAGCTCTCCACATGCAGCGAGCTGAGTTCAGGCCGTATCATTTGAAAATAATTAATTCAACAACAGTTGAACCTCAGTGCGACTAAGTGCAGAATATCTATAATCAGTAGAACTACGGAACTGTAAGAAACAACTGGCCCGCAATTTCATTTCACGTAAATAAACTGTGAGGTTTCCATAAATAGTTAAGATTTAGATATGACAGAACTAAAAGTAAACTAAATAAAGAAATATGTTTTACAATCGAACAGATGGCATGCTGCATGCTGAGCTTTTGAATATGTAGCAAACCTCTGCCCATAATCACAGCTTCAGCAAGCGCCAATCCATGCTAGAACAACTCCGCAAACAAGACAGTTCTTCTAATCCTTTCCAAAATCTGCGTTATAATGAGCACTCGACTCGAGCTTCTTAGCTTCATTAAGTTTTCGGACAGCCTAACACGTGACAAATTGTAAGCAAAAACAACTTAAATAATACAATTTAATCCGTACAGGCAGAAAGCAATATATAAAGCGAATTGGAAAATGATATAGTGGGGAATTCAAACCTAAACATGTGAGATGGTCGGCCAATCCAAATAGAGACTCATAAATGCCTGAATATCAAGTTTTATAGGTTAATTAAATTTCGGTTTTTTTTTTAGTTATGTAACCCCCAAATTTATATATATATATATATATATATATATATATATATATATATATATATATATATATATGAGAAAACGGAAAATTCACTCACGGTGAAGGGACTTTCTTCACATCGCTTACGTGGACTAGCGCCAATCAAGATAACAAATAAAAGAATTATCTTAACTGCTCTTTGAGTAGTGTCATATGTAACCGTTTCATTGGTCCACCTAAACGATCTAAACGATGATGAAGGAAGTCCCTTCACCGTCGGTGAAATTTCCGTTTCCTCTCTCTCTCTCTCTCTCTCTCTCTCTCTCTCTCTCTATATATATATATATATAGGGTCTTATACCATATAAGATACCTCAAAAACCCATATTGAATTGGTTCAAATCAACATGCTTCAAACCACCACCACCACGTTTTAAGAATCAAGCACTAAGGGCAGCGTACAGTATTTTAAATATCAAACATCTTAAATTCTGCTAAGTAAAACAATTGGTCGCAGTCATAACCAAAAGGGCAACCAAATTGCAAGTATACCCAGTGATGTTCCAAACTCTAGGAAATGCAGATAGTTTCAGCACAAATTTTCAACACCTTGTACGTGCAATTTGTTACCTTAATTCATTGCATTGCTTTTGTAAACACTTGTTAAAAAGAATCTTAAGAGCATCCCTTTACATTTTTTCTGACTAGAAATCTAGATTTAGGTTAGACCCAAATGTATACATGTAAAGACCAAAAATGAAATTACTGACAGGTTTATTTTTGGATTGAAACCCCACCAACACGTTTAGGTCTTATGGTGACCATCAGGAGATATGCATCCAGTGATAACGGCACGCATGGAAAGTCAGTAGCCACGAGACCAGATATGGCTTCTCTAGCAAATAGGGTATGAAAATAACAAGAATAAAATATACCTTCATGAAATCTTCGTGGATAACATAGTCCCTTTCAGCACGGATTGCTGACATTCCAGCTTCTGTGCAGACATTCCGCAGGTCAGCTCCATTAAAGCCCTGAAATGAGTGATTAAGCGGCAATGTACAGGTGAATGGAAGTATTTGCCACAATTTAAAAAGAAAAAAAAATTTAGTTCACCAACAAAGTACCTCAGCAAGTTTTACTACTGCTTCATAGTCTATCTCGCCATGTTTAGCTATACCAGCAGCATGAATTTTGAGGATCTCTATTCTTGATTGTTCATTCGGCAATGGAATTTCAATCTTCCTGTCTAAACGACCAGGACGAAGAAGGGCTGGATCCAGAACATCAGGTCGATTTGTTGCCATGATCATTTTCACCTGACAGGGGAAGTTTTGAAAATTGAAGAAGATTTAAGTTGGGTGGTGGAGCCAGGAAGATGTAGTATGGGGTTCAAAATTAATTTTGACAGGAAACATCATAATAGACTTAACTGAACAAAAATTTCTTTCTTTAGTTACATTTTAGCAAACAAGAAAGATAATAATAATAATAATAATAATAAGCATATAGTAACAGAATCACTGCCTAATTAGTCATCACTTTGGTATTTAAAGGTAGAATAAAAATTCTATTTTACTTTATAAAATTTTGAAATGTTCTAACTTCTGGAGCATTGAAACATGGACAGTCAGCTAATGGCTGTTATGAACTGGCTGGTCTGGGGACCAGATTAGTCTATAATCAGTCCAAATGTTGAAAATTTTGGTACCTACTTCATCTAGTCTACCTGTATGCGCCTAACCTGATGCAAGGTACATTTAATCTTTAATCAAAATTCTAAAGCATGACGCTTCTCATTTTGCAGATTCTTTTGAACTAATAAAGAGTTACAAAATTTCAATCGTTAACTTTCACAATAAACAATATGCATTCTTCTGCAAAGTGCAAACACTAGTAGAGTCAATTAGAAATTCTATTTCTTTATATAGAAGATAAACTTATACAATTAACGTCCAAGAGAAACTTTAAGAGGAAAGTAGATCAACCAAACCAGATTAAAAAGAAAAGAAATTGAGAGGCTTGATTAACTGTTTCATAATCAGTTCACGGTGCATGAATAGCACTAGCTATTTCACTATAATTAACCTTAAGTAGCCATGATTTGATACAAGAAATAAAGCAAAGCCATACCTTTCCTAACTGATCAAATCCGTCCAATTGATTGAGCAATTCCATTAATGTTCTCTGAATTTCTCGGTCAGCACTAGTTCCCTCACTAAAACGGCGTCCACCAATGGCATCGATTTCATCCATGAATATGATGCATGGCTTAAGAAGAAGATAATAGTATTAGAAGAAATCCCTTAAGAACACGAAACCAAAACTCAGATAAAATAAAACAGAAAATGATTAAAAAAGAACTTAGGAACAACCCCGATTGATTGTACAGCTAGTGGATGGAAAATAAATTAATTAAGGAACATCAGTAGGACCATACGAAATATGAGTCATTTGACTACTATCTAAATATGTTTTTCGAATTATTCACTGAAACCAAACAGAGAAGCAAATCCCCGTTTTCCTCTGTACTCATATGTTTTTCATAAAAAATCCGGCCTAATGTTTCAACCAGTCATAATTAGAGACCTACAGAGATTTTAGTAATGCAGATAAACGGAAACTAACGTTGATGACTTCTTACTTGGTGAACACGAGCATAGCCAAACATCTCCCTTATCAACCGTGCACTTTCACCAATATATTTGTCAATAATAGCACTTGACACAACCTGCATGCATTAGTATCATATAACCAAATGACAAAGAGAAGACAGTAGTTTTTTTTTTTTTTTTTCTTCCTTCAAACAAATAAAACTGTATCACCTTGAGAAAGTTGGCATCTATATTACTGGCAATTGCTCTAGCCAGGCAATTGCTCTAGCCAATAACGTTTTCCCTGTTCAAGGAGGGCCGTAGAGGAGTACTCCCTGTCATCATCAGAGCACTTTATTTAAAAACCTAATATACCTTTTAGAAGTAAGCAACTTGAAACTTAGGTCCCTAAAGAACGACACCTTTAGCCATGCACACTGTTGAGAACAGGTACTTATGCATAAGAAAAAATGTTTATTTATGATGGAAAAGACTTTACCTTTGGGGGTTTAATTCCTACTCTGAGAAAGAGCTCAGGATTCATGAGTGGCAATTCAATGGATTCCCTAAGTTCACGGATCTGATCAGACAATCCACCAACTGCAGAATAGCTGACGTTGCCAGGATCTTCATGGAGCATATTGTAGACAACAGGATCAACCTGCATCATGAGGTATAATATTTACCATGATCATATGTAAAGATAGATGTCACAGAATGCACATAACTAGCAAAACAGCAAAAATTTAGTACCTCTCGAGGAAGAGCTCGCATAATGGTCAGAGTTGTCATGTCGAGAACCACACGGGTTCCAGCTGTAAGCTTCTCTTTATCCACCTTGCTACGGCACCCTACAACATATCTCGGGCCGCTGCTAGCTTTGACTATTACTGAAAAAGAAAACAAGTTATCCACTGTATAGTTAGTAGTCAGCTACAAACCCATGCCAAAGAATTTCCCCAAAATTTAGAGTGCTATATTTGACATCATCAAAATTACATAGTGCATAACTTCTTATTAAGAAAATATCTATAGACAAAGCCATCATACATTCAGAAGAATTAAGAGAGACTTTGCAAATTCTACCAGGCAGCACTTAATAACACGATCGGCTTTAAAGTATAACAAGTCATGACCAGAATATAGAAATTCCACAGCATAGAATGGACAGATAAAACTTGTATTGAAAGTAGTGAAACATAATTTTTTTTAAAAATGTGTGCATATCTCATGGTGTGCACTTACAAATAATGTAGTAATGCCTAAATAGCATCGGAAAAAATTTTTGATATATAATAACAGTCAGGGTATCTCTTCACCTTTATTGGTAACGTTATAGGGAGGTTTAGCAGGTTAAAATAGGGATTAAATGCATGTAGTAATGCCTAAATAGCATCAGAAGAAAATTTTGATATATAACAACAGTCAGGGTGTCTCTTCACCTTTATTGGTAATGTTACAGGGAGGTTTAGCAGGTTAAAATAGGGATTAAATGCAGTGTAGGTCAAATCGGCTTAAAATTTTTCATTTGCACAGAATATGTGCTTCTGCACATTTTGTGCTTACAATGGAATAAGTCTTCAGCTTGTCTTACAGTTAACAAACGCTTAGTATAGCTTTATAAGCAAAGGTTCTTTGTCAAGGATGTTCCACATAAACAGCTAGATTCCTTAATGATCTGTATGATACATTTAAGACCAGCTAAATGCATTAGGACTAACTAATTGCACTTAGCATCCTTCTGAGATTATTATTCACTCACTTGTACAAGTAAAACTTTATGCGAATCAATTGATAGACTGTAAACTATGCAGTACAGGAAACAGCGAGTCGTTACTTACAGCGTTCATTGTCAAGTGGTCGAAGAACCTCTCCTATTATCTGTCCAACACTCTGGAGGGATTTCAAATCATCTTCAGTTTTTGCAAACTCCTTCTTTGCAGCTCTCAAGTTTTCTCTAACTGCAGTTCTCATTTCAAAACATTTCCGGTAAACGAAGTTTAGCTAATCATTTTAGCTGTGAACCATGCATTACTAGTTTACTACAAGGCAAAGAAAATAGAATAAGAATACAGAAAATTAATAGCAACAAACATAACATGATTAGATTCTTTCAAATCTCAACAACTCAGTACACACATTATACACCAAAGACATACAATAGAAAAAAAAAAATGTAATCTGATTCCTCAATGGCTCAATCCTACCAAGATTTTCAATTCAAATGATGTTTCATCCCGAGGTGTCCGAGCCTGACAATATCTCAAAAAAAGTCAGCATATTCTATTGCCTAAAGACTAAAACAAATACCACATGAACAAGTTCTGTCCACAACTTACATATGACGGCAAATATGCAGAAAATACATGACAGAAATAAATGAAATGTGATTCCTCATTCCTATCGAAATAGTCTAACATCTTCATAAGAGAAATATGAAAGACATTTCAAGTGTGGAGTGTCTGACACCATCTCAACAAGAAGCTGGCATAATTTCTTTTTATAGAGTTGCATTCTGTGAGATTTGTCACAGTAAAGTTGCATAGAACCAGTAATACAGCAATTTAATACAGCAGTCTCTGTCCTAACCATTGTTAAGTAGAAAAAGGAGAGGGTCTATTGCATATGCATTCAAACATGATTTATAAGATGTCATTAGCTTCAATGTCTAAATAGTTGGCTGATAAAGCTCACTCATAGGATATGGATACAAGGGACTCTAAAATAGGAGAGGATAGGAAGAAAATAGTAAGTTGACGTTTTATAAATCATGTTTGAATGCGTATGTGGTAGACCCTCTTCTTTTTCTGCTTAATAATAACCAGGTATGTTGTATTCGGCATATTCCAGCAAGCCCCTCTAACTAATATTTCCCTCAGCATACATACCTACCCATAGCTATGCTAACTGTAGAATTATCAATATAGCATAGGTATCAGTGGATCAGCTAATGTTACATTGATATCAGAGAGTAGCTCACGAATCAGCTGTTTCCATTATGAAGCTTTCTCAAATTAATGTTGTTGCTCTACAGCTGCAGCATCTTCTCGAACGTAGTTTGGATGATTTATTATGCTCATCATATTTGCGTATTTGGTAAAAAGTAACCATTCAACAATATTATTACAAATGCTTTATATCAATTGCATGTGTATAGGACTTGCAACTTCGTAGCCATAATCTGAGATAACCCTTAGCCGAATGAATGCCCTTCTGCATTTAAGATAATCCTTAAACCTACTGAATATATACTCCCAATATTTTTAAACATTCTTTACTAATAGTAAGGTCCATTTTAAATATCAACTTGCAGGCCGCTTTTACCACTAGGTATCAAGTAACATAATAGCTTTTGCAAGTTAGGTCAGCTGCAGTTTCTTTTTTGTCAATCATCAGTGTACATGCAATGCAACTGCACTGCCTTTTGACTCTGTTCTTACAATGTCTGTGAACATTATCTACACCTAGCCCTACACTTGATTCCCCTTTCGAATAAGATTTGATCACTTCTCCTAGTATTAAACCCTAAACTCCCCATACATGCACATGGTCCTGCTCCTGCAGCCTTTTCTTCTTAGCCATGTTGTTTACCCTATATAACACAAATACCACCTCAACTTTGTCATCTCATTGTATGCTTACAGGTGTTGCATAACCCAATGAAATTTCTACAGATTGCTATGCTAGTTTTCATTCTTTGGAATTTTCACACTTCTTTTATGGTCTGGACGCATGCATTAGCCACAAAAGACCACAAATGTCTCCCTACTTCGTCTACCTCATAGTTTTTAGGGCTGTGGACATCCGAGTAGTACTTCCATGGCTCTAATTAAACAACAAATATGCCATTGTTCACTATGAATATAGTTACTAGTAAATATGTATTTTAATTGGAGGGATCAAATTCTACTAGCATAAGAGAAGCTCCACAGAAAATAAACAAATAAAAACAATTAATAGAAAGAAATAAATGACAAGGTTTTGGAGCCATATAAGAATTGCCTTGGCAGCAATTTTAATTGAACAAAACCAGGCAAAGTAACTATCTTACTGCATTGTCTCTAAGTGGCAAAATCATAGTGTTTAGCTTAACTCTATCAAGAGTTCGTCTAATTCTTTACTACAACAATACAACCAAAATGTCCGCAAGATGCATGCTAAGCATGAAGGTAAGCAATGTCACCTCCCAACCTATGCTTAGATTTTGCAACTTGCATTAAAGGTACGGTACTTATTTTCCCCACTAATCAAATCCCATGTGCTAACATCCAAGCAACATTTTTTCAATGAAGTTGCTCTGTCTTGTGATAAGCAACAACCTCTTATTTCTATAAGAGATGTATATAATTCCTTTTATTATAATCAACAGAATAAATGAAAAATAAACACTTCTTATCAGTTGTCTCAGGCACAAACTTCTATTCTAGTTGCTTAGAAGTCTTGAAGAGCTAAGAGAACTAATTTTCTCAATTCCAAGAAGTGCTTACTGAAGGCCAGAGGCCAAATTCACAAATGTAGGTAGCAGGACCGGTTCATATTAGTTTTATTTCGTTTGACATGTGCAAATCACAACCAAGGAACAACGTGGACGGGGAGTGTAATAACTCTTTATCTTTTATAGCTATAAATAAATAAATAAAAATAAACAAATAATAAATATAACATTTCATTTTTTTTTCTATAACTCTTACACCTTTCATTTTCTTTAACCTCCTAAACCTTACATCTTCTCCAACCTCCAAACTCTTCATCTTCTCCATTATTTCAATAATGAAACTCCCATCTTTAATTCTCAAAATTAAACTCCCTAATTAAACTAAAACCTTTCATATTCTAAACCCTTCAAAATTAATCTAAAACCTTTCAAATTCCATAACCCCTCAAACTCTTGAAATTCCATAACACCTCAAACCCTTTAAATTCTATAACTTCCAAAACCCTTCACATTCTATAACTCCTAAATCCAACACTATATAAACCTAACATCTTTTCTAAATTCAATCTACACTCATTCTCTAAAATTTCTCTCTTCCTCTCATCACGCCGAAGGAACCACCACCAGAGTCGCCACCGTCGGAGCCATCACTTTGCCCGAGATGAACGCATTTCTCCTTTCTTTCCACATCTTGAATTATCACCGTTTTGTCAAAATGTTAGTAATAAACACTTTTCTTTCTTATTGGGTTAAACTATTGGGCCTTAAAACTACTTGACTCATTATCTAATAACCCTAATGATTTAAGAATAATATCCATCATTTTATAAACCCAATAAAATGGAGTCAAACTTATTTCCTAATTTCAGACCAACTTAACTTTAAAATCAATTTTGAGTATGTTATAAATATTAGAAAAAAAATCCCTAAAAATCATCTAAATTCATATTAATATGTTTTTAATATTCTTAGAATATTTTTAATGTGTAGATTACTCCATTGAGCAACATCGGGAAACAAAATCCAGGTGAGTTCATTTTTGGACTCACTAATCATGCTATTTTATATACATGTTGTTTCAATCATGTTATTTATTTTGTGTAAATTGATTTGTTATTCTGTAGGAATTTATCAATTACTTATTATGTTTATTGTCATCAAAAATCTATTATCAATTGTCATTAAATTTAAATTACATAGTATAGTTAGATTTTAGAATAATCATATATACAAATTTGATAAATCACATAAAAGTTATATTCACGGAAAAATACTGTTCGTGATATCATTTTGTATCGGTGTCTAGAAAAGTTATTTTGTATGCTGGTTCTCTAATTAAGAAACGTGCAACGCACGGAAAACCTCTCAGCATCCATATAATTGCCTGGCCGATATCTCTATGATGTCTCGAATCAGTGACTCTTAAATATAGCTAATTATGATTTATTGAATAAAGCATAAACTGAATGGACTCTATAAATCATGTTGTTAATAAATTAAGAAAAATCCAATTGAAATATTGTACCTGATATAATCAATATACTATACTATACGTAAATGACACTGGGTTGGGGGAGAAACTGAATGATGGAAATATACTCTGTTTCGGTTGTAAACTTGTTAAGTTGTACAACTGAATATTTCGCACACCATGGGTGCGTGATGATTTGCTGGATCATACCTGACTATAATTCCTGTTTGCCTGACGGCAGGTCCGACTCAGCACCGGACAATTCTGTGACCATTTCCTGGGTCTGTACAGGAAACAATCGAAACAGTAGTATCCCATCAATTAGCTTTTCCAATTACATGACATCCTAGACAAAAATACCTCTGTTATAAAGTTGACTTCGTTAAAATGACATTAAAATAACCTAAATTAATTGACATCATTATTACAGACATCTCATTCCATATTTTCTAAAACTTGTGTTATTATTATGTTTGGATATAACTGCTATATTTCATATTCTTTCTGCGTTTTTATTTTGGTCGCAATCTGACAACCTGGGTGTGCATGCCCAGATTTACCGATGGACACGCCAAAACTGACGCAGGATCTGGTGTACTTTAAATACCATATTGAAGCTCCATAACGGATTAGAGATTCCCTTCTTCTTTTTGTTTAATTTTATTACATTTTGTTTCAATTGTATCTAAACTTCATTCCAATAAATGAAAAGTCAAACTTTTGTTGAATTTTTTTATCGTAATTACTGAGTATTATTATGGCAAATTTATTGAGGCTTTAGCATATTCAAACCGAATATGTTGCCGGTACCTGCTGTACGTGCTCGAATACCGTATATCGGGAGCAGGGAGTGACAGGGAGTCCTTGAACACCAAAGACACAACAAGGACATGCCCACTTAAGCATTATGTTGGTTGCATCATAGCGTTTGGTCAAGTGGTTAACATTAAGGTTCACCCAACATTAGGGCCTCCCCCAACATGTTAATGACCCACTCTCTTCAGATCTCTTCTGCTATTTACGCTATCTCTCCCTCTTTTCTATACAACAACAACAACTAAGCCTTTTATCGTACTTGGGATAGGCTACATGAATCAAAAGACAATCATGTCGGATCGATCACATTGATAATCCTTCTCCATTCATTCATATCAAGTAATATGTCGTCATTTAAAGCTCTAGAATCTATATCTTTTCATATCACCTCCATCCATATTTTTTTTGATCTTCCTTTCGCTCTTTAACTCGACCTATGTTGATAAACTCCTCTCGTCGAACTGGTACATTTGTAGCTCTATATTGCACATGACCAAACCATCTTAAACGATTTTCTCGCATCTTCTCTTCGATGGAGGTTACACATATCTTAACACGAATATTTTCATTTCTCACTTAATCTCTCCTAGTGTTATTGCATATCTAACGAAATATGCGCATCTCTGTTATACTTATCTTCTGTGAATGGCGTTTCTTTATAGCTTAGCATTCCATATCATATAATAAAACTAGTACAATAGCAGTCCCATAAAATTTTTCCTTACGATCGCATAAAGCTCCCGTTGCACTCCATTTCAACCAGCCAGCTTGTAACTTATGGTTGACATCACTATCGATCTCTCCATCATTCTAAATAACAAAACCCAAATACCTAAATTGACTGCTCACTTGTATCTCTTACACGCCCAGTGTCACAGCACTATAGTGTAAGGTTCGTCGTTTACTAAATTTACACTCCATATACTTTGTTTTGGACCTACTCAATTTAAAACGTTTAGATTCTAATGTGTGCCTCCATAACTCTAAATTTGCATTCACTCCTACTTTTATCTCATCAACTAATGCAATATTATAAGCAAATAGCATACACCAAGATATGTCATCCTAAATAGCTCTAGTAAGAGCATCCATTACTATAGCAAATAAGAACGGACTCAATGCAGATTCTTGATGCAATGCAATTATGATTGAAAACTCACTTGTTAGGCCACCACGTGTTTTGACATTGACCACTACTCCATCATACATATCCTTAATTATGTCAATATACTTGATAGGGACTCTTTTCTTCATCAATATCTACCAAAACACCTCTCGTGGTACCTTATCATAAGTTTCTCTAGGTCAAATAAAGACTATATGAAAATCTTTGTTTCTTTCTCGGAATGCAAATCTCTGTTTCTATTTCGAAATCGCTCTATAAGTTAACGAAGTAAATGAATAGTTTCTGTCGTTGATCGCTTCGGCATGAATCCAAACTTGTTCTCTGATATTTTAACAGTTTACCTCAATATATATTCAATTATCCTTTCCCAAAATTTCATAGTGTGACACATGAGTTTTATTCTACGATAATTAGAATAATTATGAATATCACTCTTGTTCTTATACAGAAGTAATAGAGTACTCTTCCTCCATTTATTTGGCATTTTATTAATTTGTCAAATCTTATTAAAGAGATCTGTCAACCAATTCACACCCATCTCTCCTAAATATCTCCATACCTCAATAAGAATCTTATCTGGACTAACAGTTTTTCTTAATTTCATCTTCTTCAAAATCTTTTTTACTTCAGATTCTTTAATTTTGCGCATAAAACTACAATTCATATCCTCACACTGAATAGTAAGGTCTTCCAAATCTTAAATAAAATTACCATTATATAATCTATCAAAATAATTTTTGCATTTTTCTTTAATCTCTTCGTCTTGAACTAGAACCTTCTGATTCTCATCTTTAATACACTTTATACTACATAAATCTCTAGATTTTCTCTCTCTTATTTGAGCAATTATATATATATATATATATATATATATATATATTCTTTTATATCTCTTTATTGTCTAACTTTTCGTACACTTATTTATATAATTTAGTTTTTGCATTCCGAACAGCTTTTTTAGGCTCTTTCTTGACTGGCTTATATCTCTCAAAATTTATTCCATTATTATTCTTTTTTAAATCTCTATAAAAATTCCGCTTAATCTTAATAGCATTTTTGACCTCTTTATTTCACCATGATGTGTTCTTTAATAGTGAAACACCGCCCCTCGACTCACTAAATATATTTTTACATATCCTCTTAATGTAACTAGCCATTTTGTTATATATTACATCATGATTTTTTCCAATGTAGCGCGTTGCTCAGTAGAAACACCCCAACGAAATTTATTTTTTGGCTCATGTCATAACATGTGACATATTTTACGCTGACTGTCACAGACCTACTACAACCCTCCTTCTTTATCCTGACTTGAGACTGGCTTTGAAACGATAAATCTTTAAACACAGCACTAGCAGAGTTTCTCCCTCTCTTCTATGATTGGTGTAAATAAGTTCAACTACAAGTTAACGCAAGTCCCGGTGTTTTTAGGTAAAGAATTGGAAAAAGCTATTTCTTCTTCCTTGTGTTTGTTTCAGGCTGCATATAGTTCTATCTCAATGTCCATGCTGCCAAAATTAGAAATGAGAGAGAACAAACACTTTCGTGGTCAATTGGTTGTTTCCTTCAACCCATTATTTCTTTTGCAACAAATTTGACATTATCCACACAGCATACATCAAATTAAAAGGTGCCCAGCACATCCTCTGCTTGGAGCTTCACAAATTCTGGTTACAATTTCGCATCCACTAGTGAATTCGTGCCCAACTGAACTCTAACTCCAGTAGAATACAGTCTTAAATCTCAAACACTACTGCAGTCCCTAAATTCCTTCCCCAAATCAACTCACCCATCAAAAACCCTAAACTTCTTACCAAAATCTCGAGTACCCTATTCCATCAGGAGCCCAAACCGCTACTCTGCTTCAAAATTCAACCTATTGCCACTCCAAAATAACTCCACTCACACATAACCTTCAAATCTCACTTAAGAACAAAAACCCCTAACCAAGATCCGAGCATTCCCAATGGAAACAAAACCCTAACAAACTTGAAGCCTAACAAGAATCAATTTTATACTATATACACTATGAAATCACAGAGATCAAACCCTAGTACAATTACCGTTAAGAAAAAGGAAATAACAGGAATCGATCGAAACCTGTGCGTACTCTCGACTCAATCTCCTTGTAGTTGAGAAGCTTCTTCCGGTACTCGGCCATCACGTTCCGCCGGCGAACTGAGTCCTCTCCGGCGTCGCTCATCTTTTTCTAATTTTTGAGAGAGCGGCAGAGAGAGAGAGGAGAAGTGCTTATTTAGATTTTTAACCCTGTAGGCGATTTCATATTCTAGGGGGAACTTCTAAAGGGGCACAAGATTTTTCCTAGTGAGCCCAGATTTTCCAGTGAGCCCAGTTTAAGTTAAGAAAAGAAGAGAATTTCTTAGTGAGCCCATATTTATTCTCAAAATACCCTTCATCTATATCTCCCATCTCACTCTCTCTCCTCACTTCATCTCCGCCCCCCTCTCCCTGCTCTCCTCTCTTCTCCTTCCCAACCCTCCCCCCGCCGCTCTCTTCTCCTTCCCAATCCTCCTCCCGCCGCTCTCTTCTCCTTCCCAACCCCCCGCCGCTCTCTTCTCCTTCCCAACCCCCCCCCGCCGCTCTCTTCTCCTTTCCAAACCCCCCCGGCCGCCCTTCCCAACCCTCCCGCCGCCGCCCTTCCCAACCCCCCCCCCCCCCCCCCCCGCCGCCGCCGCCGCCGTCGCCCTTCCCAACCCCCTCCGCTGCCACGCCCCCCACTCGCCGCTGTCTCATTTCCTCTCTCTTAGTCTCAGATTTCTCACTGTAAGTCTCCTTTAATTTAATTTTATTTTTATTACATTTAGTTTACTCTTATTTGCTCTGTGACTGCTCTGAAAACTGAGAATTTCTTGTTTGGTCTGATAATATTTTAGAATGAGAAAATTCTAAATGAGTACATTTTTTTGTTAATTATGATTTATAATATTTAGATTATAATTATGAAGAAAATATAATATTGTAATCGTAGTTGTAAAATATGCGAAAATATAGTTTTATTCTAATTAAAGATGTTAATATTAAAATGTATTAATTAATTTAAAATTTTAATAGTATTGTCCTAATTGTTGATTAAGTAACAAAGAACGGTTTCAGTGTCTTTAAATTTTAATATTACACTATTTTGTAGGTAAAAAATCTGATATTTGTAGCAAATTATATTTTGTTAATACTTATTTACACATAGAAAATTTACTATTTTTATGCAAATCAATTATTGTAAGAAATATCTTTGTATTGCATAGATGGATCCGGCAGAATCTTCTCGCATTCGACCAACTACTTCGTTAAGGAGGAAGAAAGCAGCATCTCGACCACAAATCCAACGCCCGATACGAGAGAGATATCGAAGTGGCCGTAGATACTGAATTAAATATAGAAACTCCGAATTTGATCAGATATGATAGTGCAAGACTAGAAGAAGAGAATACTGATGCAGGAGGCTCTCAAGATGATCTTCATGAGTTAAATTACCGAGGTCCAGTTGATTTATCAGTACTGAAGAGTTTCAAGACGCACGTTGCTTTCCTGATGCACCCAATTAGATTATATTAGTTGTTTTTTTCAAACAAGGAGACAGTGATTAGATTATATTAGTTGTGTATTGATATGGATGTTGTAAGGAATTTCAAGTGACCGGTGTAATTGTTTTTTTCAAACATTTTGATGTAGAATATATGGTTTTTGTTTGTAATGAACCCTATTATTTGCTTTTTGTTCGAGGAATATATACACTACGTTTGTTTTTTATCTTATTTCTTTAATTTGTACGAGATCTTGTTTGTTTTATACGTAGGGGACCTTATTTATAATCTTCACTATATTATTGTATCGGTTATTGTATCATTGTATCATTGTATCGGTGTATCAGTGTATCATTGTATCGTTGTATCGGTGTATCAGGAGTATCATTGCATTTGTATATCAGGAATATCATTGTATCGGTGTATCAGTGTATCATTGTATCGGTATATTGATGTATCAGTGTATCGGTGTATCGGTGTAGTAGTGTATCATTGTATCGGCGTATCGATGAATCAGTTTATCCATATATCATTGTATTAGTGAATCATTGTGTCGGTGTATCAGTGTATCATTGTATCATTTTGCTTCATTCACTATATTTTTGTAATAATGTATAATTAGTTGTTAATATAAGTCCGTAAAGTGACGTTGAATTGGATAAACTAATGATATATCAGTTTATTATATAAATAGAGTGGGTGAGGTGTCCGGAATAGCAGATCGAATCAAGCCCCTGCCCGGACTGACAGTCCGAACAAGGGAGACCTGTTCGGACTGTGAGTCCGAACAGGACTGGTCTGTTCGGACTGACAGTCTGAACGGGACGTTCCCTGTTCGGACTGAGAGTCCGAACGGTCCTAACCCATTCGGACTCCCAGTCCGAACGGGGAAGGCCCCGTTCGGACTGACAGTCCGAACGGGAAGCGCGAGTGCAAGCGGGAGCGGGAGAAGGAGGAAGGGCAAAATGGGAAAGTTTTTTAAGGGTAAACTTGTTATTTTTTTAGAGTTATTATCTGGGCTCACTAGGAAAAAAGTTGTGCCCCTTTAGAAGCTCCCTATTCTAGGCCTTGTTTTCGAAGAAAACCGGTCAGGTTCGGTTTGGATCCATGCAAACTCCGAATGCGGATGCGTTAAGAAAGGGAACTTCTAAAGGGGCACAAGTTTTTTCCTAGTGGGCCCAGATTTTCTAGTGAGCCTGCTTTGAGTTTAGTAGAAGGGAGAATTTCTTAGTGAGCATAATTGGTATTTCGAAAATACCCTTGAGCTATATATTCCTCATCTTTCTCTTCTTTCCTCATTTCTCCTCCAACTGCCCTAACACAAAATCCAAGCTTCCTCTTCCCTTTTCCCCCCACTTCTCATCATCCTCTCTATCATTTTCTCTACCTCCTTCTCCTTCCAAATCTCCTCTCTCTCCTATTCGTACACCTGACGCCGCCGCCGAACCCGCCGCCGCCGTTGCCGGTGTTCTCCCGCCGCCGCCGACTTCCCTCCATTAGTAGGTGAGTTTTCCTAATTTAGTAATATTTATTTTAAAATTTAAATTTTTTTATTTTTGAATCAAATAACTCTTCATTGTGATTTTGTTGGGATGGAGAGGAGGAAGAGTGAAGGAGCTAGCAAAATTGGTTCTAGCATTTTTTTTTGTTAATTTTGATTTTTAATATTTAGATTATAATTATGAAGAAAATATAAAATTGTAATCGTAGTTTTAAAATATGCGAAAATTTAGTTATTTTTCTAATTATGGACGTTAATATTAAAATTTATTAGTTAATTTAGAAGTTTAATGGTATTGTCCTAATGGTTGATTAAGTAACAAAAGACGGTTTCAGTGTCTTTAAACTTTAATATTACACTATCTTACAGCAAAAAAATAAATAGAGAAAATATGATATTTGTAGTAAATTATACTTTGTTACTACTTACTTACACATAGAAAATTTACTGTTTTGATAAAAAAAAAATCTATGAATGAAATATCTTTGTATTGCATAGATGGATCCGGCAGAATCTTCTCGCGTTCGACCAACTGCCTCGTTAAGGAGGAAGAAAGTAGCATCTCGACCACAAATTCAATGCAGAGGAAGGAAGTCAGTCAACCCAGCCAGATGTCGTTGATGAGGTAATCACCATATGTGTTCTTTATTTTATGTCTCATATAGTACCAAGTTTATCTGATGCTTATTTTTTTTCCTTCATTAATATTACAGAGATATATACGCATAGAAGCAATAATCGATCCATTACTTGCGCAAGGGGAGAAGGCATTCAAGAAGCGACATGGGATATTATTTAGTGCACTTGCGAAGATTAAACCCGTGCTAACTGGTTGCACTCAGCCAGAAGAACCACCAGAAGAGCAAGCAGAGGAACAAAGACAAAATCAATTCACTCCTGATGCACCTGATACGGCGTTTATGTCTCGAACCAGAAGCAGACGTCAACCCCCGAGGAAGACAAGGAGACAGTGATTAGATTATAATAGTTGTGTATTGATATCGATATTGTAAGGAACTTCAAGTGGCCGGTGTAATTATTTTTTTCAAATATTTTGAAGAATTTGTAGAATATATGGTTTTTGTTTGTAATGAACCCTATTATTTGCTTTTTGTTTGAGAAATATATACACTACGTTTATATTTGATCTTATTTCTTTAATTTGTATAAGATCTTATTTGTTTTATACGTATGGGACCTTGTTTATAATCTTCACTATATCATTGTATCAGTTATTGTATCGTTGTATCGGTGTATCAATGTATCATTGTATCATTATATCGGTGTATCAAGAGTATCATTGTATTTGTGTATCTTGAGTATCATTGTATCGGTGTATCAGTGTATTGGAGTATCATTGTATCGGTGTATCGATGTATCAGTGTACCATTGTATCGGTGTAGCAGTGTATCATTGTATCGGCGTATCGATGAATTAGTTTATCCATATATCATTGTATCGGTGTATTAGTGTATCAGTGTGTCGGTGTATCATTGTATCTTTTTGCTTCCTTCACTATATTTTTGTAATAATGTATAATTAGTTGTCAATATAAGTCCGTAAAGTGACGTTAAATTGGGTAAACTAATGATATATCAGTTTATTACATAAATAGAGTATGTGAGGTGTCCACAGTAGCAGATCGGGTCAAGCCCCTGTCCGGACTGACAGTCCGAATAGGACTGACCTGTCCGGACTGTCAGTCCGAACAGGAGGGCCCTGTTCGGACTGACAGTCCGAACAGGCCAGTCCTGGAGGAAGCAGGAGGAAGAAAGAAGGGCAAAATGGGAAATTTTTTTAGAGAACAAACTTGATATGTGTGGGAGTTATTAACTGGGCTCACTAGGAAAAAAGTTGTGCCCCTTTAAAAGTTCCCGTTAAGAAAGAACCGAGATTGATATGGACTGGGCGAGGTCTGCTATGAGGGATTAATTTGGGCCCCAACGAACGGCCTTAGTTACCAAAATTTGAGCCCCGAACAAACGGCCTTAGTTACCGTAACCGGTCGGGTTCGGTTTGGATCCATGCAAACTTCGAATGCGGATGCGTTGAGAAAGAACCGAGACTGATATTGGGAGTTTTTATAGGGGGACACCATTTTTTATAGTGAGCTCACTTTACAGGATATTTTTGATTGGCCATACAGTTATTAAGTGGGCTGACTAGGAAAAATGTTGTGCCCTTTAGAAACTCCCCTGATATGGACTGAGAGATTAATTTGGGCCCCGACAAATGGCCTTAGTGTCCATAATAAAAGTTTGTTGGGCTTTACCTGATATGTAGGACCAGTATACTTGACTAATCCAAAGATTTCTTCTTTGCTGATGTGGGCTGGACTTGGGCTGCTGTCTCAATATAAAAGCACACTCCATCCTCCTTTTATTTCTTGGATTACAATCCTATTTCTAGAAAAACAATTTTCACCAGAGCAATGCTGCTTTTTTCCTCCTATGACAAGCCTACAAGTCATTTCTTAAAAAAATAATAAATAATATAACAGAATAAAATTAGATTTCCTATATTAATTCTATTATTGTTAGCTCCAAAAACTTTGTAAAATAATACAATATGTAATCTTTATTGTTCCACAATCTCTTTTGTTATTACCACATATACAAATTTTTTCCCCTGTTATTTAGTTTTATTTATGCAGAACTTAGCCCTGAGCATATTAAATCAATTTCCTCGCTTCTCTCAACCACAAACTAAAAATACCTCCTCCACGTGTAATCTCTGTTTTCAAGTTTTTCCCCCCTTTTAAAAGAATAGGAGGGTGATTTATTGCTTTAATTACTTCAAGCTGGAATGTTTCTCCATAACATGCAATAAGTTATAAGATCTTTTTTTTTTTTTCTTAGGGAATCAAATACCAGTTCTAATATGATTATTTCTTAAAAATAAAAAGGGTATAATAGGTATTTATGCATTTATCAACTCAGACAAAGGAGAGAAAAAATCTTTACAACAACAACATCAACTAAGCATTTTACTCCAAGTATTTGACGTAGGCTACATGAACATAATATAATCAAACCGAATCAATCACTTTGATAATCCTTCTCCGTTGATAATCCTTCACAATTCATTCATATCAAGTAATATATCCTTATTTAAATCTATAGAATCCATATCTTTTCGTATCATCTTCATTCATATTTTTTTTAGTATTTTCTTTGCTCTTTTAACTTATCCTCTTCCCTCAGTCTTTTTTTTTTTCGCTCTTTTAACTTGTCCTGCGTTGATAAGTTCCCCTCATAAAACTGGTTCATTTGTAGGTCTACGTTGCACATAACCAAACCATCGTAATTAATTTTCTAGCATCTCCACATTGATGGGAGCTACACCTATCTTAGCAGAAATATCTTATTTTGGTTCATATCATAATATATGACAATGTTTTACGCTAGTTATCACAGACTTACCATAACCCTCCTCATTTATTCTGGCTTGGAACAGCCAGTAAAAGGATAAATGTTTAAGCACAATACTGATGGAGTTGAGAAAAAAATCTCCCTTATTGATTATTTGATATGAGAATTGATATCTGAACATTTATATATAACTAGGAGAAGAATGAATTTAATTTCTAACTCAGAGAAAAAAAAAATTAATTTGATAACCAATCAGATACTAATCCTAATATAAATCAAATCCTACTATATTTTTCGAACATTTCCTTATCTAGCATGTTAGAACTGCAGAATAATTTTTTTTGGTAATAAACGATGAGTTACTGTCTCGCACTCTATTAAAATGATTTTAACAGAACTGCATAGAACTTCAAAATTTTTCTTGCAGCTTGTGTATGTAATAGGCCAAAAATTGAAATCCATAACCAAAAATGGAGAAAAGTAGCTAGGGGGGCAAAAAAGTTCCAGAAAAACCCCCAGGGCTGGTCTGAGCCCAGCATATGTGTGCTATATATGTAACGTGATGGGGGAATGTATGGAGTTTCTCATGTTGACTTGCGAATATGCGACCCTAGCATAGAAGGATTGTGTGGAGGCCCTACACATATCTATTGACCTTGCAGTAGATGTGAGACAGAAAAAAATACGTTTGTTTGATTTTGACGGCAGCGATTTGTTGGCATTTATGGAGAGAGAGAAATACGATATTGTTCAATAACATATTCAATTTGCACTACACATGTGTATATCAGATATTAAATGGCATAACATTAATCTAGATAGGTCTATTCTCAGATGACGAAGTCATACAAATTTGGGAAGGACCTCAAGTGGAGCCCGGTATAGCAATTGATAGCCACAAAATTGAAGACCAGTTTGATAGAGAGTGATCATGCATGGGAAGGGGCAGCATGGATCGGCCGAGGCCGCCTATTTGATCTGTTGTCCACATGGACTTAGTTGTACTTTTTTGTTTTGTTTGTAGGCTTGTACTTTATTTTCTTTGTATTGTACTGTTTTATCCCTGGATTTCAGATACCGATTGGACAATGTTCTATTATGATAGCGTAATAGAATACGGAGGACGATAGCTCACTGTGCAGGCCGGTCATGTGCCGGGATGGGCAATGCCGGCTGGTCGTCCGGCCCGGTAGCCACCCCTTTAGGGAAGTGTTATATCGGATGAGCAAATTTTTCCTAATATACCCTCCCTTTGCTCTTTTCTAATATCAACTTCAAAAATGTTCAAGATGCAACCGACAACGAATGTACTAAAGTTGTTGTGGGGTTGGGGCAAGAGATAAGCTTCCAAATGAAGCCACTTCTCTTAGTTTGCCACCGTTAGGATATTTAGCTGCGTGATATGGTGTTCCGCTAATTAAATACAACTAATCATGATCTTGGGACGGTGAGAATTAGGTAGTAGGGTTAACAACTCATAAGCAAAAATTAACTTCATAACAACGTAAGCAAATGCGTTCTACTTGTGGTTTTATTATTTTTGGTTTTGACCAAATCATGGTGTTATAAAGAAAATGCCATATCTAGAGCGCTTTCAAGTGTACAAGGAACAGGATGCACACACTCGAAATGAGAAGATGGGGGAGCACAATCATCTCATATCTTAGAATCTAAGCAAAATTTAAGAAACTTTACCGATTTTGCTAGCTATATTGCAATACTTGTGGTTGTGACTATCCTAAATTGATGCACAACTTTAAATACTGATTATATATCCACTATTTATACTAAAAGAAATCAATACACAACTAGACTAAGCTATTGTTAAAGATGGAAACTATATTTTTAAAGTAAAATGGTAGGTCTAGTCCTTCGTGTTCCATTAACAAAATTTTAATAGATCAACAAATGATAAGTTACAAAGTCCAGGTCAAAATACATATAGACCAGTGATAAAGTTTAATACTTAATACATCAAATAGTTCATATTATACTAATCAGCTACATAGCAAAATTACATGCATGTAATGAGTAGAATACCCTCCACAACAACAGAATGGATGCTCTCATTCTCGACCCCTCCCTTCCAAAGGGAATAGCATCACCGTCCTCCGCGTTTAAGCCTGCATGCTGAGTTAGAGACGTACTCTGATGTCCATATCCGATCTATGATCTGGTACCTTCTTCTGATAAGTAACATGCCCAATAGATATCATCAAAATAAATATATCCAAGACAAGATTGAAGCGTGTATGTGGTGTTGTTGAAAATTCGATCATTTTTTTCATGTCATATATTCCAACAAATCGAGACAACTAATAAAACTTTTGTTTTGGAGACTGAGTTAAGTAAGCGGGCTATCTTCCATAAGCTATCCTCTTCCCTTAGATCAAACTTCATTCCAAAACGTCGTCCACATTCATTCCATAGTTTTTTAGAGAAATCACATTTAAGGAATAAATGCGCTGCATCCTCTCCTGCTGCTCTACAGAGTACACAAATATTTGGTCCATGCCAGTCCCTACGTTGGATTTTAGGTCAAGTGAAGATTGCATCTTTCTGTATCAACCATATAAAGATTCTAACTTTTAGAGAGTATCCCTCATTCCATATCCGTTTTGCATTCGGTAACTTACATCCGCCATTAATGAAATGATTGTACACTGTAGAGATGGAAACTATTTATTCTGGTATTTCAGTTTTTTTCACATTGGAGGAAGAATAAATTATATGTAATCCTTGAAGTCTCGAGGTTTAGCAATTAGTCATGATAGAAGAGATTGTAATGTTTGTATCGATTTCAATAAATAATGTTATGTAAATTGTAATTGTATATAGCTTCTGGTAAATGCGAGGGGTCACAAAAAAAAAATGCAAAAAAATGAAAAGTTTTCCCATGACAATTCTACAATACAACCTCACCAATTGGAATTTGATTGGAAAGATGTATAATCGACACCCAATAATAATTGCACTTATTTTTTAAAAGAGAAGACTACAAGGGCAGTTAAGATACAGATTCTAGAGAGAGATGGGCATAAAGCATAATGCTCTTCTAAATTCCATCCGTCACCTTGTAAAATACGTTATACTCTCTCTCTCTCTCTCTCTCTCTCACACACACACACACACATAAAGACGGTGCAATGTCCAAATTCTATCCGTTATCAAAGAACCTCAATTAGCTCATCAGGTCCACACTAAATTAATAGATTTTATAATTATGACACAAACAATAAGAGGAAAGCAAAAGCAAAAGCAAAAGCAAAAAGAGAAAAGAACTAGCTATTTAATTTGTAATGATGGATTATCGTCAAATAAATAAAATGTCAAGAACAATTTATCATTTTAAGATTGCTTTGCAAAGGTGATGACTAATTGCCACATTATTGTCTTGAAGTAGAGAACATCGAAGCTGCATCAAATGATATATAAACATATTCAAAGATTGGAACAAGATTGGTCCCAAGCAAAAGCTATAAATCAAGTTCATTGGCTCCCTTTGTCCATAGATTAACAAATGAGAGTTCGTTAATTAGTCATAATCTACTACTCTCTTTATCTAGCTCATGCATGCATACGAATAAATTTATTATAGCACCTATGCTTATTGTCACATAAAATAAGGGGGTCAGTAGAGTAGGTACTTCTGCCTCCCTCTACTCCCTTGGCCCATTTCAGGGAAGAAGCCTCTCGTGTCTTTTCATGAAACTATGTATTTAGGTAGGGTTAGGAGTTGAATAGCACCCAACCCACATGGATATGGGGGCAAAGGATATGCCTTTGTCAAGGTAAACTAGATTATGAATTGTTAATATTGTTCAATCTCAATTCCTTCACATGTGAAAATCACCACATTAGATAGGTAGAAGATATGATTAATTATGGTGATGGCATATTTTGTTTGAAGTGTTTGTTGGAATAGAGGATAAGATAATGATAGTAACCTAAGGCCATCATCGAGCTTGTAAAAAATATTTCTTACATGTGAATGCGGAAGAGATCATATAGTAAAACTATATAGTCCTAAATGATCAACAATAAAAAACTAAGCCTTTTATCCCAAGTATTTGGGATAGGAAAATTATGTCAAATCGATCGTGATGCTATGGTCCTAAAATATTGATAAAAATATTTTCTATATGTTAATGTAAAAGAGATGCCATATATTAGAATCACGTGCTGAAGAATTAAAGGCATATGCATTCACCGATATGATATAAACGACTGTGCAGTTAATTTACCCGATTTAAAATATAAGACATGTTGATTCTTGTGTTATAGATAGATTCTTATACTCTTGTGTGTCAATAAGTGGACAAGTTAAGTCTCTATTTTGATTAATTCTTTTAAAGAAAGGAATTCACATAGTAAATGAATGTTATGCTATATAAAATAATCATAATTAATGCCTTCATAGAGATCATGCTAAAACTTTTGTAGACCTTACCCATGCGTGGAGAAAGGAATTAGAACATGCTCTCATCTTTTTATATAACTTTAATTCATTCCTACATAGGTGTATGCCAAAAATTTACATAGGCCGCAAACCCTAACCCTAGCCCTTAGAAGGTAGTACTCTAAAGGTTCTTACCTTAATCACTGGACAAAACCCTTTTCAAGCTCGAAGGAACTCAACTCATTGAAGGGGTTCATTAGCTTGCTCACCTTTTGCCTACAATATTTTTTTTTTTTTTTTTTTTTTTTTTTTTTTTTGTTTTTTTCCTGTTTTTGAAGCAAAAAGGCAGGGTGTACCTCTCTGTGTTTTATTAGCGATAGTTAATAGAACAAAATATAAGGTCTGCGCATAAAATGGTATAAAAAGTAAAATACATGATAAGTTCCATGCTTTTACATCCAGACTAAAATAGTACATATTGGCCAAATTGGCGTAAATCTCTGGTAGATCACTCTAGTAGTCTGGCTCCAGCACCTGCCTGTCTGTCCATCGCCAGGACGATAGCCTGGAGATGGCTAGTCTTCATCATCCTTGGAGATAGTACAACATTTTTATGTTGCCATTGTTATATGCACAATCACAAGTGTTTAGGTATTACTTGCTCTTCAATGGTGACATTGTCAACTGTGGAGTAGTAGAGATGAAGCTAAATGTGGCGACCACCAACTCTTCTATTATATTTACCTCATATACGACCTTCTCCAAATCTCTTCAGACAAATAATGCTCACGACTTCTATAAATAGCCCATGTTCATTCTTCTTCTATCACAAAACCACAGACAACCTTGAGCAGTTCCTTTAGCTTTGAAGAGAACTAATCAAGAGATATGGCTCCTCTTTCATTGAACTTGTGCCTAGTTCTTGCTTCTCTTGCTCTTGCTCCCCTATGCTTTGCAAATGATGATCCTAGTGGCCCTCTCTACCCTCAGTTCTACGATCATTCGTGTCCGAGAGCGCAGCAGATCGTGCAGACGGTCGTGGCGAGGGCGGTTGCCAAGGAGAGGAGGATGGCGGCTTCCTTGCTCAGGCTACACTTTCATGACTGCTTCGTGAAGGTATTTGAGAGTGTTTGTGGGCAAAAGGGTATTTTAGTCAAGTTCACGAACAATAATAGTCCCAGTCAAGGCATAATTATGAACGTCATTTTAGCAAAATCCAGTTTTGAAATAGAAAAAAGTACCAAAAGACCCCTTATACCTGTAACTATGGTGTTAAAGTGATGTTTATCTTGTTTGTGCCTGCAGGGTTGCGATGGTTCTGTGTTGTTGGATAGCTCTGGGACAATCATAAGCGAGAAGCGGTCGAACCCGAACCGGAACTCTGCCAGAGGGTTCGAGGTGGTCGACGAGATCAAAGCCGCGCTAGAGAGAGAATGTCCGGAAACAGTCTCCTGCGCTGACATCCTGGCACTTGCAGCAAGAGATTCCACGGTTCTGGTACGATCGGTGTATTTCAATTATGAAAAATGATAATATTCTGATTGAAAATATCTGACTATTATCTAACTATACATCTACAAACAGATACATACGAATACTTTGCCGTAGGAATTTACTGTTATGCCATTTGAATTTTTTTTGCATGAGTTGACTTTCACAGTATGCAGTGTTTGTGAGTACAACTGCCTCATTATTGATGTTTCTATCATGTAAACTAACCATATTGTTAGATATGTCTTCTTCTGCAAGTAGAATTACAAAAATACCTTCACCAAATGATTTTTTTTTTTTTTTTTCATCTACAGACTGGTGGACCTAGTTGGGAGGTTCCCCTAGGCAGGAGGGACTCCCTGGGTGCAAGCTTGAGTGGATCCAACAACAATATCCCAGCTCCTAACAACACACTCCCCACCATCATCACCAAGTTCAAGCTCAAGGGGCTCGACATTGTCGACCTTGTCGCGCTCTCAGGTGAACTAATCTATACCATGGTCCTGCGAACAACGATATAAGAAACTTGATGTACTACTTACAATATGGGGCCTATTCTTATGCCCTGCAAACTACATGATTGTTGGCAACGAATATCGAAAATAGTACCATAATTGTACTAATGATTGGATGACCCGGCCGATGCAGGAGGCCACACGATTGGGGATTCACGATGCACCAGCTTCCGGCAGAGGCTCTACAACCAGACCGGAAACGGGCTCCCCGATGGCACACTAGACCCCTCCTACGCTGCGCAGCTGAGGCAACGCTGCCCCAAGTCCGGCGGTGACCAGAACCTCTTCGTTCTGGATTTTGTCACTCCATTGAAGTTCGACAACTTCTACTTCAAGAACCTCATTGCCAAGAAGGGCTTGCTGAGCTCCGACGAAGTATTGTTCACTCAGAGCAGTGCAACCATGGAGCTAGTGGAGAAGTATGCAGCGGACAACGAGCTGTTCTTCGAGCACTTTGCCGAGTCTATGGTTAAGATGGGCAACATTACTCCGCTTACTGGCTCCAGGGGAGAAATCAGGAAGAATTGCAGGAGAGTTAACCATTAATTCGAGCTATATGTCCAAATATTCGATTGTTGTTGCTCGTGTGTGATTGTTTGATTGAGGACTCGTTCCTGTGTTGTTGTTCCTTTTGTTTTCTTGAAGGCCAGGCAAATGTTTTTGTTACTGTTTTATTGCTGTGTATGTGGAGTTCTTGCTATTTTATTAATTTCAAGTTATTTTGAGACCTTGGAAGTGTCTTTTAGCATGAAAATTATTAATTATCGCATATTTTTCTTTTATTTCTTATCAATAATTTCAACAATATTTGATCAGTTAGTGACTGAGAGCAAAATTATACATCTGTATCCAATTATTTTCAAGATTGTTTCGATTGCAACTGAAGCCAATTATTTTCAATATGGCCTAATATTGTGTATAAATGGCGATATCGTATTTTCTCATTAATTCCCTCTGCTTTGACTTACTGCAGGTAATGTCAATTGCAAATAATATTTGCGAGAATATTATCTACATCTAATGATTTTTGAGAATTGTTACTGTGACTTTATCTTGAAGGCAAACTCTCTATCAACTTGAGCCAGAGCTTCTCTAAGCAAATGGGTGCATGATTAAGGTTTAAACATGGTTTAGTTCTCACAAATTAAGCAAATTACACTGAAGATATCTTACAAAGGTGCATTTTCTTCGTTTTTCAGGAACAAAAGAAATTAGTGAAGGTCCAAAGAACTCTCTCTAATAATAAAATCCAATTTAATTTTGCTTCTCCTGTTTGGACATGATCTTGCAAAAATTAGATCGCTCAAACAGTTTCTCAATGGATGGGCGGGCCCCATCGTCAATAGAGGAGGACGAACTAATCTGGAGTTGGGAGAAAAATAGCAACTTTATAGTTAAATACACTTATCACCATTTTATAAATGGTGGAATCATCTCGATAAACAATAAGTGGATCTGGAATGCTAAATGTCCCCAAAATATCAGATTACTCATATGCCTTGTCTGTAAAGATACTCTTCTCACCTGGTCAAAAACTGCAAAGAAGAGATTGGATCGGTCCTAACATTTGTATTTTGTGAAAGAAAGAGAGGGAATCGACAGAACACATTATGTTTAACTGCTACTATTCTAGGAATGTGTGGTAATTATATACGAGGGCATTAGGGATGAATATCAGCATAATCCTAGATGTAGAGTGGTGGAGAGGATTGGATAAGGAGGGTAACCGAAATTAAAGATTTAGGACACTCACTGTCGCATTCTGCTGGAACATTTGGAGAGAAAGAAATTATAGACTATTTAATGAGAAATATCATTCCGCTGATTATTGCATGAGACTTACTGCTTGTGATTTTATTATATGGACAGGTATCCCATCAGACGAGAAAAGACTTCATCTATCAGAGGATAACTCGGGAAATGAATTGGAGAGCACACTACCACAGGAGGAGTAGAGTATGCTCAGGAAGACCGATAAGTGATACAACGAACCCATCACTTGGTTGCAGGAGTACTAGATATATTTTGGTTTTTGCAGTTTGTAACTGGTTTTTTATATACTTCTATCTTAATGTTCTGTGATGTAAAATTTATTAGGTCCTTCATACTGGTGGATTATAACTAAAACTTTGTTATATTATTTTTTTTTTGAATAGAACACGGAGGGACTTACTAGCCCACCATTTAACTTCAAAAAAAAAAAAAAAATTTACTTCTCCTGTTTGAAAACACGAGAATAAAATAGTCAGTTGGCTGACTAAATCTTTAGAATCGGGGTGGATTAGTTCTACAGTAGTTTAAGGACAAAGTAGCTACGTACCCAATTATCATTGCTATTTAAAAGTATCAATCAAAGTATTTTATACAGAATATTTGGACTCAGTTGGCCTTGGACCATGTAGCTAAATTATAAAGCACGTAAATGAGATCGCTGCATTTGCGTGGATACTCCAGTTGGAATCATTTTCCTGACCTTGTTTGTTTATATTTTTTTGTTTACTCATAAGATCGAATACGTGTTTGTATAATTTTTTATAATTTTGGGTGAGATGCAATGGAGAAGTTAACAAAAGAGTAGGTATCTCTGCCCTCAATCTGGTCCAAGTCACAACCTTTACAGGCAACATTTTGATTTCTTTAATAAAAATGCATTTTATTAGTGGAACACAGGGGTTAATCATTTAATATTAGACTTAAAATATAAGACTTGGGTAATTATTTCCCTTAAATTCAGATTAGAAACAAGAATTTCTTCAATGAAGTGCAAATTGATAGATGATTTGGTCCGAGTAGAACCTAACCAAACACATGGATGAGATCTTTCTTTGGTTAGTCTAATCTCTTATACCAATTCTATAATCTTTGGTTAGTCTAATCTCTTTTACCCATTCATAATTATTGACTTTGTAAAATCAGCCAACTACATTGCATTGTTTGGCATAAATTTCTTCTGGAACTCTTTTAACAAATTATTATTATTATTATTATTATTATTATTATCATCATCATACCAAGCAATATAGGGTAATAAATCGTGTCTATGAAGCTAAAATATGTATGATAATCAAATTTTGAATAAATATTAAGAGTCGATTAATATGTTTGATGTCTGTCTATAAATAATATCTTTCTTTAGTTCTTATTAGAATATCTCACTATTTTAGGATAATTTTCTAAATTAAGATATAGAACAAATCCTCTAATTTAATTATTAGTATATCTCATGATATCTTCTTAAATTATATTTATCAAATATTCCTAATTAGGCTGATTGAGAATTATATGTAATTAGGATCAAATTATATATTCTTTTATCTTTACCTTTTATATTCGCATCCTTTACCTATAAAAGGATAGTCATTGTACCATTTTATAAACACCTTAAAATACAAAACTATTTTTCATTCTCTCTCAGTTCATAGTTTTATCAGTTGTTAACCAAAGACTTTTTAGAGAAACGTAGCAAGTTTTATCTTTAATTTATCACTTCAACTATCTTAAGATTATAAAGTTAGAACCATATTCAAGTGCATATGAGACATCAAATAGCTAAATTTGTACTAAACCTATAGAGCCTGTATGTGTTAGTCATTGACTCATTAATTGTTTCTTGCAGAATCAACTGAAATAGTTAGAATAGAACAATAAGAGTGTATCTAAACGGCATACTAACAAAAGAGTAGGCGTATCTGCTCCATCTCTGATCTATATTACTCACAAACTTCACAAGCAAGGCTTTGAGTTATGGATTGGGGTCTAAAGTGAACCTAACCCACATGAATGGCCTTTGATTTAATGCTGCTATGTATTGCTAGTCATAGTCATGAGCAGCTTCAGTAGTCTTTAGTATTGTATCTACTGGTCTCCAGCTCATTTCTGCATGTTTCACATGAAGTTATACTCCTACTTTTTTTTGTAGAGAATACCGGTGGGCTAAGCATCCCCATATTTTATTAATAAGACATAATGAAACTAATAGTTCATATTACATAATATATATAGACCCCATATATGGAAGGCTAAATAAGTTATAGTTTGTTAATATTACAAATGTTGATATTACATAGCAAATGTCCCATGTATGTCATGCTCCTTCATTGTGAACCTCTATGTGATATAGACCCCATATATGGAAGGCTAAATAAGTTATAGTTTGTTAATATTACAAATGTTGATATTACATAGCAAATGTCCCATGTATGTCATGCTCCTTCATTGTGAACCTCTATGTGATCGTTCCCCTCCTCCTTTGGCTACAATTCCTCCGCTTGGACGCCTTCGTTTTCCTCCTCCTTGATTTGCAGTTCTAGTTTTCTCATTGTCTCCCTTCGTCCCCCAGCCGTTTGTGTAGTTGTCTGCATGTTGCCGATTGCATCTGTCCATAGGAGAATATGATAGTGAATTTTCATAGCTATAGAGAATGCAGTACTAATTTATCTTCAAATATTCTTTGATTTTTTTTCTTGCTATACCATATGCATGCTCCTATTCTTGTTTTTTATAGTATAATTTTCCTACTTTTTTTTTATCGCAAGTTATACTCTTAATTTTTGGGATAAAACTGTAAAGTATAATCTCCCTAGCATTCCATTAAAAAAATATTAATAGAATATTTTTCTGGATAATAAAAAAAATACTAAAAATAGAAAATATTCATTTCACATATGTATATGCAAAAGAATACAGACAAGTAGGCTTCTTCTCGATCGTGTGTTGTTGGTGTATCTGTCTGCTGAATGTGGAACTCGCCATGGAAACATACCTCGTCCTTTTTCAATCTCCCATACACACTATAACTATTCATGCTAACGCTCATATTGATGGATGTCATTCTCTACATCATACTCGCTATTGTCAAGATGTTTTGATATTTTGAATCAACTGAATCTCAACAATCATCAAGAACTGTTCTCGCAGCCGATAAACTCTGTCAACATCAGATCAACAACTAGTAATATGCCTTTTAAAGGATACTATCTCACTCTAATACCATGTCGGCCATTGGACCAAGTCCCACTTGATGACATGTTCAAACCAATACAAACCCTAGCATAAAATTTGTCTCAATAGTTCGGTCTAGAAAACCATCAAACAAAATCTCAATGGATTTTGCACTAGTTGGGAATGCTACCTGTCCACCGATAGACAACGGACGAGTGAAAGTTGTCCCTCTTTGACCACTTCTAGATAGCCAATGCGGCATAATGCAGTTATCAAGCGATTCCGCCCTTCGATGCCACATTTTCTCCATATACTTCATTACTGCTAACATCGCAGTTGAGGTACTTTAGCCTGCCAGACAACGATTCAACCATCTCAAATAAATTTCTCTTTAACAAGCTCCCATATAAGTGTTGAAGGATCCTTCCACTGTACCAAAACTCTGAAGTTATGGTGCAATGGAAGGATTCTTCAATATGGTCATGGTGTCAAAATCAGGCTGAGATGTAATGGCGCTTGCATTGCTCGCTAGCATTGGCGTTGCCTCCGCCGCGGGCACAGCCCTTGCTCTGCCCCTCACGAGCCATTTGTCACCTCGCCGTTGCCGGCGGCGAGTTTTGGTGTAGTGGAAGGAATCTTTAACGTGGTATCAGAGCAACCCAGTTTCAAATCCTGCTTGACGCGCATTTAATTGCGGGTTTTAAAAAAATTATATCTCTGCATAAAACCCAGGTTTCTGTCCAAAATGGGCCTTCAGCCTGCGAGAGTGCGTTAAAATACAAAATAATTTTTTTTAACTCTCACCATAATTTCGGAGTTTTGGTGCAATGGCAGAGACCTTTAACAATAAGCAAGCAGTGCCAAATAAACCCATTGGGTTTGAAATTACATGGGTATTGTCCCAGCACCCACTAAAAGCCCATTAATAATTTGAATTTCAAATTATAGACCTGCACCGAGCCCATTTGAATTGCAAACTCTTTACACTGTACAATTGCCTCAGTCAGGACCCACCTTGAGACGCCTGTCGCTATTCCGTGACCCACCTCGAGATGCACACTGCGATTCTACGGAGGGGTGACTGCAAGGATTCCACAGTTGCCGCCGGCATCAACCTCAATATTTCCCTCGTTCACATCCTTCCCGATGCCTTTGGCGCCTTCTCTGATTGCCACATGACCTCTCGGCACCTGGGTACCATGCATTTTCCCTTCTTTGGACTTCGTCGCCCTCCTCGCCGACATGGTTACCTTCTAACTCCTCGTGGAGAAGGTCGTAGGCTTGGTAGAATCTGACACCATGCCGATTCCACTGGATTGCACCTCGATCCATTGGCCTCTTTGCGATATTCCGGTACCCCTTGCTTAGGCTCGGCCTCTATTACTACCGACATATCTAGCAACCCTACCTCCTTCAACTAACCTCATTTTTCTTTGCGGCTCGATTCTACACATCCCAAGTATGGCAAAGGCAACGAGATCTCTATCACCTCCCAGTTGCATTCTCTCCATAATCTGCAACTAGAATATGAATTTTTCTAATAGGATCATGAAGGGCCTGGAAGCTTGATGGCATCACTCCCTCTCTAAGCTTGAACCGATCAACCTTCTTTTCTCATCTTTGAAGGTGGATGTTGGCAGTGAAAATTTCTAAGTTAAACGGATTTTCCACAACAGAACGCGGAGTTAACTCAGTAGCTCCACGTTTGGCTATATTAGCCTCGCATTTGAACAAAACGCAGAGCTATTCAATAGCTCTGCGTTAGTTCTACGCTCTGGTTCTTTAGCTCCACATTTTGATACGATTAGCTCCACGTGAGCAGATAACCAGAACCTCAAATTGATTGAGATTATGATTTGGGCTTATCTAAATACCCAAATTAATTCCGATCAGAACTCTAAATCAAAAGATTTAAATCAAAACTAAGATATTTGATTGGAATCCTTGATGAGTACAAATTCTATTTAGATAGAAACTCTCATATGATCCTAAGGCTATAAATACCCTCTTGGGGAAGCCCTAGTGGTCTTCTTTTCTTCTTTTTTGGCATCTTGGAGAATTCAAATTACGCATAAAGCCTTGAGTTCGTGAAAGACCAGAGAAGATCGTTTACAGTCGGCCGTCATCTTTAAGAGAGAAGATTTCGACGTCAGATCGTCCAAAGAAGTTGCTTGATAGATCTCATCGCCACAGATCCCACACTACATTGTAAAAGAGAGCGATTGGGATATAAAATCCTCTCGTTTGTTCCCTCTTTCTCTTGTTTTCTTCCGTTGTAATTCGAGTTTATTCAATAGAAGGAAGACGAAGAAATTCCGCTGCGAACAAACTGGCGACCACAGTGGGAGCCGTCTCTTTCACTAAAGAAGAGATTGTGGTGCAATTGGACGTCGATATGATTGGATCCGACGTAGACATGCTGGTCGTTGAAATCGACCAGCAGAAGTACGAGGAGTACCTCTTCTCTGAATCATCAGGTAACCTGAACGACACACGACACTATCATCGCGTGCGCTCCAATACCTGAGCAACGGGTAAAAAGGTATCCACCGAGGAATGGGGATTATTGGAGACCGCAGCCATAGAGCCGGTGTTCAGACAGGAAATCCCAGCAGAGGATGACTTCACTACTACCGAAGAAGACTTGGGAACTGGATTGCCAGAACCCAACTCCGAAATAAAAATCAGAGAGCAAGGCGAAAAGCCCTCAAAGCCCGCCTTGGACGCAGAGCTAACATCATAGAACGCGAGGCTACAGTCTCTCGCAAACTGGCTCGCGCTAATTGCGAGACCAGCCATTATCGCGTTAAACGCGAAGTCTCAACTTGCGTTGATCGCAAGGAAAAGACAGCGTGTGATATTCCACGCGAGGCTATTACTGAGCTTAGCGAGAAACGCGAAGCCAGTAAGATTTGCGTTAGTCGCAAAATTTCTGACACTCGTGAGAAACGCGAGTATAAAATCTCCTTAAAACCAGTATGTGATTCTCCACGTGAGGCTACTACTGGGCTTAGCGAGAAACGCGAATCCAGTAGTACTTGCGAGAAACGCAAGATTTTTGATACCCGTGAGAAACGCGAGGACAAAAATTCCTTACAGTCAGCGTGTGATTCTCCACGCGAGACTATTACTGGACTTAGCGATAAACGCGAAGCCAGTAGTACTTGCGAGAAACGCAAAATTTTTTATACCCGCGAGGAACGCGAGGACAAAAATTTCTTACAGCCAGCGTGTGATTCTCCACGCGAGGCTAATACTGAGCTTAGCGAGAAACGCGAAGCCAGTAGTACTTGCGAGAAACGCAAGATGCCTCAGCTCCGCGTAAATCGCGAAGACGATTGGTAAATTGTCGTTAATCGTAAAAATCGTGCTAGACACGAAATCTTAACTTGCGTTAATCGCAAGAGTAAGCCAGCGTGGAGAAATTTTCCTCCACGCGAGGCTAAGATTCCAGAAGAGAAACTTCTGAAGAAATACCAAGCCAGCATAAAAAGCGAGGCTAGCGTAGCAAAACGCGGAGCTACTCTTCAGGCCCGCGACACAAAACGCAAGGCTAATTTTCAGCCCCGCGCTCCAAAACGCGAAACTATCTTTCAGCTCCGCGTAGATCAACCTGAATATCAAATCAGAGCTGATCGTTATACTAATGGATCAGAACTGGACTCCAGTAATCTCAAGAAGTTTCAGTGGGCCCCTCGACCCTCTCAGTAGATGAGTGGACCCCACAACTGCAGGACTAAAGTCATCGACCTCAGGGAGTACTTAACCAAGAAGAGAAGTATAGAACAAGTTCAATCCGAATCTTCTTGTAATTACCAACAACTTATGACAGCGGTATCCGCTGTAGTAGATAATTGTTGCTGCAATAAAAACAAGGTATCAGTATTCGATCGATTAACCGAGTCAGACAAAAACCCTGGTAAGAAAACGAAAGCTATTCCCCGAAAAGAATGGAGAGTTGTAACCTCCAATATGGTCGGAAAGGGGAAGAAAATTGTAGAGATGTATAATGAATCGGAATCAAGTGATGAAGAACCCCATCACAACACCCGACTTAAGTCAGGAGCTGTCTAGCCTCGAAACTATAAGAAACTTGCAAAAGATTCTTATGATGATGACAGCAATAATTCGGCTATAGCTTCACCTCAGTCCTCTGCATCATCTCGACTACAGAGATCAGCATCACACATGGCGGATAAATCAGATGACATCGATCAAAGATTTGAAGCCCAGGAAAAGATGATTCGAGAGTAACAAAAGACAATTGAAGATCTCAAAATGATACTCTCAAAAGTGGTCGAAAACACTCAGAAGATTGTTGAGGATAATGCTAAGAAAGAAAAAGAAACCTTGTTCAACAAATAGAACGAGGAAGATAAAGAAGAAAAAGCCCACTCAACACATGAGGACGAGGACAAATATTATTTTCATGATTTGCATGAAGAGAAAATTGAGAAATTGCAAAGTCAACTCGAAGCGCTAATGCACAAAAAGGAGTTGAAAGAATCGGGGGTCTCAAGACCATATCCACCTGAATGGGATACGGTACCATACCCTCATAAATATAAACCGCTCAAACAGGAGCCGTATGACGGGAAAGGGTCTCCCAGTCAACATATTTACTATCAAGCAGGACATTTGATGAGTAATGACCCAATAATGACCAAGATATTCGCAAGTACCTTGCGAGGGCCTGCCTTTACTTGGTTTATGCAGCTGCCCCCATGTACTATTAATACATGGTTTGATGTTGAGAAACTATTTCTCTCACGTTTCTTTAAGGATGATACCGAAATTATGGTTCATTCCCTCCTTGCAACTAAACAAGGAGAACAAGAAACAGTAAAATATTTCATAGAAAGGTTCTAGGAGAAGTCCGTTCATTATAAACACAGAATGGTTCATGAAACTCTAGTCGAGACATGTCGACATAATCTTAAGACTAACATGCTCCTAAAGATGGGGGCCGTAGAGTCTAAGACGTGGAGAGATTTGCTCAAGTAAGGAGAGCAAGCCGAAAACTTGATTCGTCGAGTTGAAGAGTCTCGTGGATCAAGAAGTACTAGAAGTAGTAGGCCATACGCCCAAAATAACAATAAAAATAAAGGTAAAGCAGCAATGGCATCAGAGGCAGCTCCACAAAAAACAAATCTTCCGAGCCCAAAGCCCCAAAATCAAAAGGGCACAAGGTAAAATAGGCCTCAACAGGAGAGGACCTATACTTTCAAGGCGGAACAGACGCCTACCCTCTTTCACCTCCTCCTTAGAAAGGGAATGTTGAAACTTCCAGAAAATAGGAAGCCGGAGGACGCTGGTAAAACCAACGACCCCAATTATTACCTCTACCACCAGAATGTTGGGCACCCTACTAGGAATTGTTACCCTTTAAAGAACATAATCCAAGCACGGATAGAAGCTGGAGTTCTGACGCTTAAAGAAGAACAAAAAAAAGTCACTGCCAATATGACAACCATAGTGGTTGGAACCCATGAGTTTCCCGCAGGGGTGACCCCAGTTCCAAAGGGGAAGCTGGTTACGAAAAACCATGACCCGCATAATAAGGCTCAAGAAGGATTTGTCCCCGTAACAACCCAAAAGGGGGAAGTCATGTGGGTCCACCCTGATTTACTACAGGATGAACAGTGGACGGCCGCAGAGGGTCAAAGGAAAAAACGGACTGTTAATGCCATTTCTGCAGGGATAAAGGAAGAATATATAGTTTCGGGAGCGTTCACAGATTCTGAAGAAGAGCCCGAAATAATGACCACTCATCAGGATGGGGCAGGCCCTTTCGGCACTCGATCTGGAAAAACATATCTCAAGGACTACACCATAGTAGACCCGAAAGATATATATGCGGAACTCGCAAAGCCCACAAAACAGAAGGGACTTCGTTTCCAGAAGAATCCTGTTAGAAATGAAAAGGTCAAGGAGACTACCTTCAAATTTGATATAATAGCTCAGCTGGCAAATATTCCAGCTCGAGTCACACTTTACGAGTTGTTACGATTATCGAAATCGACTCGCAAAGCATTGAGAGAAGCCCTGGCAGACTCTAAGTCATTCCTAGCTCAAATTGTCGAGCCGGCCGATGAAAAACAAGACTCTTGCTCTAGCTGTCATCAAGTAAGGAGGCAGGTCTCACAAATTACCTTCTCTCCAGAGGATATGCAGGTAAGGAATATAAAGTATAATAGGCCTTTATATTTCACCGGATATGTCAGATCCACTAAGGTAGAACGCATTCAAATCGATCCAGGGTCTGCACTAAGCGTTATTCCCAGAAGGCTATGCAACTATTGGGAATATCCCCTTATCGTTTGACACACACAAAGACTACTATCTACGGGTTCAATGCTAACAACAGCTGTGCTCCAGGCAAAATCCGATTGCGGTGCCAAATTGGAGATTTAAGGACGGAGGTTACATGCTACGTTATAGACACAGATACGTCTTATAACATCCTGCTGGGGCAACCTTGGATACATGCATATATGATAGTCCCGTCGACTCTCCACCAGTGTATGAAGTACTGTGATGAACAGAGAGAAGTCAGGACGCTAGTTGCAGATAGGCAACCACTAAAGGGACTAGAGAATTAATTTACGCACACCAGGCTCTATAAACCAGTGCATGAGGTCCCGTAGAGGCAATGAAGCCAACACGGAGTACGAATCTCCCAAAGATAACAATAGGGGTGATTATGAAATCAATCCTCACATAGATTTTAATTTAAGTTTTGATAATAATGTAGCTATGTAGTAGAGAGTGAGTGGATTATCAATGAAAATATAAAGTTAGTCTACGAGCCTGCTATAGCTACTGAATCTGAACCGTCTTGTACTTTCACTGATGTGGATGGCCTATCCAAACTTGAGGTTCGGCGGCACATCATTTGCCACTTAGGTCATCCCTCCTCTCTCGGTCTGAAATAATTAAGGAAAAATGACACTTCTTTGAAGTGCCTCCTCGATAAGGGTCCCAAAAGCCGATCATGTTCGGCAGAGTAATTATGTCACCTCGACAAAGACAAAGCAGTGAAAGTGATGAACAAACATCACCTCAATTTCACTTATATGAACAGAAATGCCGGCAAATGATGGAGAAGATGGGTTATAATTTCACCTAGAAACCGGGATTAAACTTTGAAAAAGGGCGACGGAATCTCATACCCTCATCTAAATCGAGAGGAAAGAGCCCAGATTATTATCAAAAGACTCGCAGGGGATTGGGCTATATATCTACTCCTCCCTCATCACCATCCGGACAAGAAGAAAGTTCTTCGGTCGATGATGAATCACCTCCACTTGATTATGACTCGGATCTAAGTACCGGCGCTTGGTTTCAATCTTTGACAGCAATATGGTTTCAGCCGCACTAGAAAGCGACGAGGAACCAATTGATGTTCAAGATAATTCCTGGGCTAATCATATGGACACTCTCTGGGATATCCGCTTTGAACAGCGTGACCCGCCCACAGAAGATAAGCTAATACAAGTCAATATGGGAACGGACGAAAATCCGAAGCCCATCTTCGTAAGCTACACGCTAACTCCCTTGGAAAAGGAGAAACTTATATCTCTTATCAAAGAGTATATAGACGTGTTCGCATGGAACTACGAAGACATGCCTGGGCTTGACCCTCAAATTTCTACGCACCGGTTAAATATTAAAGAAGGTGCCAAACCAGTTAGACAACAGCAAATGCATTTTCGATCGGAATTGATGGAGGCAATAGTTGTCGAGGTCAACAAGCTTATAAAATCCGGATTCATCCGTGAAGAGCAACAACCTGATTGGGTGTCTAACATAGTGCTGGTTCGTAAGAAGAACGGCAAAATCTGGATATGCATCGATTTTCGAGATCTGAACGTTGCATGTCCTAAGGATGAATTTCCACTCCCCATCACCGATGTGATGATTGATAATACTTGCGGTTATGAGAGGATGTCCTTTATGGATGGCTTCTTAGGATATAACCAGATTAAAATGCACCCAGATGATGAAAAGCACACGACTTTCAGAACGCCGCTGGGGGTATACTGTTATACAGTGATGCCTTTCGGATTGAAGAATGCCGGTGCCACCTACCAACGTGCGATGAGTGTCATATTCAAAGAACACCTGCGCAAAACAGTGGAGTGCTGTGTGGATGACTTAGCGGTCAAAAGTAAGAATAAAGAAGATCATCTGCATGACCTAAGGACAGTCTTCAATCTTATGCGAAAACACCATCTGAAGATGAATCCCACTAAGTCTTTTATGGGGGTCTCCAGCGGGAAATTCCTTGGGTTCATAATAACCTCAAGAGGAATTTTCCTTGACCCCAAAAAGGTGAAAACAATTAGTGAAATGTCACCGCCCCGCAATCTTAAGGAATTAAGGGGGTTACAAGGAAAGTTAGCATATATCTAGTGCTTCATCTCTAATTTATCAGGTCAATGCTAGCCGTTCTCTAGACTCATGAAAAAGGGGGTTTCTTTCGTATGGGATGAGGCAAGTCAACAGGCGTTTGACGATATCAAAGAATACCTTACCAAACCTCATGTTCTTATGGCACCGATCCCTGGACAGCCATTTCTTATATATGTAAGGGCCATGGATGATGCGTTAGGAGCATTACTTGCTCAGTATAATGAGCACGGCCATGAACACGCCCTTTATTACTTAAGCAAGATAATGATCGGAGCCGAGCGTTGGTACACCCCGATCGAAAAAGAATGTTTAGCCCTAGTGTTCGCTGTTCAGAAAATGCGACACTATCTTTCAGGGCAAACGATGCATGTCATATCACAGGTCAATCCCTTGAAGATTCTGATGACAAAACCAGGATCCTTAAACGGCCGATTGGCAAAATGGGCATTATTGCTATCGCCATATGATATACACTTCGTCCCTCAAAAAGCCATGAAGGGACAAGAGATCGCCGATTTCCTACCAGATCATCCAATCTGGTCCAATTCCAAACAGACGATAGAGGTCAACGCAGTTAGCAAAGAACAACCATGGCAAATGTTCTTTGATGGTGCTGCCAGACGATCTGCTGCTGGAGTGGGGGTTGTGCTAATATCCCCACATAAACATATACTGCCTAACGGTTACTCATTAATAGAACCGTGCACGAATAATGTGGCGGAATACAACGCGCTCATTATCGGCCTGAAAATGGCTCTGCAACTGGGGGTGAACTATCTAGAGGCATATGGAGACTCTAAACTTATCGTCAATCAGATGACGTGTGAGTATGAATTCAGACATGAAACCCTCATCCCCTATCATCAACTAGCCATTAAGCTAGCAGGATATTTTGAACAATTTTATATATATCATATATCTCGGAATGAGAATGTCTACGCAAATGCTCTTACTACACTAGCTGCAACATTGACAATCCCGCCAGGTGAAACTAAAAGCATCACTATTGGTAGCAGAGAACTTCTCCACCCAGACACGGTATTCCAAACCAAAGAGGTGTGCCAGACAGGCTTAATACTGGAACTCCCTGATTGGCGATTTCCATTTATAGATTACGCCCTATATGGGATACTCCCAGAGGATCCAAAGGAAGCCACCTCGATAAAGAGGAAGACCCCGAGATTTTACTTTGACCGTACACTTCAAACTTTATATAGAAAGTCAAATGATGGTCTGCTACTACGCTGCATATCAAAAGCAGAAGCAGATGAAGTGCTGAAGGAAACACATGATGGAGTGTGTGGAGCTCATCAGCCCGGCCCAAAACTCGGGGACCGCATAAGAAGGCTGGGATATTACTGGTCGAAGATAATTACAGAGGCAATGGCAAATGCTAAAAGATGTCATGCATGCCAAGTACATGCCAATTTTATTCATCAACCCCCAGAATACTTGTACAATACCATTGCTAGTTGGTCATTTGAGGCATGGGGACTGGATATTGTGGGGCCAATAACTCCCCCGTCGTCCAGAGGACATCGGTTTATTCTTACAATAACCAATTATTTTTCAAGATGGGCCGAAACCGTGCCCATGAGAGAGGTGAAAACGACAGATGTGATTAAATTCTTCACGCATCATGTCATTTACCGTGTTGGCGTCCCCCGAAGGATCATTCATGATAATGGACCGCAATTCATCAGCCAGGGGTTCTCAAGATTCTGTGATAAGTTCAGAATCAAAGATGTTGCTTCAACACCATATAATCCCGCGGCATATGGGTTAGCCGAAGCCTTTAACAAGACGATCATTAAACTCCTTCGAAAATTTGTCTCTTCCAACAAACGAGACTGGGATGAAAAGCTGGGAGAGTGTTTGTGGGCTTATCGCACTACCGTTCGCACCCCAACAAAACCTACCCCGTTCTCTTTAGTTTACGGAAGTGAGGTCGTCTTGCCTCTTGAAATCCAGATCCATCATTAAGAGTGACCTTAGCCACAAGGATGACGACATAAGAGCGCCATCAATAAAGATTGCAAGAACTAGAGGCGTTAGATGAAAAACGTCTCAGGGCTCAACAACAAATTGAGTTGTATCAAGCCCAAATCTCGCAAACGTTCAATAAGAACATTAAACCAAGGACCTTTAAAAAAGGAGACTTGGTTCTGGCTATTAAAAGGCCTATGATTCTAACCCATAAGACTAAGGTTAAATTTGAACCCAAGTGGGAAGGACCGTTCGTTGTGAAGACGGTATACTCTAGTGGAGCCTATCGCTTAATGAATCAGAACGGCGATAGAATGATGATGCCGATCAACGGCAAATTTCTGAAGAAATACTATGCTTAAACTAAACTAGAATGATGACAGAGTAACTGTCTCATCTAGTTCAGATCCCAAGGAGTATAACCATCCACTTGTTCAAGTTACGCAGATGAGCACTTGGACTTCTTTCTTAAAAACTAGGCATGCGCAATTAGCGTCTCTGACGAAATCTGATGATCCTGACCCGATCATCTTGGTATGTGCAGTTCAAGTTATGCATGAGAGTCTTGAACCGCTTCCACTTGTTCAAGTTACGCAGATGAGCACTTGAACTTCTTGCTTAAAACTAGGCATGCGCAATTGGCGCCTCTGCCGAAATCTGATGATTCTGACCCGATCATCTTGGTATGTGCAGTTCAAGTTACGCATGAGAGCCTTGAACCGCCTCCACTTGTTCAAGTTGCGCAGATGAGCACTTGAACTTCTTGCTTAAAACTAGGCATGCGCAATTAGACGCCTATGCCAAAATCTGATGATCCTGACCCGATTATCTTGGTATGTGTAGTTCAAGTTACGCATGAGAGCTTTGAACCGCCTCCACTTGTTCAAGTTACGCAGATGAGCACTTGAACTTCTTTCTTAAAAACTAGGCATGCGCAATTGGCGCCTCTGCCGAAATCTGATGATCCTGACCCAAACATCTTGGTATGTGCAGTTCAAGTTACGCATGAGAACCTTGAATTGCCTCAATTAAAACTAAGGCATGTGCAATTAAGCGCCTCTGTCTAAGTTAAAATGATCCTTATCCGATCATTTCAGGTACTAACCAAATCTAAGTTACGCAGATGAGCTTTAGATTGTTGTACCAAAACAATGAGTTATTTATTTGTTGAGCAAGCAAGATTTTGAAGCCAACAGATAAAGAGAAAAAGAATTATCTTTATTCATGAAACGAAAGATTACAGAAAAAGAAGTTATAGCTCTCCTAAAAGCTTCAACCTATTCATCGACTCATCAATAACCCGACGACGAGTTTCCTCCATGGAGTGTTGAAATTTTTTGGTTCACATGCAAAAGATCTCCTCTGCAAATATCAACTATGATCTGTTTAAAGTTTTTAGTGAATCATCTGAAGATACTGCTACGAGAATCATAATGAAGATGCACAAGTTGAATTCGACATGCTACAAGCCCTTAGATGATCATCTCTGTCGCTTTGGAAAATGACAGAGATTGTCATCTAACAGAAATGGTCCTCAAGAAAACTTAATGAGCTGCCGCAGAGTTCTTGTAACTCCTTCAAAAGTTTACTTTTCGGAGCTAGGGCTTGAAACCTGCAACTATGTTGTAAAGCATATGCTTCTGGCTTCCTTAGAGCTACTTTTGCTGACGAAGACTGGTAGAGCCACATGCACTCCTCTTCAAAATGGATCTGGTCCGAATACTCCACTGCAAAAGAAGAATCAAGAGTTAGAGAAAAACTCGAAAAATCTTCTAAGTATAAAAATGCGGAGTTAAAAAATAACTTCGTGCGCAGCTGAGAAAATAGCCTCGCGTTGAAACGCGACTGCTAGTCAAAATAGTCTCGCGTTGAAACGCGACTGCTAGTCAAAATAACCTCGCGTTGAAACGCGATTGCTAATGAAAATAGCCTCGCGTTGAAACGCGACTGCTAGTCAAAATAGCCCTGCGTTTCAAGCGCGAGGATGATACGATAACTTCGCGTAAGAAGAAGACCAGAGTTCTTCTCCGTCTTCTCCTTTCTTCCCAAGCCTTATGGCCGGAGAACGGTGATCTCGCCGGATCAAAAAATAGTTGGTCGGTTAAAACCGAGCCAAAATACTCCAAAATTGATCTAAGGAGTCTCAAAGTTAAGAATTTCTCGCCATTGTGGCCACTGCCTCAGCCGTCGCCTCCGCTGCTAGCGCCGGCCGCCGATGGTGAGGAGGCGCGCGATGCCGAACTCTTCTTAGATGACATCCTAGTGATTGAAAATTTTTGAAAAGTCGAAGGAAGTTCGGTCAAAGATCATTCCTTCAGACTGATTCGCCTGAGTCGCATGAGCTCTGAGCTCTTAAAATTCTTCGGATAAAATGAAGAAGAAGAAGAGCTAGAGGCTCTATTTAAATGATCCACCTCTTGGTATTCAGTGCGAAAGTTAGAGCAGGAGTAATTACTGAGCTATTACTGAGTAATTACTGAGTAATTAATGAGCAATTACTCACTGAAATGCGAAGCTATTTAGCTCCGCGCAAGTGAACAAAAACGCGAGATAGACTTGGTATTTTAACTCCGCATTTTCAATTTGAAAATCTAAAGTATTTCAAAATTTGCTAAAGTTCTAACCCATTTTGAAAACTTTGGAGGGGGTTCTGTTGGCAGTGAAAAATTCTAAGTTAAAAGGATTTTCCACAACAGAACGCAGAGTTAACTCAGTAGCTCCGCGTTTGGCTATATTAGCCTTGCGTTTGAACAAAACGCAGAGCTATTCAATAGCTCCGCATTAGTTCTGCGCTCTTATTTTTTAGCTCCGCGTTTTGATGCGATTAGCTCCGCGTGAGCAGATAACCAGAATCTCAAATGATTGAGATTATAATTTTGCTTATCCAAATATCCAAATTAATTTCGATTAGAACTCTAAATCAAGAGATTTAAATCAAAACTAAGATATTTGATTGGAATCCTTGATGGGTACAAATTCTATTTAGATAGAAACTCTCATATGATCTTAAGGCTATAAATACCCTCTTGGGGAAGCCCTAGTGGTATTCTTTTCTTCTTTTTCAGGCATCTTGGAGAATTCAAGTTACGCATAGAGCCTTGAGTTCGTGAAAGACCAGAGAAGATCGTCTACAGTCGGCCGTCATCTTCAAGAGAGAAGATTTCGACGTCAGATCGTCCAAAGGAGCTGCTTGACAGATTCCATCGCCACAGATCTCACACTACATTGTAAAAGAGAGCGATTGAGATATAAAATCCTCTCGTTTGTTCTCTCTTTCTCTTGTTCTCTTCCGTTGTAATTCGAGTTTATTCAATGGAAGGAAGGCGAAGAAATTCCGCTGCGAACAGTGAACAGTCCTCAACAAATAGTTTCTAACTATTTCATGTTCACCATTCATAAGAAAAATAGTTCACTTGGAACAAAAATATGGACAAATCTCTTAATGAAGCATCATCGACTCCAGCAAGATGTAGTTCTCCACAACCAACACACAAGCTTTCTTCTTCGGGTCAAATCCGGCCACCTACTAGTCGGTCTATCCAGATTAGGACGAAAACAAGCAAAAAGGCGGTGCCTTTGACTTCCTTACTTTCTCCTTCGGGTCAGCTCCGGCCCCTACAACTCGATCTACCCTGATTAGTTATGCTCCTACTTAATCATGCCATTTTGTCTCTTTGATTTGAAAACTACTTGAATGGTCCTTTTTTTAGTAGAAATATCATTAGGTACTACTTACTCTTCCACTGTTGCGATGGAGTGGTAGGATTAGCCCATACCAACTCGTCTATGCTAAGTTTTCCTATTTATATAAATCACTGCTTCCTCTATAAATATCGATATTCAAAGTCTCGTTTCAATCACAAAGCCTGAGTTCTCTGAATAGTTCCGCAAAATATGGCTATTTCTATGGGCTCCTTGCTACTATTTTCTCTCATCGCTTTTACTCCTCTGTGCTATGGGCATGCTTATGGTGGCGGATACCTCTATCCGCAGTTCTATGACCGCTCTTGCTCGCAAGCTCAACACATAGTGAAGACTATCGTAGCGAAAGCCATTGCGAAGGAAGCGAGGATGGCTGCTTCTTTGCTTAGGCTACACTTTCATGATTGTTTCGTTAAGGTACCAATGAAGTCTAAAAATGGCCTCAGTAGTTGGCAATATTTACTCTGAGGTGTATGTATCATTTCATCTGCAGGGTTGTGACGGATCAGTTTTACTGGACAGTGCTGGGACCCTAAAAAGCGAGAAGCAATCGAACCCCAACCGCAACTCAGCGAGGGGATTCGAGGTCGTTGACGAGATCAAAGCAGCATTGGAGAAGGCATGCCCTCAAACTGTGTCCTGCGCTGATATCTTGGCCCTTGCAGCCAGGGATTCTACGGTTCTGGTATGTTGATCTTAAGTTATGAACTCTATTTATGCCGTAAAATTTGAAATAGGTGTTGATTTCTCAATGATAATTGAAAATTATTGTCCAGGCTGGTGGACCGAGCTGGGAGGTTCCATTGGGCAGAAGGGACTCTCTCGGCGCAAGCCTGAGTGGATCCAACCACAACATTCCAGCTCCCAACGATACACTCCCCACGATCATCACGAAGTTCAAGCTCAAAGGACTCGACCTTATCGATCTTGTAGCTCTCTCAGGTGATCACTCCGCCAGACCATAAACTCAAAATTGCCATAACTTTCATCTCTGGTTCAAGTATCTGATGAGAGCCAAAAAATTGCAGGAAGCCACACCATTGGGCAATCGCGGTGCACAAGTTTCCGCCAGAGGCTCTACAACCAGACGGGCAACGGGCTGCCCGATAGCACATTGGACGACACTTATGCCTACCTGCTACGAAAGCAGTGCCCGCAGTCGGGTGAGGACCAGAACCTCTTCCCCTTGGACTTGCTCACTCCTACCAAGTTCGACAACTTCTACTTCAAGAACATTATCGAGAGCAAGGGACTGCTGAGCTCAGACGAGATCTTGTTCACGAAGAATGCTGCCACGATGAAGCTAGTGAAGGAGTATGCTGAGAACAATGAGCTGTTCTTTGAGCAGTTTGCAAAGTCTATGGTTAAGATGGGGAATATTACCCCGCTTACGGGATCAAAGGGTGAGATCAGGAAGAACTGCAGGAGGGTGAATCATTGATTCGAGGCAAAGATCAAGTTTGGGATTATTTGCTGTTTGTGTGGTGATCAACTCCTTCTAGTTTTGTGAGTCTCCTTCTTGGTTTTCATTGTACCTTGAGCATGCTGTAGTGTGATTCTTATTTTGTCCTGAAGCAATTTCGTGTGATGGAAATTCAATTAGCTATGTGCGAGTATGCGTATGAGCGTGCAATTATGCTTCGGATGGTCTCATTTGAAAACGAATACATAATAATATCGCTATTATAAAAAATATATATGTGATATGAGATTAATATAAGATTTATACCTCTCATGTATCAAGGGATATTGACGTTCAAATGATGGATATCGGCGAGCCTTCTTGTCCCACTTATAACTCCTGTGATCATGACGCCTATTCATAGCATAATAAATACTAAAATACACAGGAGGCTTCGAATTGGAAGAAGAGGCTGTAAAATAATGAGTGTTAGTTCATCCATAATAATAAAAATTGCTATTTTAGTAACTAGAACTCTTTTTAGAAAAGTAATGATTGACTAAATGGGAGGAATTTATTCACCGTTTATACTTTAAGAGGGAAAGAAAAAAAGTTATCTTACATAGATTTATACTCTACATAGAAATGCAAGAAAAAAAATAACAATTTTTTTTTTCTCGTAATCTTCTAAAATATAGAACAGGCTTGATTGAGCTCATGAAAAATAAATTGAACAGTCTCGGGCTTGTATGAGCCCACGCCAAGTGCGGCTCATTTCCACCCGTAGATCATGTTACCCCCTCGCACGTGCGAAGCACATGCCGCGAGAGTCGAATTTCAACAAGGAGAATCTACACCCCGTTCCGCATCAAACCCGCACAACATCCTGGCCCTTCATTTTTGGCGGGAACCGAAGGGGCAGTTCCCGCCACGTTCTACCCCCAATTCTTCTTCTTGTTCCTGCCCTCGTCTCTACATTCTCATTCTCATCTCCCCAATATCAGAAGTCAGATCCGACCCGATACAATCCGCCGCCATGGCCTCCTCCGAATACTCCGGTAACTCGCTCTCTCCACCTCCAGATCTCATTTCCCTTGCTTTTGTTTCTCTTAATTTTGTTATTTTTCTACTAAAGATTGGATTTTGCCATGTGTGTCGAGTACAATTCTTCGAAAGATCGATTCTCTCGTGCTGATGTCCTTCGATTCCTCTCTTTTCGGGATGTTTTCTGATTGCGTTTATTGGCAAAATTTGATCTATTTTAACTTTCTCGAGAGAGGGATTTAGGATTTTGCAATCTGCTTATTCATTTTAATGCTGGATTTGCTTTGTGTAGTACAGTTTTTAGTTAAAAAAAAAAAGAATTGTTTTTTTTCTTATGTGCTTTCAGTAGAAGAATGGTGTTTTAGGGTTTAGGTCAGGGTTAGGGTTTAGCCAATAACGATGATATTTGCGAACAATGAAGATTTTAGTAGCTAAAATAAAAATTTAAGTAAATTATATTGATAATCATGAACCTACAAGCTGTCACGGTTGTTGCTATTGGAGAAGCTCTGATCTTGCTATTTGGGTTAATTTCAAATTTTCAGGCCCATCATCCCCAAATGGGGCATCGAGCCCAGTCCCTAACACCAACTCCTCTCCGGTCCAACCCTCACCCACCAGACGGGGCCGGCGGCGGCGGCGCAACGACTCTAACTCCTCGCCGGGCGGTTACCAGACCCCGCCCGTTCCCTCCTCCAACTTCTCCACCCCTTCATCATCTCGCCGCCGCCACCGTGGGCCCCAATCCACGCCCGCCACCCCCTCGTCCTCCAATGGTGGGGATGATGATGCACCAATGGACGATGAGGCAATGGATTCAGCCCCAGTGTACGTCTGGGGGACGAACATCAGTGTCCAGGATGTCAATGCTGCTATCCTTCGGTTTCTCAGGTACTTCCGGGACACACAGCAGTCTGGTGCCGTCAGTGCTGAAGCGGCAATGGAGGAAGGGAAGTACATGAGGGCAGTGCATCGGATAATGGAGTTGGATGGTGGGGAGTCCTTGGATGTTGACGCCCACGACGTGTTTGATTATGATCCGGACTTGTACGGGAAGATGGTGCGGTATCCGCTTGAAGTGCTGGCAATATTTGACATAGTTTTGATGGATTTGGTTGCTAGGATCGATCCGTTGTTTGAGAAGCACATCCAGACACGGATATATAATTTGAAGTCCTCTGTTTCTATGAGGAATCTCAACCCATCTGGTAAAAAACTCAAACTTTTTTAGCTGTAAGATTGAATTTGTGCTTGTTGGTGTATATCGATTTGTTAGCTAAATTGTGTTGGTTTGAATTGTTATAGATATTGAGAAGATGGTTTCTGTCAAGGGAATGATCATACGATGCAGCTCTATTATACCAGAGGTTAAGGAGGCGATTTTTCGTTGTTTGATATGTGGATACTACTCTGATCCAATCATGGTTGACCGAGGTACTCTGAAAATTATGAAATGGGTATTGGCACAAGGATATAATAAAAGTTAACTAACGTACGGATTGAGATAATAAGTTCTTTTGATTATATACCTTTTTGTTTTAGAAAAAAAACTCTGACTAGTATTAGTTTTGCACTCTTAATACTTGCTCGTTGTCACTAATTAATTTGCTCCGACTAATATGCAAATAAAGAGAATATTTTTAAAATCTTTAAAAATTAGTTTTTCATGCAGCTTGTTTGTTTGCTATCGACTGTTAGTGATGAGGGTAGTTTCAGCTTGCTAGCAGGCAATGCAGTAAGAGGTTGACTAACTGAAGCATTATCCTGAGGTGCTGTGGGTTGTATAATGATCTTCTTTCTTGCAGGAAACTTGTTTTCTAGAACTCATTCCATACGTTCGGATTCCTTTAATGTCTTCTCAAGTTGATAAAAATGAACTTATTTGTATTGATTCTTTCTGAAGAGAATTTATCAGACAAACAAATTAATTAAGCTACCCTTATCACCAGTATTGAACACCACTACTTAAATGCTGTGCTTTGTCTATATTTATAATCAAGATTCTCCTTGTGAGTCGAGGATGAGAAATCTTGTCAGGAATTACATTAGGGCTTTTGAATTGGTTCATGTTTTTTGCAGACCTGTAATATAAACTAAGACGAGGGTAAAATTGGTTTATTCATGTTGTGGTCAGTTTCCAAGTCATTTGGAAAGCATATTCACCTCTAGAAATGATAAACTTCGTAACTTTGGTCGATAAGTCGATTCGGAGCTTTGCCAAAATGGAATCGAGATGTTATGACTGCATGACTGGGTCATTCTCAGCAATTGTTGTGTTTTTCTTTTGGTTATTTCATGGAGCCCAATTGGCGTCATGTTAGCCTTAGCTTAGGATGAAATGTTGAGTCTCTTTCTCAGAATGACCTATTTTATTATTTCAGTATCTTATGTTGGAAACTAAACTTTTGCAATTGTTGGGAACTGTCCTTCTAAAAACTTGTTTCCTTGATTGAGGATCCTGCAGATTGAGATCTGCAATTTGAACCTTGGTTTCCCCTTTGTCAGTTCTATAATAGTGCCAAACACCTCTGGTTGTTTCACATTGCATATGAATTGCACAAATACTTGATATTTGCAGAATTGTATATGTAGGAAATTCATCTTGATCTTCTCTCAAAAAATGGAAAAATGAAAAAAGAAAAAGAATGTCATGATCTCTTTATGATGGAAGAAGAGGGGTATAAAACAGAAGAAAGTTAAGAAATAGTGTTCTCCTTACCAAACCAGCCATGACTAATGCTTTATTCAGCCCAATAAATTCTGTTCAAGGCATTTCAAGTTCACCACACTTTTGTGCTTTGAGTAGGTACATTCAGTGCAGCATTTATTTATTCTAGCATCTAGTATTATTACCACTTGCTGACTAGAAAGCCAACCCGGCTTTTAAACTCTCATACTGGCCTCATGAAACCGGATCCAGGTGCTGTTCTGAAAAAATAATTACCACAATGTAATGAAGTTTCCTGTACTTTGTTGTTGCACAACGTTGCGAAAGTGCTGAGGGGTTTGGGTTTCATACACACATGAGAGATGATTTGCAATTCATACGAGTATGAGTAAATTGCAAACAAATCACAATCACACAAGAGGAACACAAACATCAAGGTATGTCGTGGTTCCACGGGCCAATTTGATTGATGCACGTCCACAGCGGAAGGACAAAGATCCAATATAATAGAGGTGGTTACAATATAGTTACAAAAACACTCATATAACCTAACCCTCAAATCTCCAGGGGAGATGATCTCCAATGGCTTAGAAAACTCTCAACGAAGGAAGAGCTGCCAATGAATGAAGCATGTCTCCAAGAAGTTTTGGTAAAAAATCCTAGGTTTAGACTTTTATAGGTTTCTAAAATACGCATCCACACGTGCCTCATGTGTCTGATCAGCCAACTAACCAGTTGGCTGGTCATTTGACTTTAGAGGCCTGATTTCTACTACAAGATGCAGGGGTTGACTTGGAGTCAACTACCGATGCTTCTTTTCCAGCAGCCAGCTGACCAATCAACTGATCAGTCGGCTGATCTGGTGCTTTGTGAGTATTCACAATTCTGATGCTCAAGTTCTTTGGGTGAACACACATTGTAACTTGCCAAACTGTCTGTTTCAAACAAGTTTAAGTTGTTTGTTTTGCTGCTCTCTGCATTTTCTATGACATGGTTATTCATGCACTTATTAGGCCGGATCAGCGAACCGACCAGATGCGGGAGGCTGGAATGTCTAGCTGTTAACTCCATGACGCTGGTTCATAATCGGTGCAGGTAAAATTCTTATCATGCTCATTTTTTTTACTTGATATCACTGAAGAAGGATCAAGTTTTAACTTGGCAATGTTCTCACGGTCAAAACCAGATTTGCAGACAAGCAGATAGTAAAGTTGCAGGAGACCCCAGACGAAATACCTGAAGGAGGTACTCCCCACACAGTCAGCATTCTAATGCACGACAGACTGGTAGACTCTGGGAAACCAGGTGATAGAGTTGAGGTAAAACATTTCTCACAGATAGGAACTGGTTTCTTTAAAAAGCATGCCTTTATACTAATTCTTATTATAACATCTTTTCTAATATTTCGTTAAGGGTTTTACTTTTATGTTATATTTTAATGTTTTGCCTTTGTCTTTTAGATTACTGGTGTGTACAGGGCTATGAGTGTCAGAGTGGGTCCAGCTCAAAGAACCGTCAAATCTCTCTTTAAGGTATATGCTTTCTCTTTGCAATTCTTTTCCTCTTATCAGAATTGTTGGACTGAAGACAATTTGTCGACTGCCTTCGCTACTGAGTGTCACACTGTCAGACTGATTACTTGTTTGAATTAACTCAAACTGTTAATGCAGACATATATTGACTGCCTTCACTTGAAGAAGACAGACAAGTCACGGTTGCATATTGAAGATCCCATGGAATGTGATGATAATAACTCTACCAGCAGAATAAATGTTGATGATGAATCCCCGGAATACCGAGATAAGGTTTTGCTCTTTTTCCTACTCAATCCCGCAATTCATATGTAAGGAGCTAGTGTTTTTTCTGATATGATGATGTTTTTGTTTGGATCTGTCAGGTTGAGAAATTGAAAGAGCTGTCAAAGCTGCCTGATATTTATGATAGGCTTACTCGGTCCCTTGCTCCAAACATATGGGAGTTGGATGATGTCAAAAGGGGTCTCCTTTGCCAGGTCACTATGTTACTGAGTTTTAGTCTGTTAATTTTGACTGCATCTCTAAGAGTGTAAAGAAATTTTGACTTGTTCACTTGAATCTTTAAAAAACATGTTCGAATGTATTATGAGGACTTAAGTCAAAAACTTTTCTGTGCAAGAACTCAACTGTTTCATCTGAATTGAGAATCTGCAGTGTTAGCGACAATCAATGAAACTCCTGAGAGCAATAAAACCAAAGGCATGCATCTTTGGTGTTGCTCCCTATGCATGGAGTGCTAAAATGAGAGCATACTATTTATCAATGACAAGACAATTTGCTTATGTGGCTTCTTGAATCTTATCCTACAAAATTTTGTTTGATATATGTTTTGATATTTATTAATCATGGACAATGGATGATTCAGATTTATATGATCCATGTTTTAGATCTGATCCACTTGACATGTTCAAATGGTTTAGTATTGTTTTTATTCCATTACTTATGAACTACAGATAATAAATTATAGTATAAATGGCACAATTTTGGAGCAATGGTAAGGTTGTTCCATTGCGATCTGGGGATCACAGATTCAAATCCTAAATAAATTAGACCCTTCCTAGATCCTGCAATTGGGAGCCTTGTGCACTGAGTTGCCACTTTATTTTGTTTTATAGATGGCACAACTTTTTGTTGTCGTGCCTATGGAATCTGGCTTAGAACCACAATTTGCTTTCTGCATCTGAATCTTGATTTCTGTCTAATTATCTAAATGTCCATTTTCAGTTTGTTTTAATATGAATGCTGACATTTTTATATACTGGAATCCTGCTGTAGCTTTTTGGAGGTAATGCTCTGAAACTCCTTTCTGGGGCAAGCTTTCGTGGGGACATCAACATTCTTCTGGTTGGAGACCCAGGAACCAGTAAGTCCCAGCTGCTTCAGTACATGCATAAATTGTCTCCACGTGGTATTTACACCAGTGGGAGAGGAAGCTCAGCAGTGGGACTTACAGCTTATGTAGCAAAGGACCCAGAGACGGGAGAAACAGTATGATAAATTTCCTTTTATTCATATCATAATTAATTTCAATTGAATGATATTTCATTCTGGTCATTTGATTTCCATTAGGTTCTCGAGAGTGGGGCATTGGTCCTCAGCGATAAAGGTGTTTGTTGTATAGATGAATTTGACAAAATGTCAGACAATGCTCGGAGTATGTTACACGAGGTTGGTACTGTTTCTTGGCTGCCAGAAAAACTATTGATCTCAGGTTCTGTTTCCAAATTGTTCTTGATTATTTCCACAAAATGATTGGTTCTTCTTTATGGATTTTTTTTATAATTTATGTCTAGTAAAGTTTTTAATGACTTACATTTTGAATTAACATAAATGACCATTAGCAACAACGTGAATGTTTCTACCTGTGGCCTTTTCAGGTTATGGAACAGCAAACAGTATCAATTGCAAAGGCTGGGATCATTGCTTCTCTGAATGCTCGGACTTCAGTGTTAGCTTGTGCAAATCCAAGTGGATCTCGCTATAATCCTCGATTGTCCGTGATTGAGAACATCCATCTTCCTCCAACCCTACTATCTAGGTGACAACCTGCAGCAACTTGTATTTTGTGATCTCTTCTTGAATGTTTTAATCCTAATGAAACAGTCTATTTATTTTCAGGTTCGATCTTATTTACCTGATTCTGGACAAAGCTGATGAACAAACAGATAGGCGTCTGGCAAAGCACATTGTTGCCCTGCATTTTGAGAACCCGGAGGTTTGGGCTTGTAACTTGCATTTTGTCTTGGTTTCTAAGTCTAGCATCGTGGTTGACTTTTCTGGAAAATTAGAACTGCTCAGAGAGAGTTAGGTTCTTACACTAAAGAACAAAGTGAGCATTTCCAGATTATCTATAGTATTTGGCGATAATCTACTAAAGTGCGTCAAAACTTTCAGATGAATTATTATAAAGAGTTAACAACAAGCATCCAGTGGTAACTAGGTACACTTTGGATAGTTGATTCAATTATGTGGTGGTCTGTTATTATCATGATCACTAACATCATAAAGTATATGACAGTGGGTTTTGGACCTGTTGGTGTATGTCACCAAAATTTAGAGATCATAATGTGTGGACCATACATTATGAAACACTACTTATTAATAGGAAAACATGATCATAAAGCATGGTCCCAAGAACCATGAAAATGCAATTATTTTTGGCACCAATTCGTGTACATAGTTGATCTAAGTTATAGTAGTATTAACTTTTGAGATGAGACGTGGGAACTTTGGGAAGGATATGAAAGCGAATCACCCAAATTAACTATCAAAATTGATAGAGAAGCCTAGTTTACAATCTAGTCCATTCAAGTTGCTTTACAGTATAATGAGTGCCTAAATTAAAGACAAAGGACTTTTAAGGTTTTATACCAATGCACCAAGTAGGTATTTATTGAAGGAGAAAATTTCAAAAGAAGAGGGAATACCGTAATAGCTTTGCGGATGTGAGGATATCTATTAGCCTCGCGTTGACCAGTCAGACACAAAGCTTAGCTTCGCGTGGAGAAGCGAAACGCCAAACTAATTCTTAGTTTCGTATCCAGAGCTATTAACTCCGCATGGACAGATTTTCAGAATCTATAATTGATTCTGATTGAGATTTGGGATCATCTAATATCCGAATTGAGTTCAATTATAATACAAACTTAAGAGATTTAAATCAAAATCAGATATTTGATTAGAATTATTGATGGATGCAAAGACCTTCCATCCCTATCTCTAAGGGAACTCTGATATCCAACTAAAGTCTATAAGTAGCCTTCATGAGGAGACTTTAAGAGATCTTTTGGCATATCAAGTTACACGCCAGAGCCTTGATGCCTTTGGATCAACAGAGAGAGAGCTAGGGCCAGTCTTCTTCAACAAATAGAAGTTCATGTCAGATTGTCAATAAGTTTTACTAGTTAGATTCTATCGCCACACTAAAAACCCACTTTTATAATATATAAATCATCTCTCGTTTGTTTTTCTTTTGTTCTTCTTTCATTGTAATTTTGCAAATTATTGTAATCAATGGAAGAAAACAAGAGTTTTAAGGAGAACAGAAGTCCCTACAGCTATTCCCTTTCTATCTCAAGAAGAGGACTTCTGATTGACTTTCTCTTTGTTCTGGATTTTATGGAATAGGAGGCATTTCTTCCCATGTCGTAACTCTGAAGTTGTGATGCCGGACCTAGGATGCAGCTGAAAAGTTGTTAGAAATAAATGAAACCAAATTGAGCAAATATATTTAAATGCTCAATATAATTAAATAGAAGATCGGTGAGATATTAACTTGGGTTGTTCTAATACCATATTAAAGTTACTGTACAATAACTATATGAAGTATGGATACAAACACAGACACGAAATACAGATGCGACACAGATTTGCCGACATGACAAACCTTAGAAATGTAGGATATGAGGACACGGCGATGTAAATATGCACATATTTATTGTATGTGATATATATAGTGTATATAAAAACTTGTAATCATTTATACATGTTTTTGTTCAAGTAGAAAGAAAAGAAAAAATATTACTAATTTAAACATAAATTCTAATAGTAATTGTAACTAATAAAAGAATCTAAATTCAATCCAATTTACTAGTACCTTGAATAAAAAATTTGAAGTTTCTGAAAGATTCCTTCCATTGTACCAAAACTCCGAAGTTGTGGTGAGAGTTGAGGGAAATTATTTTATATTTTAACATGCTCCCGCAGGTTGAAGGCCCATTTTTGGACAGAAATCTGGGCTTTATACAGTGGTATAATTTTTTTTTTAAATCCGTAATTAAATGTGCACCCGGTAGGAATTGAACTTGGGTTGCTCTGATATCATATTGAAAGATCCCTTAAATAGAAATTTAAATGCCCGCCCGCAATTAATCGCTGTCTCCTGTGATAGAGATCTTGTTTGCTGTTATGTTGTCGAAATCTAGTGTGGGCTCCTGCTTCGTCATCACCGCCTTATTTAAAGGTGCAGTCTTTAACACCTCTGTCTCATCTTCCAGTGATTTTGCCTGTTGTTTCGTCGCTGCCTCCTGTGCTAAAGATTCTGTTTGCTGTTCTGTTGCTGAAATCTAGTATGTCATTTTCCGCTCCTGCTTCTCGCTACTGTCATTTTCAATGATGTAGCCTTTGCCATCTCTGTCTCCTCTTTCGGTGACTCCGTCTGTTACTCCGTCGCTATTTCCTATGCCAGATATTCTGTCTGCTGCTCATCCACCTAGTCGTCATTATGATCTCGTTTTCAAACTCAAGTTGGTATATTCCAAATCATCTTGAGTTTGTAGGGGATATTAGAATATCTCACTAATTTAGGATATCTTAAATTATTATATTTGACAAATTCTCTAATTTATTAGCATATCTCAGGTTATCTTTCTAAATTAGTATATTTGTCAAATATTTCTAATTCGGCTGGTTATGCTTATTTAGGATTATATGCAATTAGAATCAAATTATATATTCTCTTGTTTTTATTTTTTATATTCGCCTCCTTTATCTATAAAAAGATGGCCATTGTAATGTTTTATATACACATCAGAATACAAAGTTATTCTTCATTATCTCTCTTAGATCATAGATTTATCTTTTCTTATGTCTTTTCAGACAATGTAAAATTTAATATTCCATTGTACTCAATGCGCAAGCTTTCTGACTTCTTAAAAGCGGATATGGTCCCAACGCACGATTTATGATTTTTTGAAAGCGGACATAGCTCCGACATGCAAGTTTTTGTGTTTTTTAAAATCTGTCATGGTTTCGGTTTATCCAATATGTTAAGTGTCGTGTAAGTGTCAGTGTTCGAAATGTATCGGATGCGGACACGACACTCACTTTGAACTATTATTCGTATTAAAAAAAGATAAGCCTTGTGTGCAAGACTTTCAATGCATTTTACACCCCCACACAATTTAGACTTGGAGAAAAATATTCACTACAAATAAATTTACTAAAGTATTTTAAAACTATATTATTTTCTTAAATTTTAGATCATAATGTATGTGAACTATAAACGTAAGACAAGTTAAAAGAGCAAATGTACGACTGAATAAAATATGGATGGAGGTGATACAAAAAGTTGTGGCTGTTAAAGACCTTTGATAAAACTAAGAACTATAAGAGAATGAAAAATAACTTTGTATTCTGAGATGTGTATATAAAATGTTACAATGACCATTGTTTTATAGATGAAAGATGCAAATATAAAAGGTAAAGACAGGAGAATATATAATTTGATCCTAATTGCATATAATCTTAAATCAGCATAATCCGTCTAATTAGAGATATTTGACAAATATACTAATTTAGAAAAATATCCTGAGATATGCTAATAAATTGGAGAATTTGTCAAATATACTAATTTAGGAAGATATCCTAAATTAGTGATATATTCTAATATCTCCCCACAAACTCAAAATGGTTTGGAAGACGCCAACTTGAGTTTGAAAACGAGATCATGATGATGACCAGGTGGATGAGTAGCAGATAGGATCTCTGGCACAATACATAATATCAACCTTAATGTAAACATATTACTTGGTAGGAATGAGTGGAGAAGGATCATCCATGTGATCAGTCCGGCATAATCTCATCTTAATTTATATAGCCAATCACACGTATTTGGAATAAAAGGCTTAGTTGTTATTGTAAAGTAAATGAACTATTACGGATGTGATATGAAGACTATGCAAAAAATAAGAAAAGGGAAAATCATGGAACAATGTTCTAAAAAACGTTTGCGGTGTAAAACCGCACAAAGAAGGCTAAAATCGCCCTGTCCATGCGGACAGGGCGATTATGCGGATTATGCGCTCTATGCGGCCGCATAATCCGCATAGGGCGCATAATCGTACCCGACCCGACCCGCAAAGAACGTGGGTTAATGGGTTTCGAACTCGTTTTAAATCCGACCCGACCCGTATCAATTCCCTTTTAATTCCCCCTCTCGTTTCTTCTTAATGAGCTCATCCCCATTCGCGATAAAAAACCTTAGCGTCCAAATTCCCTCTCCGATCACCCATTCCCTCCCCGATCACCCATTCCCTCCCCTCCGATCGCCTTCGACGTCGTCAATCGACTGATCGATAAGGTGGATAACTTCGCCGACCCTTAAAATCCTTTGTCGTCGTCCCGTTTGCCTAATCGATCGAGTCGATCGAGTGATCGCTCGATATCGTGAATCCCCTCGGGCCTCCTCCAATCGTGCAGCGGCGAGCAGTTCTCTCCCTTCCTTCGTGCCTTCGCCTCCTCCGATCTGCTTCTCCCCTCCGGCGACCAGTCCCCTCTCCGGCAGTCCCCCCTCCGGTGGTAAATCTTCTGTAGCTGCTTCAATTTCATTTTTTGCTTGTTTAATTTTATAATTTATATGCTAAATTTTGTACATAATTTTTTTTTATAATTTTTGTTTAGTTTCGCTAACTGCTTCTTTAATTTATATGCTAAATATTGTATAATTTTATTTATAATCTTTGTTATGTAGCTACTTCATTTTTGTTTAATTTATAATTTATATGGTAAATTTTTTTAGAATTTTTCTGCTGCTGCATAATTTCTGTTACATAATTACTGCTGCATAATATTTTCTGCAGCTGCATAATTTTTTTCCTGCTACATAATTACTGTAGCTGCTGCATAATTTTTCCCTGCTGCATAATTTTTTGAACTTGAATTTTATTGCTGCTCCAATAGTTTGATAATAATAGTTTTGAACTTGATATTCCTATAGTTTCTGTAGCTGCTTGATAATAACAGTTTGATAATAATATAATGACTGTAGCTGCTTCATTTATATTCCTATAGTTTAGATTATATTGGTTACTAGTCAAATTTGAATCAAAATGATACATTTTATAATCAAGTAAAATCAACGAACAAATTTGTAAAATTATTTTTACATAGATGTAGTAGAGTATTAGTTTATTTGAATTATTTGGCGATTTGTTAATTGTATGAATTATTTTATTGAATGAGAAATAATTGTTTTATAATTTTTTAGAGTTTTATAGCATTAATATATCCATTTTTTAATAATTATTATATTAATATATATTAAAATATTAATATTCTGCATAATTCCGCGTAATCCGCATAATCGGCGCGTAATCCAATTATGCGTTATGCGGTCCTAGACCGCACGCATACTGAAAACGCATTCTTGAACATTGTCATGGAACATACAAGCCCTATGAATCTCACTGCCATTGCACAAAATCATGGAACATACAAGCCCTATGAATCTCACTGCCATTGCACAAAAGACTGAGAAGCAAGTTCCTTATAAAATCAACTTTATAATGCATCTTCTGTGTACATTATCTAGAAATCAGCCTAAATGACCAAAAGATAATCTCTTAGAAAGCAACAAAACTGAAATTGCACTCATTAAAAAAGAACCTTCGAGTCGATCTAGTTTCCCATCTTCCTCAGTCCTTGTTAGCATACTTAAACTCCCTGTAAATTCTCGTCACAGACTCACTTTCTAGACCCAAGCAAAACAGTCATAACTCCAAAGTTGTGACGAGGGTTGAGGGTTATATATTCTATTCTAAGTTCTAACACAAAAAAACAAGCTTAAATAGCGATTTACTTCGTTTGATGGTTGCATATTTGAAATCTAATAAAAAATCAGTATAACAAGGTTTTTAACTGTTTAGATCACAAACAAATGGTTGGATAGAGCACTGATACGTTCAAAACCATAGATCTAAGCAAAATGCTAGCTGGTCTTCTATTTTTTGCGTTGTTGATGCATGAGAACTTTTTTTAAGTCACTTAATTCTTTGATTTAAGGCACTTCAAAAAGATGTGGATTAATTTTAGTGGAGCAGATCTTTTATGCGAGTAGCTAATTTTGAATTTAAATGGGAAGGACTCGACTGAAATCAGCTCTCAAGTACCCAAGCCTCATCAACTATTGGTTCACAGTTTTTCTAAGTTAGGGCAGCTCATCCATTTTAATCCTTCCTAAAAAGCATAAACAATATCTCTCATAGTGTCCACCAGATGTCTGATTTGATAATATTATACACAATCATTGTTTAGAGGGGTTATTTAAAGCTTAAACTACATATTTGATTTTTTTTTTTTTTTAAGCTATTCTTTTTAGGAAGACAACTCAAGAGCTTGTATTTGCCGTTGAATTGCTTTGATGCTGCTATACAATTTGGGTTACTACCAGCCTGTTCTCCCTCAAAAATAAATTGCTCTGATGCTAATTTGCATGTGTTCTTTTGTTTCTCCCTTTCAGAATATAGTTCAGGACGTCTTGGACCTTCCTACACTGACATCATACATTAGCTATGCAAGGAAGCATATTCATCCCCGCTTATCTGATGAGGCTGCTGAAGAACTGACACGCGGTTATGTTGAAATGAGGCGAAGAGGAAACTCTCCCGGAAGCAGTAAGAAGGTACCAAACTATTACCTCGGAAAAATTGCCTGCTGACCTTCTAGTGAAATATCTATGTTTAGTCCATTGGTCACGAACTGTAGTTTCATTTTTTAAATTAAAAATATTTTTTGTTTGTGGTACCTGCCCCCTGGTTGGTATTGCACAGAAACCTTGGTAGTGTTTGCAGCTCAATGAACCATGTTATCTGGCTGAGCTATTCATGTTTGAAGGGCATTTCTTGATGTTTAAATTATCTAAGCACCAATTATTTTATATATAATTTATTTTTAAAAGGGATATTTACAGGTTTGTCCCTTAAATCTTTATAAATTATGATTTAGTCCTCCAAATCTTCATATTTAGAATTTAGTCTCCCAAATCCTCTAGTTACTACAATTTAGTTCCTCCGTTAGTTTTTCCGTCCAAATAAACGGCAAAATTTAATTTTTATTTTTTTAAAATAATGAAACGACTTAAAAATCCCTACGAAGAAAAAGAGGGAACAATAGAGAGATAGAAGAGAAGATGATGCAGGACGGAGGCGAAATTAGGGTTAGGATTTTGAGAATTAGGGTTTTTTTTAGAGGAATTTGGGAAGAAAAGATAGATTGGGGAAGAACTTATAAGATTTGGGAATCCACCCAGGCGAATCCACGAGGAAAGATTTAATTTAGCGAAATCCATACCATAAATTTCTCAAAATTTTCAAAAATATTATTCCTCACCATATTATTAGGGTTAGGGTTTTGAGAATTAGGATTTTTTTAGAGGAATTGGGAAAGAAAAGATAGATTGGGGAAGAACTTACAAGATTTGGGAATCCACCCAGGCGAATCTACGCCCACTTTCCACGAATCAACGAGGAAAGATTTGATCAAGCGAAATCCATGTTAGAAATTTCTCAAGAAATTTTTAAATATTATTTATCTTTTTTTTTTTTATGTTTTTTTTTTTTTCAGATTTGTACTTTTTTTTCCAGATCTGTATTTTAGAGAGTAGAAAATTTGAGAGTGTTCTAGAGAGTGCTCTGATACCAAATTTGACGCAGGACGGAAGCGAAATTAGGGTTAGGGTTTTGAGAATTAGGATTTTTTTTAGAAAAATTGGGGAAGAAAAGATAGATTGGGGAAGAACTTACAAGATTTGGGAATCCACCTAGGCGAATTCACGTCCACTCTCCACGAATCCACGATGAAAGATTTGCTCAAGCGAAATCCACACTAGAAATTTCTCAAGAAATTTTCAAATATTAATTATCTCCTTCACGGATACGAATCTGATGATATCCCCTTCGAAAATCTATCTTTGAAAAGATTAGAGAGCCAGCCATCATATCTAATAAGTCATCAAGTTTAGAAATAGAAAACTTATACTTGACGGTAATTCTGTTGATGGCGTGACTGTCAACGCACATCCTCCAGATACCGTCCTTTTTAGGTGAGTAGAGCGGGAACGGCATAAGGACTCAAACTCTCTATAATAAAACCTTTTCGTAATAACTCATCGACCTGTCTTCTCATCCTATAATGAGGTAAATTGGGCAAACTGGACTCTGGCACGAAGTCAATGGCATGCTGAATGTCCCGAAGGGGAGGAAGTTCATCAGGTAACTCATCGGGCATGATATCCTGAAAATCATTGAGAATCTGATTAATCTCAGGGTGGTAAATGACAGGTGGACTAGAAGACTCTCTTAAAGCAATTATCGCATACACTAGTCCCTCTTCTAGGCTCTCCTTGAGGAACTGTGATCGACTTACCAGGTGAAGAGACTTTTTATGTATTTGGCATGTGACTTTTTTGCTCTTTGGGCTCTCATCTCTAGACTTAGGTGGTGCGGATTTCAAAACAATTTTCTTCCCATTAAATTTGAATGTATATATATTTGACTTACCGAAACTTATCACATCTAAGTCATACAACCATGGTCTACCAAGCAAGATACGTGCGGCAGTTATATCTAACACATCGCACCAAAGCTGGTCCTGATAGCTTGACATCTGGGTAGGCACTAGACAATACTGAGTAATAGATTGAGCAATTTTATCTACCCATGTTATGTTGTATGGTTGTGGATGGGGTTCAGCTTTGAGGCCCATTTTCTCAACAGTTCTTGAGATTATATTCACACAACTACCCCCCGTTAATCATCACTCGATAGCTTTTTCCTCCGTGTGATGTACGTGGTGAAAACGCTAGATCTACGTCAATTTTCATCTTTCGTTTTAGTGTAAAGACACCTAACGACGCCTAAGTGCATATTTAAAATGACTATTTCCTCGTCTGACTCACTAGCGTTTCCTACTGGTTTATATACTTCTTCCTCAAGATCATCATCATCATGTTCTCCTTCTACGAGTAAAACTCTAGTGGGACACTGTGAAGCTTTGTGGCTATACTCGTGACACCTAAAATACTCTACGCCTTTCGTGCCTTGTTTAGATGACTCACCCATTATGGCTTTACCCTTAAAGTTTTTGTTGAATTGGGTATTAGGTCTCTTGTTATGTTTAGAAGGACGTCTGGACTGCTCTCCGGCTCTAGGAATAAACTTGCGGTCAGTAGAAAATAGGAGTAAACTTTCAGCAAAATATTATTTCTCAAGATTTAATCCAATCTCAGATTTTTTTGGTATCAGAGTCTAGATTTCTTCTCCACCATTTTTTTCTTCCACATCTCCATTTCCTTTTATTTCAGTTTTTTTATTTCTATTTATCTGGAAAAAAAAAGCTCAGATCAGACTGAAAAAAAAAAGTACAGATCTGAAAAAAAAAATTTCCCCTTCTATCCAACAACAGCCACTTGTTTCTCCTCTTCTTTTCTACCTGCAACAGCAAAAAAAAAAATCTTCTCCTTCTCTCCAACAGCAGCCACCTGTTCCTCTTCTTTTCTACCCGCAACAGCAAAAAAAAAAACCAGTTCAGATTTGAAGGAAAAAAAAGAGGAGAAAAAAAAAGAGGAGAGAAAAAAAGAGGAGAGAGAAAAAAGAAAAGAGAGAAAAAAGAGAGAGATCTGTTTGCATTAAAAAAAATTCAGATCTGAAAAAAAAAATTCAGATCTGAGAGAGAAAAAAAAAGGGAAAGAAAAAAAATACAAATTCTTCTCTCCCTCCCTCTACTTGCCCTGCACCTCTTCTTTCCTTTCATCCTAACCAGCAACAGCAACATCAGTAACAACCAACAGTAGCAACAACAAGTAAGAGCAGCAGCAACAAGTAGAAACAGCAGCATAGCAGCAAGCAGCAGCAGCAGGACTGCGATGACAGCAGCAGAACTACGGCAGCAACAGTAAAACTGCTGCAGGACAGCAGCAGTAAAACTGCTGCAGGACAGCAGCAGGACAACAACAACAGTAGAAGAACAGTAGTGGCAACAGCCAGTAGCAGCAGAACAGCAGACCAGTGCAGCAGTTAAGGAAAAAAAAGGTGGTGATTCGAATTTCATTTGGACGTGAACTACTCATCCCTCCAAGTGATACTTATTTTGAACTGAATTTCAACTACTAAATTCTTTGCAAATATTATTGGATTACAATAATTTGTGACGTAATGGTTAATTGTTTCTCCCTAGTGATCTCATATTCATTTGCATTTAGCAATTGATTTATTGGGAGAAATTAATTTAATGCATGCATTTGGATTGTCTGAGTCTTAAATTTTGGCACTATCATCTGTATACTTGAGTAATTTGCATTGCATGATCGATTCTGTATATTAAGCATGTCTCATTTTACAACACGATCTAATCGCCATTCGGAATCAAATATGTCTCATTATATTTATGATCTGTGTGCTGCTAGACAAATAATAGATGAAAAGTTCTGGTATAAAGATTCCGTATTTGATGGTTATGCCTCCACTCGCGACTTTATTGATTGGTTAGTGAATATAGAATGTTACTTTGACTGTGATGAAATGTCTAGCAAACATAAATTTTAATTTGCTAGGGGACGATTAGTTGGAGAAGCCAAAATTTTTTGGATTTCAGTAGAAATAGATCATGAGGAACGTTATAGGAATCTTATAAACTCGTGGGAAGAGATGAAAGCTAGACTTAAAGAGAAATATCTTTCAGTCACATTTAGGAGTCACCTTTTAGATAGGTTGCACAGTTTTCGCCAGGGAAGCATGACGGTCCAAGAGTACATAACTCAATTTAATGAATTGACACTTCGGTGTGATTTGCGAGAGGACCGACACCAGGCGATATCTAGATTTCGTTCTGGACTATGTGGTGACATACAACGAGCCATGCATATCCATTTTCAGAATATAAGTTCTTTTGCTCAAGCTGTCAATTAGTAGAAGATATAGAATACTCTCAAAAATTTTCTACTGACCGCAAGTTTATTCCTAGAGCCGGAGAGTAGTCCAGACGTCCTTCTGAAGATAACAAGAGATCTAATACCCAATTCAACAAAAACTTTAAGGGTAAAGCCGTAATGGGTGAGTCATCTAAACAAGGCACGAAAGGCATAGAGTGTTTTAGGTGTTACGAGTATGGCCATAAAGCTTCACAGTGTCCCATTAGAGTTTTACTCGTAGAAGACCATAATGATGATAATGATTTTGAGGAAGAAATATATGAACCAGTAGGAAACGTTAGTGAGTCAGATGAGGAAATAGTCATTTCAAAAATGCATTTAGGCGTCGTTAGGTGTCTTTACACTAAAACGAAAGATAAAGATTGGCATAGATCTAGCGTTTTCACCACGTACATCACACACGGAGGAAAAAGTTATCGAGTGATGATTGACGGGGGTAGTTGTGAATATAATCTCAAGAACAACTGTTGAGAAAATGGGCCTCAAAGTTGAACTCCATCCACAACTATACAACGTAACTTGGGTAGATAAAATTGCTCAATCTATTACCTAGCGTTGTTTAGTGCCTATCCAGATGTCAAGTTATCAGGACCAATTTTGGTGCGATGTGTTAGATATGACCGCCGCACATATTTTGATTGGTAGGCCATGGTTGTATGACTTAGATGTGACGAGTTTTGGCAAGTCAAACACATATATTCAAATTTAATGAGAAGAAAATTGTTTTGAAACCCGCACCACTAAGTCTAGAGATGAGAGCCCAAAGAGCGAAAAAGTCACAGGCCAGATACATAAAAAGTCTTTTTACTTGGTAAGTAGATCAAAGTTTCTCAAGGAGAGCCTAGAAGAGGGACTAGTGTATGCGGTAATTGCTTTAGGAGAGTCTTCTAGTCCACCTGTCATCTACCACCATGAGATTCATCAGATTCTCACTGATTTTCAGGATATCATGTCCAATGAGTTACCTGATGAACTTCCTCCCCTTCAGGACATTCAGCATGCCATTGACTTCGTGCCAGGGTCCAGTTTGCCCAATTTACCTCATTATAGGATGAATTCTGTTGAGCACGCTGAGTTGAGAAGACAGGTCGATGAGTTATTGCAGAAAGGTTTTATTAGAGCGAGTTTGAGTTCTTGTGTTCTCGCTCTACTCACACCTAAAAAAGACGGTAGCTGGAGGATGTACATTGACAGTCGCGCCATCAACAGAATTACCGTCAAGTATAAGTTTTCCATTCCTAGACTTGATGACTTATTAGATATGATGGTTAACTCTCAAATCTTTTCAAAGATAGATTTTCGAAGCGGATATCATCAGATTCGTATCCATGAAGGTGATGAATGGAAAACTGCCTTTAAAATTAAGGACGGATTGTATGAATGGTTGGTCATGCTTTTTGGTTTATTTACTGCACCCAGCACATTTATGAGAGTTATGATCCAGATGTTGCGTCCTTTCTTAGGCAAGTTCGTTGTCTATTTTGATGACATTCTCGTATTTAGTCGAACCAAAAAGAGCATCTTTCTCATTTGACACAGGTTTTAGACTCCCTGTAAGGAAAAACTGCTTGTCAATTTGAAAAAATGTGCATTCTTAGTTTCCTCTGTTCACTTTCTTGGATTCATTGTCTCTAAAGACGGAGTAGCAGCAGACCCTGACAAAGTTAAGGCCATAAGAGAATAGCCTACTCCTTATACGATCCATGAGGTTAGGAGTTTCCATGGTCTGGCCACATTTTATAGGAGGTTTGTTAGGAAATTTAGTACTATCATAACTCCGATCACTGATTGTCTTAAAAAAAGGGAGTTTCAATGGACTAAATCTGCTATTCATACTTTCGAGGAAATTAAGGAGAAGTTGACTATTGCGCTGGTCCTTCATCTTCCAGATTTCTCGAATGTTTTTGAAGTAGTATGTGACGATCAAGCGTAGGTATATGTGGTGTTTTGAGCCAACAAAATCATCCTATCGTCTTTTTTAGCGAAAAGTTGAATGAGACAAAACAACGTTATGATGTTTATGATCGAGAGTTTAATGCAGTAGTGCAATGTTTGCGTTATTGGCGTCACTATTTGCTACCAAAAGAGTTCGTTCTATACTCAGACCATCAAGCTATACGCTATATCAATTTCCAAAAGAGAGTGGGGCATCGACATATCAAGTAGCTTGAGTTTATTCAGGAGTATAATTTTGTACTCAAATCGGAACTGAAAATAAAGCAGTTGATGCATTAAGTAGGAAACTTTGTACTTTATAAATGATGAGTGCAAAAGTTATCGGATTTGAGCAAATCATTCAAAACTATCCTACTTGTCGGAACTTTAGTGACATCTATTCATCTCTGACACATGATCCTCCTAGTATAGTAGATGCCTTCACCATTGTTGATGGTTTTTTATTTCGAGGTACCTGTTTATGTATTTTCAATACTTCTTTGCGCGATCATCTGATTTGGAAAATGCATGCGGGAGGGATTGCTGGTCATTTCGGTCGAGATAAAACTATCATTCTTGTAGAAAATCGATTTTATTGGCCAAGCATTAAATGTGATGTTGCATGAGTTGTGTCGCATTGTCGAGTTTGTCGGTAGCTAAGGGTATGAAGCAGAATACAAGACTTTACATACCATTATCTATACCCTTTGCACCTTGGGAGCATCTTAGCATGGATTTCATTTTAGGACTCTCTCGAACACTTAGGAAACATGATGCAATATTAGTCGTGGTGGATAGATTTTTCAAAATGGTACATTTTATCTCTTACCACAAGACTTCGGATGCCTCACATGTTGCACACTTGTTCTGTAAAGAGCTAGTCCGTTTGCATGGCCTTTCTAAATCAATTGTTTCTGACAGAGATGTTCGGTTCACAAGTCATTTTTAGCGAACTCTCTGAAAGAAAATAGGGACCACACTTAAGTTCTCCACTGCTTATCATTCACAGACAGATGGTCAGACAGAAATTGTCAATCGTAGCTTAGGTGACTTGCTTCGATGTTTAGTGGGCGACCATTTAACCACGTGGGATATTGTTTTGCCTATAGCGGAGTTTGCATATAATAGTTCAGTCAATAGGTCTACTAGAATGAGTCCATTTGAGCTAGTTATAGGTTATAAACCTAGAAAACTTATAGACTTTCTTCCCCTCCCCATAGGTGATAGGCCAAGTGTCTCAGCAGAGTCTTTTGCACAGCATTTACATAATTTGCATGATCATATTCGTCGGTAAATAGCAATTAGTAATAATAACTACAAGTCTGTAGCAGACTCGCACAAAAAATTGCAGGAATTTGCAGTTGATGATGAGGTGATGGTTAGAGTGCGTCTGGAGAGGTTCCTTCCAGGAACCTTGAAGAAATTTTATGCTCGACGTATGGGTCCTTATCGAGTTCTAAAGAGGATTGGTTCTAATGCTTATGAGCTTGCGATTCTCCACAATCTTGGGATCAATTCAGTTTTCAACGTTGAGGATCTGACTCCATACCGTGCTCCATTTGATTATCCAGCAGTTATTTCAGATTTACCATCATCAGCTTCGCCAGGACATCGACATTTTTCAATCCGTACACCGCCTCCTCCTGCTCCACAAAAGCATCATATAGATCAGATTGAAGACATTTTGGATGATGAGATTGTTTCGACTGCTGATGGTGGATATCAGCGTTATTTGGTGTGCTGGCGTGGACGTCCAGACTCAAATTGCACTTGGTTGCGCACTGAAGAAGTCCAGCAGTTCGATCCGGATTTGCTCGATAATTATCATCTTCGTCATTCACCGGAGGTTCATGTTTTGAAGCCGGGGAGAATTGATGGAGATCAGGATTTGATTAGGAAATAGATTTGATTTGATTTGATTTGGATTTTATTAGGATATTTGATTGGATTAGGAGTTTGGATTCTATTAGGATTCTGTTTGTAAGGGTTTCTCTATATATATATATATGGGTTTGTATGGAGAATTAAAGGAGATGAATAATATTTGAAAATTTCTTAAGAAATTTCTGGTGTGGATTTCGCTTGAACAAATCTTTCCTCGTGGATTCATGGAGAGTAGGCATGGATTCGCCTGGGTGGATTTTCAAATTTTGTAAGTTCTTTCCCAATTTATCTTTTCTTCCCCAATTTCTCTAAAAAAATTCTAATTCTCAAATCTCTAACCCTAATTTCGCCTCCGTCCTGCGTCAGAAGAAGAAGGGAGGAAGACAATGAACCCAATGAAGAAAAGGAGAAGAGAGGGGGAAGAGAGAAGGAGAAGAGAGGAGGAAGAATGAAGAAAAGGAGAAAAGAGGAGGAAGAGGGAAGGAGAAGAGAGGAAGAAGAGGAAAGAAGGAATTAAGGAGGGGTAAAATGGAAAAATCAGATAAAAAAATAAACTAGGCTAACGGAAGTTAGGAAGGGGGACTAAATTGTAGTAACTTAGAAGATTTGGGGGACTAAATCCTAAATATGAAGATTTGGGGGACTAAATTATAATTTATAAAGATTTAAGGGACAAATATGTAAATACCTCTTTTTAAAATTGGTTGATATATAAAAGAGATTATGATAAACGTTATATATGCAATTTACTTTTAAAATAGGTAGATATATAAAAGCGTGTATGATAAACATACTCCTGAGCTAGCGAATCGATATGATTTAGTGACAAGGTGAGGTTCTTTGGACTCTTTTATTGGATGGAGAATTCACCCTAAACAAACTCAAATATGTTGGTTCATCTGCTTGATAGCTCTTTTGTATTCTCTTCCTAGGTAATAACAGCTACTGCCAGACAAATTGAGAGCTTGATTCGTCTCAGTGAAGCGCTAGCTCGAATGCGTTTTTCAGAAAGGGTAACAAAAACCATCTCTCTTTTCCATTTGGCGTAACCTACGTGTTGAGTATTTATCTTTAGAAAATGTAAGTTGATGTTAAGAATCACACAGGTAGAAGTACGTGATGTTGAAGAGGCATTTAGACTATTGGATGTTGCAATGCAGCAGTCAGCGACCGACCATGCCACAGGTATTACTTGACGTCAAATTAGAAGTTCATGCAATCTCATTTTTTTTTCCTTCTGCTTGCACTTTGCACTCCTGAGAGGGACCTATAAGCCCTCATCATATATGATATGCGATCTTAAGATGAGATACCTTTACATTAAAATGCTTGGATACCACATACGAAGGGAGATATAGAAACTCTGCTGTAAGCTGAATGGTTTCTGAGTTTCTGCATAAGTACATACAAACTGTAAGCGCCAAATTATTTGAATCTTGTGTGGAACTGCAACTTCTGTTCCTAGTGCACTTGACGTGCATGCGAATGCACTAGGAGTATACATTAAGGAAGTAACTAGTGCATACAGGACATCATCAACCAATAAGCTAGAAGTAGTGTATAGATCAAGTTTTTAGCTCTATTCAAGTAAAGAACTTGTAAAATTTCCCAATAATAAAAATTCTGAATCTTTATTTTATATTGTCCGGCTAATGTTGTAGCCTTGATTCTTACTCTGTTGGAGTCGCTAATCAAAGTTTTCTACAAAAAGGGACTATTGACATGGATCTTATTATGACTGGAATATCGGCAAGTGAAAGGAGTAGACGTGAAAACCTTCTTGCAGCAACTCGTAACCTTATAATGGACAAAATGCAAATTGGGGGCCCCTCTACTCGCTTACAGGAGGTTAGTAACCTTGTCTATGATTTTGGTTTGTTATTTTTGCTTCAGCTGGCAACTGACCAATGTGGTAATAATATAACAGCTGCTTGAGGAGCTTAGGAAGCAAAGCACAATGGAAATTCACCCCAATGATGTAAGTATGAGTTTGGTGAGCGACCTCATATGAAGCTTCCATGTTGAGTTCCTAATACTGATCATAGGATCGATGTGCAACTTTTTGCAGCTGAGGAATGCACTATCAACTTTAGCGAGTGAGGGTGTTGTTTCCGTACATGGAGATAATGTCAGGAGATTGTGATGGAAGCTCTCATTGCTGATTCTGAGAACAGCAGTAAATAGTTCTAACTTTTGCTAGATAAGGGGATGGTTATAGAAAGACTAAGCAATATGCAAATTGGACGTCTGGCTGTACGATTCCTTGGCAACCGTTGGAGCTTAGTCGAGTTTTAGTTGCCAAAGAATTAGCTGCTCGCCCATTGCCATCATTTACTTTTGATTGATGGAGTCGAATATGTTGCATTTTGATTTTGAGTCTGTTCTACTAATCTTGGCTGTAATGTGGCATGATTGTAAACGATATGGTAGAAGATGTCATGCATATGTAAGGTTGATGTTTTTTTGGTAAAAAATTCACTTTCTTGCTCAAAATCGATGTCTTAATGTTAGGTTCTGTGGTCTGGTTTCTTGAGAAGAGTGTTGCCAAAATAATGGGATTTACAATATCTAGGTATGGCAGGATGTTTTCTTTACTTCTTTTCTTTACTTCCTTCTTTTAGACCATAATTAATAAAAATGGTAGCCATGCAAGTACACTGAAAACCTTTTGGATAAAACATATACAGTACACTTCTTGAGTACATTTGAAAAGTACTTTTAGCTGATAACTGATCCATGCCGCATTGTCATCATGGTCAAAAGATGGCCTTACAAGAGTTGTAACAATATCTACATATCACTTTGGACAAGTCAGTTATCAGATAATATTGAGGACAGAGAGATTAACTAGAAGCAACAGAAGTTGTAGTGTGAGATGATGGGCCTTCTTTCTTTGGTTATCTTTCGGATTGATATTACTATGTTGTATGGATATAAGCCTTGGATCTTGGTGTTTGTTTTGCTTTTACTTCTATATCAGTTCTATTATCTATCATTAATGGAACATGGAGAGTTCATTCCCGTGCTTTCACTCCAAAAAAAGTTGTTAGTTACCAACCATACCGTAAGATTTCGCTCAAAAACAGTTTGCAAGACACATATGTCTAATTTTCTTATTATCTACTACGTGCATATTTACAAATGATAGGTATGCATGTACGCTCGAAAATTGTAGGCAATACCGTACTTTTATCTTCATTGAACAAGGAGCTTTAACCGACAACCAGTATCCATAGAGTAGCGACATGTCCATACAATCTAGAGCCGGCACTATCACTTGCTACAGCTCAACCGCCAGTAGAAAGTGAGCTATCGACTGTTTTCGTGTGTGATAATTTTATTCTCCCGATGTTAAGCACCACAAGTCCATAACCACTGCATACGAAACAGTAAAAATCAATAGATGACGATTTTTTTTTTCTATGAACACACACTCTCAAAGAGTTTTATTCATGCATTCACATCCTGAACAGAAAACCAAAAATGAGACCGACGAAACAGGAGAAATAGAAGAAAGAGACGGCTCTTTCTAATTCTGTCGACATCCTGTAAACAGAGAAGGAGTGAGAGGAGATGGAGATGCTTCGGTTACTTAGACAAAATCCCTGTCGAACTCCCAATTCTGGGATAGATCAGGTCCATTGTGATTCCCTCCTTCCCACTGATTAATAAGCTTCTCTTCCTCGGCTTTCGTCTGGTGACCCCAGTTCAGAACCTCGCTTCCAACCAAGCTATTCCAGTTACTGCTATTATTACTTGAGCACTCCCCATAACCGCACTTCTCCGAAGCATCGAACACAATGCCATAGTCGAGAAACTCCAAGTTTGGTACGATAAGGTTCTGCTCAAGTTGATCAAGGATAGTCCCTGTTGGATCAAAATTTGCTTGGAGTTCGAACGTTGGGAAAGGATCAAACACGGGCTCCATCGGTACATTCTCAGAAGTGGGTTTTCCTTCGTTTAGCTCTACGTCATCAAGCGGCTTGTGGGTGTTGGGGTCGATCCCCCTCTGCCTTAGTTTCTTCTTGAGACACGAGTTCCAGAAGTTTTTGATCTCATTGTCGGTTCTCCCAGGCAAATGTGAGGCTATACGTGACCACCTTTACGTTTCAAATGGAGAAGATCGAATAATAATTAGTTCGTATTTGAAGTACACGTACGGGCACCAACGGAGAAGGACTGGTTTCGTTAAGAGAAGGTACCTGTTGCCCAAGATCCCATGGAGGCCAACGATCGTATCCTCTTCTTCTTGCGAGAACGTACCTCTCTTCAGGTCTGGCCTCAGGTAATTTATCCACCGCAGCCTGCAACTCTTCCCACATCTCTGTAACCCTGTATTTAATTGGCAAATTAAGACGGAGACATTGTCACGTTCAACAGGCCCCCGACATAAAGCAAAAGAAAAGGATAAGGGCGGCAAAAGAGCTGAAACGTGAGATGCCTGCTAGTTTAGGAACAGAGCTCCAACATCCAACTCCATATCGAATAATGTGGTTGAAGAGCTTCTCGTCTTCTTCGGGGGACCATAGGCCCTTCCTAAGCTTCTGCTTGAGGCTGCAGCAATGTCGTCCCATTTTTTTTGTCGTATGACCTTGCAGGAGCTCAGAAGATTATCAGATTCAAGTTAGGCTAGCTGAAGGGGATCGATGAGAGTAGAGGACTGAAGAGTTGAAGCAATCAAGTGGGGTTTAAGCAATTGTTTGATGCTCTTGCAATCGTAATAGATTGGGATTCAAGGCTTCTAAAGCTATAGGATGAAAATTTTGAAGAGCCTCGCAACAAACCTAGGCTTGAGTAAGGAGAGGGATGAAGAGAATTATATAGCTCTTTATATCTATTTTTCCGGTTAGTTGGGGGAAATGACATGTACAATATTTGAGAGACAAGATCCCTTTTATCGATAGTGCTAATGGATGGCTCAACGATAGTTCCTGTAAATAATATATATATATATATATATATATATATATATATATATATATATATACTTTCTCTGTGAGTCGATCATCTAACTAATACTTACCATAAGAGTATAAATATCTTCCTACTCGTCGAATTCTAGATGATATAAATTGATGTTAACATTTCAAACTAGAAAGCACACTCACAATATAGGCAAGTTTCCTCCTGTAGAGGACACATGTTCTTGCTTTCAGTTTGTTGCAAGATATATATATATATATATATATATATATATATATATATATATATATATATATATATATATATGTATCATCCCTTGCAAGGATCTAGATTGCCGATATCTTCTGTTTGAATTGTTTCGTACATGACAGTAGACAGGCTCATGCAACTCTATTACTTCTTTCACCTCTACAGTATTTTTTGAAATTTCATTTTGGAGGCAAGTTTTCTTTGATACATGTGAGTATTAGCTAGGCACATATGTATCGCGTAGAGGATAAGAGAGAATTTAAAACTACTTGGGTGAATACAATTTACTTTCTGTGCAACATAAAGTCTCGCGTTGGTCTTTTTATATCTACAAGTAAATTAGATATAGACCGAGTCGAGATTAGGATGACATGGATGAACTATGTCACATTTTCTTTGTATCGCGTGACAATGATATCGAACTTGCACACTTTTAGACTGCCCTAGAATGTACATGAACTTATAATTACCGATATATTTTTTAAAGTTTTTAAATAATGAGGTGAAGGCAATGAGGCTAGTATGGTCATTTTAGAGGAGTAAGCATAGAGATCTTGCATCCTACGTGAGCTTGACATGTCTCCTTTAGAAAGAAAACATCATGTTAGCTCCTCTTTCACGTTAATGCAAATTAACAGGGAAAAAAAAACAAAAGCTAATTTGAAAAGTGCATTACTCTAACAACCTTATTATGTTATATATATATATATATATATATATATATATATATATATATATATATATATAAGAAATTAAAAGCAAAAAGTTTATATTGACTTGGAGACTAGAAGACTAACTAGTAGTCCTCTTTTATATCTCATACCATCCGTCCATTTTCTTCTCTTTATATAGTATTTTATGACACACACACATACACGCGTGTGTGTGTATATATATATATATATGTATATATATATATATATATATATATATATATATATATATATATATATATATATATATATAAAAGCAAAGGAAAAAAACAAGGTTCAATATATATAGCTTGCACTAATAGGGCTTTAGCCTAGTCTGTAATATTGTATACTCCATTTGAAAATATTTACTTCCTTGTGTCGAGATCCTTTTGAAAACTTTTATTTTGGAGTTTGTTTTAAGTTACAGTTATTGGTACATGAAGTCTCAGAAGTGTAGCTCTCTTATTGTTGTATGTCTGTTAACTAATTTCTACATGCTTTTATTGACAAGAGCTTCAGTTATCAGAGTTCAAATGTTGTTAGATATATAACACATAGTATTGAAAAGTTATATATATATATATATATATATATATATATATATATATATATATATATATATATATATATATATATATATATATATATATATATATATATATATCTTTAAGTCGAAGAAACTGTCTACATTTTCTAGTTATATATAGTTTTATGTTCATCATGAAATGATAGTTAAATCATGGTTGCTTGATATAGAAGGAAAAGATTGTGGACAAATCGTTAAGATTTGCTTGGAAACTTATTGGTTCCTTGTTCGCAGCATTAGACACTGTCAAATAATTTTCACGTTTCGTGGCAACGCTCGCTTTTATTTAAAGTGCGATAAAGACCTTCTACTTAATATTATTATTCATTGACAAAAATATCTTCGACAAGATTGTTTGTGTTTGTGTAGCTTACAGACGCTGCAGGTATTAGGAAATTACAACTTTCCGCTTAATTTCTTTGTCATCCTAACTGATGAACTACACATGTAACACGTCGATCGTTTTAATTTAGATATCAAGATTCATTGAATCATAGAGTGGTCGAAGAAAATTCTGATCATTTGTACGTGGGTCCTCGTATTATTGCATTATTGAGATGACTTGTGTGTCGATTTCTTATCAACTCGAAAAGGAGAGATTAGTTATTGACCTTCTTGTTGTTCAAGCTTAAAGATTCCACAACATGCATAATATCATCTTAGAAATTAACAAGAAAGTAATCGATAGTCTCAAGGAAATTAAAACTAGGAGGAACCTATACAACAAAATCTCAAAGTATTAGGAGAGAGAGAGAGAGAGTATTTTGCTTGCTTGCTTGCTAGTTGTTCTCCAACAATTTTTTTTTCCTTTTTGAGAGTAGTTGTTGTTGAAGACTGAGTTGGCCTAGTGAGAATTAGCTTAGTTGAGATATTAGTTAAGATTCTTATGTACTAATACACTTCTATAGTGGAGAGTTTAATAATGGAGGGAGGGAAAAGGGTCTTGAATCTCACTATCGTCCCTTTCCACCAACAAAAACTAGAGAAAGATATTAACCATATATAGAAGTAGTTAGCCCGCCCACTAACCTAAATATACTAATTAGTTAATCAATAGTATGTGCAGTTTATTAGCTAGTTGTTGCAATAAGATACATAGAAACCACTGTTGAGATTGCGCGGAACCCTTTCCGACAGTAGACAAGATTTGTCTAAGATTTGGTCAACAGTTTCTATTTTCGTTTATTTTCATTTTTTGAGCTTAAACGGTGGATAGTCGACCCTCCTTTTTTTTTTTTTTTTTTTTTTTTTAGGTCTTTCACTAATTTAGATTCTAGGTAGGAATGTTCAGTTAGATAGATAGATAGATAGTCGGAATTCGATGTTTTCTGATTAGATCCGAAAATATTGGGCTCCGGCCACTGTCGGAATTTTTTCTGCCCGAACTACGACTAATTTCGATTGGAGCCGGATGAAGCCCTTGGAGTTAATTGTGGAGTTCAAATTGTGGAGTTCAGTTGGACGTATGATCGGAATTCGGTGTTTTTCGATCGGATCTGAAGATAATGGATTCCAACTTTCGTCGGAATTTTTTTTCCGACCAATTTTGATTAGAGTCGGACGAAGTAGTACCCCTACCTTTGTTCTCAATTTTCCGAAGTTATAATTTAGACTTGTCCGTTGTCAAAAGGGCTTAGGCTGGGTATTAGTTGGAGCATTATAATGCCCCCAGTGTTCTGTTTTTTTTTCCTCCTAGCCTTCACTATTTGAATATAGAAAGGTTGAGGACCATCCTTACTGGACTAAAGATTTGCGGCTTATTCCTAAGATTTGCGGCTTGTTCAATAGGAATGAAAATGTACGGGTTTTAAGAGTCGGTTCTGATTCGTCATGCTAAAAAATTAATTAAGAAATAACTTTCTTATTTTTAATTAAAAAATCTGAATATGAGAATAAACAGATCTCCCTCCGTTATCATTTTCAGTACCGATAACACAACCAATTTTATATAATATTTAATTAACTATGTCTCCAGGACAATAAGTTCCATTGATGAATTTGGAGCTACGCTGGTAGAGCATGATTTTGTTGTTTGTTTATTGCGGCTGCATGTCGTTTAGCTTTGAATCTTCTATAGCTGAAAAAAAAAAAAAAAAGACAGTTTTTTTCAACTGGTTGTTTATGTATTTTAAATATTCATATTATAATAATTTTGTTAAACTCATTTTGATTATATATGCTATGCCGAAGACCTATACCCTCTGCAAATCTAAGTTTTTATATTTCTGATTTCACTCGTTCATTTTTATATTAGCACGTATATTATATACGATGTATATACTTTCAAGATCTTTAATTCTTTTATTTTTATTTTTTTTAATGACATAACTCAACAGAAGATCTAAAATACTTTATCGTAAATGGCAAAAATAAAATATATGTCCATAAATTACAGATATAAAAGAAAATAGAAGAGAAAACATCCTAGCGTACATTAAAATGAACAAAAAAGTATGATGATTTATTTAGATTTTATTTAGATAATTAAATTTTTTTATTTTTTATTTCTCTTGAGACTAAATTATAGTCTGATCAATTATCTAAAATAACATCTTGCGACCAGCCCGAACACGAGTATTATTTTTTTTCAGAAGTAAAATGTGCTACAAATTGGGTCAAGGACAAAAATAAGAATAAGACAATTAATTTTTATTGTTTTATCCTCCACCAACCTTAATAAGGTCATGTTTTGTTCGTGGAGAGGAGATGCTTGTCAAAGTGGGTCCCACAATATGGAGAAGAAATTGCTTGATATTGTCCCTTGGCCGTAGTTTTTTATTTATCGAACCATCATCCAAGCTTTTACCTACGCCAAAAGATTTGTATAGAGACTATTTAATTGGTATCGATTTGGATAGGTTATTTCGAAATATTCAAATAAAAATCGAAATAATTTTTATTCTTGGCAAAATTGAAAATACCAAGGTCCTTCTCTCCTTTTCTCTCGTTGTCCCATTTCAAATAAAAAAAAAAAGTTTCTCCCCTCTTTCTCTTTTTTTTTTGCCTTTACTTGTACCAGTGGCACATCATCCTCCAAAGATCTCCAAATAAAAAAAAGATTCTGCAAAGGTTGTGTTTGGATTGAGGGAAAATGAAGGAAAAGAAAAGAAAAGAAAAGGAAAAGAGAAAATGAAAGAAAAATGTATGGAAATTAGTTTCTTTTTTTATGTTTTGTTAGAAAAAAAAATGAAAAAGAAAATCTCAAGGAAATTTTAGAACAAAGCAGTTTCTTATATTTGGTTACTCAATAGAAAATTAAGATGAAAATATAATTCTAATTAAACTATAAAAAAATTTAATATTAATTTACATATTATTGATATAATTTTTAATTTTTAATTTTAAATAATTAAACATATAATAACCAAAGGGTCCAAACTTTACAAAAATTAAAAATATCTTGGAACAAAAATTATAAGGAAATTTCTGCAAAAAATTTTCTTCTTTTTTCCTTTTTCTCTCAACTTTCGTTTTCTCCTGGGTTTGAGGAAGAAAAGGAAAAAGAAAAAAAATCTAATATATTTTCTCTCACTTTCTTTCCTTTTTATTTTCTCTCTAATTTTCCTTCTAACCAAATAGTGGAAAACAACTTTCCTTTTCCTTTTCCTTTCTTTTCCTTCATTTTCCCTCAATCCAAACACAGCCTAAACAATTTTGGTTCTCATTATTTACAATTAAAAAATAAATAAATAAAACCCATGCATATAAAAGTCAAGAGACAACTTGACATTGTGGGTTCTCTTGACATTGTGGGTTAGAGTTAGGAATGATAATGTACAGATTTATGAGTAAATTTTTAGTTTTTTCTATACAAAGTTGTAAATTAAAAATAATTTTTTTTCTAATTCTAAATTTTATATAAAAAAAAGCTAAAATTTTATCCGTGTACATTTCCATTTCCCTACTTAGGCTTAGCATTTTAAATAAAAGTGCTAATTTTGAGGTGAAGAAAAAAAGGTCCAAAAGTTGCTCAATATATATTTCAATGATAAAAGATGATATGATCTTGACATTGGAAGGGCCTAATGATGTTTAGGGCTGACATGATCTTGACATTAGAAGGCCCTAATGATACCATGGCATTTTTGACGAACTCTAAGGGCATACAATAAGTGCCGACATATATAGATCATGATTGTACTTTAGTTGTACGTTACTAAAGTTATTCGATACAATTACTTGATGATTGTATTGTACTTATAAAATACGATACATAATTTTATAACCTCATGTCTTTTCTTTACCATTAGGGTATAATCTGATCTTGAATTTAAGACCTAGCGAAAACTCGACTATCATTGATCATAGAGAAAATAGTTTTAGTAAATTGGAGCCTTGCATGATTATATGGCTTTTTTCATCCAACATAATTATTTTCAATAGTAAGAATTAGTGAAGAGTTTAGCCTTCTACAAAGGGGAGGTATATACGTAACATGTAATATGAACTACTAGTTTTATTATATCTTATTAATGAAATATAGGGAGTACTTAACTGATTGAGACCAGATTTGATTCTGATGAAGATTAGATTTAATTCTATTTTGGATTTTGTTGGGATTTTAGATTCTATTAGAATATTTGATTAGATTTTTAATTTGATTCTGCTAGATTTTATTAGGGTTTTTCTATATATTTATGTTCTGTATGAAGAATAATATATGCAAATTTTAAAAAAAAATTGCATGGATTTCGCTCGAGTCAAGTCTTTTCTCGTGGAGAGTGGGCATGGATTCGCCTGGATGGATTATAGAAACTTGTAAGTTTTTCACCAATTTATCTGTTCATCTCTAATTCCTCCAAACCCTCCAAATCTCAAAATTCTAAGCTTAATTTGGCTTCCATCCTTTGTCATCAGCACACCAATATTCTAACAAAAAAGAACTAGAGAAGAGTAATTTGTTACAAAGAGTAATTTCTTGATATATAATAACTTCGAATTGGTAAAATAACATGTATTCATACTGATTGAGCTTAGTTTATGCAGCATGACATTTTCTTTTCTTATGCGGTGTGGTTTATGTTAGTTGTTCATATGTGAGTATAGTTCCACATCGGATATGATAAAAAAAGTTTATAGATTTAAATACAAAGTTGGGGTCTTGACCTAACGATTTAACCTTTTGGGTCAAACTGGTTCGGACCAAGTTGTCATCGGATGAGTATAGTCTCACATCGGATAGGACAAAAAAAAGTCTATGGATTTAAATACAAAGTTGGGGCCTTGACCTAGGCTCATTATGCTCCCGGTTGGATCCGACGTTCTCTCCAATATTTTTTGTATTATATGAAAACTTGAGTTTAAGGATGCACAGTGCCTAGTAATGGTGTAACGCTCCCTACCGACATTTTAATTGCTGAAGTGACTTATTTATGATGATTATTATTGTTTGGACTAGACCACCAAATCAGAAGAAAGAAATATTATTGATACAAGTTAAGTTGTGGTTACAGGTGTGTTAGGAGAAGGAAAGCTTGATTTGAACGTTGGCTAGGTATAATTCTTAGAGGAGATCTAGTAATGTGTAGCAATCTCGTGGAAAGCATGATGACAAGAGTGACGGTGAACTTGATTATGTTAAAGGAATCATGAAGTGAAGTCACAACCCTCACTTATTCATTTTGTGGACCACTTGCACCCATTAATTCTTGGAGCTCAAGATTACATCTCTCCAAATTACTCTATTATATAATAAACTTAATTAGTTGGAACCTAAATAATAAATCAACATGTAATCTGTGAGTTTTCTAACTCCATCAGTGCTGTACTTAAAGATTTATTCATTTATTGTTTGTCCCCCCAAAGCAGAATAAAAGAAGAGGGTTGTGGTAGTTTGGCCAGTGACAACCAATATAAAACATTGTCATATATTATGACATGACATGAGCCAAAATATGAATTTCGTTAAGATTTATTAATATAGGACAAGTTAAAAAAGCGAAGAGAACATCCAAAAAAAAGCATGGATGGAGGTGATACAAAAAGATATGGATTCTAAAATTTTAAATGAGGGAATACTACTTGATATGAATGAATGAAGAAGAATTATCAACGTGATCGATCTGGTGTGATTCTCTTTTTGTTCATGTAGCCTATTCTTAAGTACTTGGGATAAAAGGCTTAGTTGTTGTTGTTGTTGTAATCATTGAGTTTTTGGCTAAATTCTTTCCAAATTTGTAACAATTTGATGGATTTTTTACACTTGCAATATTTATCATATGCAAATGAACTATTAAATTGAGGAACATCTTTCTTTCTTTCTTTTTTTAATGAGACCACTACATTTATTCTATATCATCTATATGTACAAAGTTATTACTGAAGAAATTCTCAGTGGGCATTTAACTTAGCACTTGTCTAAAGAAAAAATGGAAAAGAACTATAGATTTTTGTAACCATCATTTTTTTTTCTCCCTTTAAAAGCAATTTTTTTTTTCTTTTTCGCAACAACAGATATTTTTAGTTTTCAACAAAGCAATTTGGATATTTAGAAACTAAATAAAGCAAGAAAATGTCTCTGTACATTATGTAATTTATTTTGGTCGCTTTTTATGTCTAAATATCCTTCTTAACTAACGGGAAATTCTAAATGCGCACCACATTTGACTTAGTGAGCACCACATCCTATAGTAAAGTGATTTGCAACATAGGGGAAAACGGTGCTCATTAAGTGTGTGTTTGTTTGCATGGAAATAAAATGGAAGCAGTGGAATTAAGTTTACTTCCACTACTTCAAGTATTTATTTGATTAAAAAGAAAATTGAAAGTTACTTCTTAAATTGTAAGGTAGTGCCTATGTACCACCTCACTTTCAAAATTTTCTTCCTCACATTATTTGGATTGGAAGTGCTGAAGGAAGTAAAGGAATATGGTAAGAAAATATTTTTTTATTTGTATACTATCATTATCATTCAAAAACTATATTTTTATAAGTAACAAACTAATAAAATATAATTATATTCTATTTAATTAATTAAATAATATTCCTTTCACTTCTTAACACTTATTTTTTCAAATATTAGCAAACAAATACAAGAGGAGCACATTTTTTTACTTTAATTTTTTAAAGTTATTTTTCAATTTCTTCCTTACTTTTACTATTTCTAGTGAGCCAAACACATCCCAAGTCAATTGTGGTGCGCAATTAGAATTTCCCTTAGTATGGTAGTCAATCATTCTTTTCCGACAAGTACAAAGTTTGAACGCAAGACTGAATACTGAATTAATAGCGGGCTAAATATTTCTCCCGTTATTGTGAAACCCTATGGGCTAAATGGTGCCCCTAAGCCGCCTAAACAAATATATCGATGGGCTCGAGCTTGTGATTATGGGCCCGGGCTTGTGATAATGGGCCAAAACTGTCATGTACAGTTTGGAAATTTAGCGGGAGTTTCTAAAGTAGCACACCATTTTTCCTAGTGAGCCCACGACCATTGTTAAGTGGGCTCACTAGAAACAATAGTGTGCTCCTTGTTTAGAAACTCCCAATTTAGCTGGCTGTAAGCATTGTAACGTGGCCCCAAAAGAGCTTCGGCCCCGAAATCTTTTTTCGATTAAAATCCTTCTTTGTCTAAATACTTCCATAATTAAGGATTTACTATAAAAAAATATATAATATATCTTTAGTTTCCAGTTGCGAAATTTAGTACGGCAATATGGGCTAGCTATGGGCTTGGCCCAATCCGAAAGCTAATGTAAGACGAGATTTCATTATCCCATTTCCTACCAAAAGCTAATCGTTGAATCGAAACATTCCCATTCTCTAGAAGCTTCCCTAACAATAAAGAGGGATCTAGTTTATGATCCTCAACCTATATAGAGGCTATACAAACATCCATCCAAATTTATAATACCATGTCGGCAATAGGGGTTCAAGTTGGTTGAGTTCCGGCATTGAACCCTCAACCATCCCAATTTGGGCCTTCAAATCAAAATGCTTACATACTTTGCCCTTTGCGAGGGGTCCTATTTTGTGATAGACCACACGGTAGACTGATGAGCAACAAGATGGCTCTATACAGTCGGCTAACTTTTTCTTAAACCTCTAGATCCAAAGCCGGAGCGGGTTCGGATGCAGATCAAGCTATCACATAACCCAAACCCACTTGGCCTTTAAACAAATAAATATAAATATGAGAATGGAGGGAGGGAAGTTAGTTAGGCCAACGGCTAGGTAGCTAGCTAAAGCAACTCTTTTGCTTTGATATGTTTTATGCTGTTGAGACACACAGTAACAATACTCTTGGAACCAAAGCAAAGGGGCTGTTAGCTTCTTGGTCACCATCTCAAGCCAACCCCCCACCTTCCTCCCTTTCCCTTCAATCAAAATCCCCATTATCCTCTCCTAACTTGACTAACAACACTTGCCCCCTCTCTCTCTCTCACTCGACTCTAGACTTAGTACTCTCTCTCTCTCTCTCTCTCTCTCTCTCCAATGAACAACCCCAACATGAATCGAACGGTGGCTGAGGCCCGGTCGCTGCCTCTGGCCCTCCTCCTCCGGGCCGTGATGAGGATTTCGAGGTCGGGGTGGTTCGGGTTCTTGAGGAGGGTGTTCCATTACCAGAATGGATCCAGGTCTGATTTGGGCTCGAACCCGTTCAACTCCAAGCCGTGGATTGTGCTCGAGCTTGTCGCAGTATTGGCGCAGATGGTTGGCATAACTCTTGTTATGGCAATCTCTTATGCGGAGAGGCCTGTTTGGCCCATAAGGATTTGGATTGCCAGTTACAATGTCGGAAATATTCTAAGTCTCCCTCTTCTCTACTGGAGATGGTTGCACAGCGGAGGAAATGGATACACCTCTTCTGATCCTGAGCAGCATAGGATCTCGGACGAACCTAGGTAAGGTAAAGGCTACATACATAAATTTTGAGTTCCGATAACCACTTTACTCAAAAGCTTAAGCTTAACGGACCGTTGCTCGATTTTCTTTTCACTAGGAGTTCTTATCTAATGAACAAGTCTAGGACGTTCCTAGAGCTGTTCTTCGCCATATGGTTCGTGATGGGCAACGTTTGGGTGTTCGATACGCGATATGGGAACTTCCGCAGTGCACCCAAGCTTCACGCTCTATGCCTGCTTCTTTTGGCTTGGAACGCCGTCATATACTCGTTCCCTTTCCTCTTGTTCGTCTTGCTCTGTTGCTTCGTGCCTACCGTCAGCCGTGCGCTTGGCTACAACATGAACTTGGCGTCGGCTGAGCGTGGGGCGACGGATGACCAGATTCTGAGATTGCCGCATTGGACATTCAAGGGTGTTGAAGCAAAGGGCATGATTGCAAATGAGAGCTCCGTAAGTTTAGTCTTGATTTAACTAGAGTTGACATCAAAGTAGAATTAATTGTTTGTTTTATTCTAATTTTGATTCGTGCAGGAATGTTGCATATGCCTTGCTAAATATAGAGAGAGAGAGGAGGTGAGGCAACTGCCATGCTCACATTTGTTTCACCTTGGATGCGTTGATCAATGGCTAAGGATCATATCTTGTTGCCCATTGTGCAAAAAAGAACTTGACAAGTGAAGAAGAACTTGAACATATATACGTGATAGTAGTATATAGTCGAAAGTTCAAGACTTGTCTCCAACATTTATTCGGAGTTTTTTCAACTTACTGTCCAGACTTTGGAGGAGACGATAATAGAATTAATACTCAACGAAATAACAGTTGTCGCCCTATTTTATATGTAAACTCTTTTTTGTGGTAATAGTCTGCATGTAATTGTCGATATTTGTTTTTTCTTTTTTGGCATAAATGCAAACTGGTACAGGAACGAATGAAGAATTTTTGGATTTTAATGTATTATGTCTAGCTCTAAAGTATTTGAAAGTATATGGATGTAAAATGGAAATATGACAACTATACCTGTCGATCTTAGACTTGCATACCTGTCCATTAAGGCCATCAAGGAAAAACTAAAGGCAACCATCGTAAGCTAACCCTAGACATGACGTACGGTTGCAGAAAATATTTGGAGTAGAGTTGGGTATTTGGCTCTTAAGTCGATTATGATTGTTGCAGGCTTGCTTACTCTCCTATTCCGAAGAAGGCTCTTTGGCGGATTATTTAGGTCTGGATAGAGTCTCGCTCGCTGTCTATTAAACGAGTTTCCTTTGATTGATCGATCAATAAGCCACCCCCCGGCCCCTCTCTTTCTTCTTAACTCTTAACGTCAACGTAAAGTGGACTCAAATTGCAGGAAGTGAACAGCCCAACCTCTTTATTTGAAGCTTCTACTTGCTTATTTGTTGAAGCTTTGCTTCCCCGGAGTCCAAAAAACACAAGACAACACACAATTTGCAGCGAAAGAAAAAAGCTTATCTGGCATATTTGAAGAGAAAAAAACAGTAGGTTTTTCATAAATATATCTCTTTCTACTAAGGAATACACGTGCACTATTGTTTGTTGCACTATCTTTTGGACAAATTTACTTATGGAAGGAGAACGATTAAGCTATCGGACAACCTCATAAATGATTATGCCTCACCTCCGGTCCATCTATTGAATCTAGTAGACAATACCTGATTGGAAGGGAGCCCCCAGTGACCCACTCACAGCCTACACTTGGAAGAAAGGGGTTGCTCTCTCGGGTCTCTTTTTTAATTTTGCACCGTGCTTATTATATTTTGGACTGTATCGTTGCTTCTCTATACTCCCTTATTTTATATTCTGTTATGATATGATTTATTAATGAAATATTATGATTTATTAATGAAATGTGGAGTACAGTAACTCGTCATAATGACTTTAAAAAAAAAAAAATACTTTTAGAATAGTAGGCAAATGAGAGGAGCAGTGCTAGTGGGCTACACTTACCTTCATATTTTTTTTTTCCTTTAGGTTTTTACATATCGGTTCCTTATATCTTTAAAAATTAGACTTTAATTCCTAAAATATTCATATTTTGTTTTAGTCCTCCAAATCATTTAAGTTACTTTACTTTAGTCCCCTGGTAATTTTTGGTCCGAATTTTTATTTATATCCCTGAAAGGAAGAGAAATATCAGTTATTTATCATCTTCCCTCCTTCTCTTCTCTTCCTCTTCTTATTGGGTTCCTCTCTCGATTTGATATAGGGTTAGGAAAAGAAATGAAAGAACAAAGAGAGAGATTAACTGGGAGAGAATAGAGAGAGAGAGAGGAGAAGAATGAAGAGGGGAATCTATTAAGAAGAGGGAGAGGGAAGAGAGAGAAATAACTGATATTTTTTCTCACTTTCAGGGGTATAATAGGAAATTCGTGCCAAAATTGCACAGGGAACTAAAGTGAAGTAACTTAAAGGATTTGAGGGATTAAAATCAAAATATAAAGATTTCAGGAACTAAATTCTAATTTTTAAAGATGTAAGGGATCTATACATAAAACCCCTTTCTTTTCTTTTCTTTTCTTTTCTTTTCTTTTTTTTTTTTTTTTTCCCGGAGGCTACTTACAAAAGTTTTAAACTTATCTAATTTCAATAACAAAATGAATATTACTGCCTCTAACCAAAGCTATACTTCAAATAACAGTGAAAATGTTTCTAAAAAAGAAATATCAGTGAAAATGGATTGAACTCAAGCAACCAAGAAATCCCACGTGGCGGGCTGAAACGTTTGAGCATCTTGAGTCCAAATTCCACTCGTAATCTACTGTCCGAGTCCAGACCGGACACTAATTCTCAGCCTTACTTTCTAAATAGAATTTTGGCATATTTTTCTTTATATATTTCTAAATTAATATATTTCCCTATACTTGTTGGTATTTTCTTATATATTCTTAAAATTATTTTGAAAAAAAAATGCCATTGTTTTGGCTTGCAACGGTTGGAAAAAATAATAAAATCCAGACTTGTATGTAAATAACAAGTTCGCTATAAATAAACCAACAAGTCACAGATGACACACAATATTTACGTAGAAAACCCTTATGGGAAAAACCACGAGACAATCAAAAAGCGAATTCCACTATTTCAAATAAATACTACAGCCTTCCGAGTCTTATCCAGAAAACTCGGGAATATACAGGAAATAGAGAGTGATACAATGTTACCTTCAATACGAAAGAAATCTCTAACCTTGTTAGAGAACTGTAATCAGTAGTAGAAGTACTAGACTAATACCGTGATGGATACCATCTGAAGAGAGTATCCCGCAGAACACACCGAGTTTCTTCTCTCCTCTCTTCCTTTCTCTATCTTCACTTCACTCTTCTTTTTTTCTTGAATGGATGATTTTTTGTGATGAATGAAATAAAATGAGAGAACATATTTATAGGCTTACATTGTAGTACTATTTCACCAATCATTACTGTTTCACCAATCATAATTATTCCACCAACCATACTTCACTTAATCACTCTCATATAATCATTCTCTTAATTTTTCACCTCATCACTCTCACCTAATTAATTTTTGGATTGGATTAATTCTAACATCAACATCAAAGGTTAATTATATTAATAACATTCTGAGCATTATTAAAATTGATTACTAAAAGTTGTATGTAAATTCAATCTACTTATAAACTCTCCACTGCAAGTCGGTATTGGAATCCGATCCCGACGACTCGGAAACTTCAGACATTTTAACCATTTTACACGTATAATTTTGCTTTGTGCGTACAAGCATGCAAGGCCCTCATCTCTAATTGTATGACTGACCATGGACTTATTCACATAAACTTTGAATTCGCTAGGGATGACATTTGATTTTAGATGAGCCAAAAGCGTTGAGACTAAAAAATAAATAATACCCATAAATCATCCCGTAAAGTGAGTCTCATACAAAAAAAAAAAAAAAAAAAAAAAATCACTCTTTTTTTTTTTTTTGGAAAATGCCACATATACGATAGCATACGTGGGCCAGATTAAGAAATTTTTTCCACTAAATATCGCCCAACAAATAAGAAATACCCAAAATAACTTTTCGTCAAGCCCAACTACGTACGCACAATGACATTTCAAATCAAAATAAATAGTAGAAAACGGTATTTATCTTCCTTAAATTCCCTATGGTTTCACTTAAAAACGGGAATCTCTTAAGAGCATACCACTTTGTGAGCACACTTTTCTCAATGGGTACACATCTCTATTGGAAAAAAAAAAAGAGCGATTTTCCTACTAAGCACACTAAAAATTCCCCTATTTCCCTCTTATTTTAATGATTTCGCATCATTGCTAGCCAGGATCTAAACTAGAATCTAACAATTAGCCGTCCAGGCTTTAACCATGGACAAGTTATTGTTTGGTTCAGATTTAGATCTCGACTAGTAGGGTTTGTCTTCGTCTCTTTCTCCTAATTTCTTGTGGGCCTTGATACCCGGACTACACATCCTATGTCTAGGTCCTAATCCAGACACTAATAACTTGTCCCACCGTCCTCCAATTCAAAAAATTCTTTTTTTTTTTATATCAAATAATACCTTGAGATCTCGTGGAAGATCCACTGCAATTTTAAAGAGAAAAAAAAAAATTAGAGCAGAATAATAGATTTCTTTTAGGGTTTATGTATTCAAATCCTTCGGGTGAGAGTTTTTTTGGTGGGCAATTGAGAGAGAGGGTTTTAATGGACTGAGAACAGACGCGGCCTTTGCATGCAGAATTGTTACACTGTTTTTTAGTTTTTTTTTTTTTTTTTTTTTGTGGGCTTATTTAGAATATCTTTTATGTAACTTTATTATTGGGCAATTGTAATAATG